>JAKTZE010000003.1:600000-1015141 GCA_030578775.1 Sugiyamaella chiloensis
AACCAGTATTATTAAAAACAATTCGTTGCAACGCTTGGAATCACTTAAAATATTTATCAAAAAAACACCAACAACCGAGATCTTGTAAAGTCAAGAATAGGAAGTCAAGTTGGCAGCTGCACCCACACACCCACACACACTCACAGATTAAGGGATGAGCCGACGGTACGGAAAAAGAGCCACACTTAGACACACGATCGCGACGAGGCAGGGTTTAATTACCAAACTAGAGAATAGAAAATATTAAGTTAATAGAACTGAAAGAATGTAGGGCCTTTTAATGGCAGAACGACCAATGCAATTGAACTTTAAAGCGAAGAAAACCAAAAATGCCCGACAGGCGGGTGTTGGTATGGGGAAATAACGTAGCAACTGAAAAATGGTAATTACGGCTCACAAATTAATTACTAGTAATTTACAAATGCTTGAACTAAGTTACATGCAGCAGCACCACCGCCCTACACGGGTCCTCGACCTCACTAACTGTACGGCAAAAGTGCACACGTCAACAGGAACGCTCATCAACAAACGCATTTTGCTCTATAATCAGTGCGTGGGATCGACTGCCAGTGTGTACACATCCCGAATAACCTGTAGAGGCTTCGTACTGGTACACGTCGGGATATGCGTAACTGGACCCCCTTTTTACTTATCTTAGAATAATCTCGGGTGATCAACATGCAAGGGTGGATGAGGTGCGTCAACCGAAAGCTGTTGACTAAACGAGTGTGGAAATCGGTCGTGTTAGCGCGACAATGGTTTAATCATCTCTTTTAGTGCATATCTATTTCACGCGTAGATATCCATCTAGCCCGATCTAGTCAAATGTGCCCGATGTTGTTCTATTCATCTGTGTGCATCCATCTAATGGGCGATCTGCGGGTAGCAGGGGAGAAAGAACGAACTGGCTAAGGCGCGCCGCTATTGATATTCATTGTGGTCTTGACAGCTCATTTGAATTCAGGTGAAGAATAAGAATAATATGTGGAAATCAAACACAATAAAGCTGGAAAAAAAGCAAGAAGAAAGCAAACTTTCAAATTGTTGATTTGGTTCTCAGTTGTTAACAGCTGTTGTTGATCTGAGATCTCTAATGGAATAGGGAAAGGGTGAATTGTGCATTTTTTGCGCCAGACAAGATCCACACGTGACCTTATATTATTGAGAACAAATTTCATACATCTCTAGCTATCTGTATGTATGATTTATCTGTCTTTGAAGGACTTACAGAAAAACCACAATAATCATGTTGACACGATGATCACACTTTTAACCGTCATATCGCAGCATAACCAAATAATGTCTTAAGCCTTTGATCTTGGAATTTAAATGAATACTATATATAAACCTTTGCAAAACCACCATCAACAGGTCGCCATTACACATTCAACCAATTGATCTGTTTAACTACTCCTAACTTTTATAACCCTTTCATGGTACCAATGTCCTCACTGTCACCATTAAAGCGTTCCAAAAATTCCCTACATGCTTGCGCAAATAGGAGCGGTCATAAATTAGTTTTCGACCAGCAAATACACAATCTCGGATGACTCCTCACTGATATGCGTAATGCCCGAGCATAAAGATGCCGTCAAAAAGTGCGACCGGGCCTTCTTATATACTTGAAGGGTTAGGGTTTATTTGAGATGCTATGCGATGCGATGCTATGCACCATGCAATACACACAAATTCAATGCTCTACAGTAGTATCGTATTGAAACGCTAGTTATGAACTAAACTATGCTATGCTATGCTGTTTATAGTGACCGTTATTCATATTTTGTACCACTCGGTAAAATGCTTCAGTATGTCTAGAGTGGGGCACGAAAACATGTCCCAAGTGTGATTGTCGTGCGCCTGTCAATGGATCGTATTCAACCTTATTAAAGCGATCGTCCGTCTTGTAAATAGCTTCAAATATTTCCGTTTCATCCTTTGTCAGCATTCCAGATCCTTTGAGAGGATCAACAACGTCTTGACCGTCTTCATAAATCGTTTCTGTAACCGGCATCTTTGGTGTTGGTAAGGGTCCTTTTGTCGATCCTTTGGTTAATGCTTTATTTGTCACTTTTGTTGATGCCGATGTGAGGATATCCAAAGTTGTTTGAATTAAATCAGACTCGGATCCTGAATCTGAGAGAAAGTCCACTTCTAATTTAGAAGCGTCCAGTCCAGTTGATACTGGTTCTGTAATGACCGATATTGGCTCTCGTTCTGATTCTAGTACAGGTATTACTTCTGCTACTGGCTCCGGTGCCGGTGCTGTTGGTTCCGTCACTGGCAACCCAGCTTCATGCAAACTGCTAGCCATTCGAATTCCAGTTTCAACATTATCAGGCATATGAAATGTTTTCTGAATCTTCGCCCTTTTCCTTTTTGGTTTGGCACTGACCTCTTCAATAATATCTTTAGCTGCAAGTGCTCGTTTATTTTCCTCAGGAATTGTAATGACAACTTTATTGCATTCTGGTTTAATTCCAATGGGCAGAATTCGATTATTAGAACCGTATTCGAATCTCAAGTCCTTATTAATTTGTTTCTGAATATATTGATATCCAAATATCGCATGCTCCATCTTGTCCTTTTCATTATGGGTCATTAAAAGGTAAATGCTTCCTTGTCTCTTTCGACCAGTTCGCCCCATTCTCTGAAGAATGCGAATAGGACTTTTAGACTGGTCGTAGCATATAATCAAGTCAACCTGACCAATGTCAAGACCTTCTTCTCCAATAGAAGTGGCAACCAGGGTATTTATGGTACCATTGGTAAACTCTTCAACCACTCTTCGTTGTTCCTTTTGAGTCATACCCTTCATGGCATCGCCGTCATCACTCTTTTTAACTGTTGCTTGTCCAATAAATAAATTGGGTCTAACTGTATCCTTGCAATGCTCCCGCAAAATACGAACGATCTCTGCGCCAGATTGGCGGAACTCGGAGAATATAATAGCTCTGGAATCCTTTGAATCCTCCGAAGAAAAGTAGTCTTTCATAATGTCAATGACATTCTGCAATTTAGGATGCCCTATAAAGTCACCTCGAATATCTCCTGAAGGACCTTTTACCAAACTCTCACAATACGACATGCACTCCTTAAATGAGGGATGATTTATCATCTGTGAAACATACTTTCCTGGCTTGGGCTTTGAGGTCTCTACCAGTAGTTTGATTGTATTGTAGAATGGTACAATGCCGTGAATCTTCAATAATTTAAGGGAGTGAGCTACCCTGATAAGAATTGTGAGAATCGCACGATTCTTGAATACCACTCCATTATGTGCCTTTTGTGCTGCTGTGGATGCCATATATTTCTGCATGGCACTAACTATGCCGAACTGAGTGATGTCAGCAGGGTCTTTAACATGATAAGCACCAGCATTGTTAACTTCTGTCAATAGAGGCTTTACAGCCAATGATAATAACTGCATGATATGCTTTTCATCATCAGAAGGTTCAGCTATGAGTTTGTGAACTGCTCTTTTATGCACATACTGACGAGTGTCGAGGCTTTCCTCTGTTCTGATCTCTGTTTTCGATATTCGAAGATTTGTGATAACTTCTTGTACTCCCTCCATATGCCCAGATGGAGTAGCAGTGAGAGCCAACACTCGAAATGAATTGTTGAAACGAGATATAAAGTTGACAACTTCAACATAGGAATGATGCCCAGTAGCTCGATGTGCTTCATCAACAACAAGACACACTATAGACTTTGCATCCAATATTCCCTTTTTCAAATCATTATCTACAGTCTGAGGAGTAGCAAAGAATACCCTTTTAGTGGCCCACTCCTCAGCACGGCTAGCTGGAGTGTTGCCACCCATCAATGCCGCAGAATCGTGGCGAGGAATCCCGGTGATTCCCAAGCATGCTTCAATTTGCTGAGACACCAGAGGACGCGTAGGTGCCATGAAGATCACTTTAGCAGCTTTGGTCCACCGATACCAATTCAGCATTACCGTACTAGCGATAAATGTCTTTCCAAGTCCTGTAGGAAGTGCACATAATACATTGTTGAAAAGGGCCTGTTGGACGATATTCATCTGGTAATCTCGAGGAGGCAGATTAGTGGGGTACAGGTACGACTTTAGGTTGTCATAGTTCAGTTCATGATGCTCCGATTTAAACAACTGCAACAGCTGACCGTCATCAATGTCGCTTTCTGAATCTGACTCCATCTCTACTTGTATTGTATGATTCACTGGCCTCTTTTTGCAGCGATCAACCAATCTCTAAATCTACCAAAACACATATAATAATGAGTACTTCCCATAAGCGCCAACCAGCCGCACTTGTTTGATCTCATTCTGACAGCAACCCTAACCACTATCGTCACATGACGTCAGCTTCTCCAACCTTCTACGGATCTTCTGAACCTTCTATCAACATTTCAAATGGATCCCGTAGCGAATAGCCATAAGGAGGTTAGTTGAAAATAGTGACAAATTGGTGGTCTTGTTACTCAAGCTAATATAGAAAGGAAATTTGCATTTTCGTAACAATGAGTTTGCGGAGGCGGTTTCGGTAAGTTCTTGATGTTTGATATCATTACTAACGGGCAGGAGTACTCTAAAGCGTATGAATATTGACAGATGGCTCTCCAAATCTAACAAGAATAATACGTGACCCGACTAATTCTGTTTATTACACAAATGTGAGTATATCGTAAATGCCAGTGATTCTTGATTTCTTGCTTTGATTTTGATTGATTAATAAGGTCATTCGAATGAAATCGATGACGTCCGTTGAATTTTTATATTTTTGAAGGTTGGATTTTCAAGATTCCGATTCTAATACAGAGAGCAATGACCCAATATAAGATGGGCAAATTCGAAGATACGATCCGTGATGCTTTCCGAGCACTGGAATTAGATAACTCTTCTTGTAAGTGCCGTGAACAGGCGACAAACCTGACCTAACTTACAAAAGTCAAAGGAACCTACTACCTCGGATTAGGTCAATTAGAGTTGGGTCGACTTCATCAAGCAGAGCATAATCTACGAAAGGCCTATGACATGTCTCTGGCGCAAAGCTCTCCATCCTCACCGGCAATATGTCAGGCGTTACTTAGTGTTGGCAAAAAGCTATGGGATGCGAAAGAATACAAAAGGATCCGAGATCAGGGCCCGCTTCTTGCAGAGCTGGAACATCTATTGGAACTAAAGCATAATCATGATTTAAAAGAGGCAGAAACGAATCTAACAAATGATGCGTATCTGGACGAGAAGGCATACCTGGACGATCAATACCAGACTAAACTGTCGCAATTGCAAACGACTTTTGCGCGTGCCGATAAAAAATACGAAAGGAAAGAGGTTCCAGAATACCTTACAGATCCTATTTCATTCAATCTATTCCTTGATCCGGTGATCAGCAAGTCCGGTCAATCGTTTGAACGAGCATGGATATTGCAGCATCTCAAAAATAATAAGAGAGATCCCTTTTCTCGACAGCCTCTGAGTAAGGAGGATCTCATCCCCAATATCCAACTCAAAGCAGCTGCTGAGGATTTCATGAAGAGAGAGGGCAACTTTTAGCACAAACTGCTCTCGAGCCTAGCCTAGAGATGCAATAATACCGTCCAACTTCTGCTTATCGTACTTTATATACTTGTCGACATTTTTTGAAAAATCGCCTCCTCGATGACGATCGTAGAATCGGTGGTATAATGGTGAGATGAATCCAATCTCTCGGCACAGCTCCTGTTTAAGAGCAGTATCTGTCAAGCTGAGCGCTTTATGCTTTTGAACCAGACTTTCAAATTCGGCATTGAACTTTGTAAATTTGTCTTTAATTGCGTCACGATCCTTGGAACTTAGCTGTTTAGTTCCAGGTCTGGTCACTGTGGTATCCATGAGGTAACCAGCGAGTGTTTTCCATCCAGTAAGGAACTGATTATGGCCCCGTTTACGGAGTCTTTGAATGCGCTCGGCTCCAGACTCACTGAGAATATGGTATATATCACTTTTCTTAACTGAAGTCTCCACGAATGCCAAATTCATGAGCAGTAATAGTCCAACACTCGAGCCCTTTTTGCCCAGTGCCTTTGCGCGAATCTCCAAGCTCAATATCAAAGCGTCAATGGCGTCAGAAAAGAATGCCGCCAAAACACTCCAAGGCCCATCCCCATTGATGGTCTGAGGAGCTGCCATAAGAGTTGACCAAGCAGGCCTGGGACTGGGCAACCACATAGGAGGTGTAAGATTCTCGATTGATGCAGATGCACTCTTTCGATAATCAGCCAACTTGCGCATCCGCGACATAACATCCATTGTCGCTTCTGTAACACCATTATCTGAGGGTAAAGTAGCCAGACCTTGCACACGGTTGTCAACGAATCGTAAAAACTCTGTAAACACTATCCGCGCAGTTTGTTTAACTTTTTTCATAAGGTCGTCCAGTCGCGAAGGTACCGACTTTAAAATCACCTGGACCGCAGCCATCAAGATAACTATGCAGTCAACAATATCAAAAATCAATAGAGATACTGTTTGAATGCTACTGTTGACATAATCGTTAAGTGTCGATGCCAAGCTAATAAAGTCATTTATACTTGCATTGACAATTTGGGTCGTTAATGATGACTGTCGTTCCACGTCGTCGGGAAATAATAAATTAATGTCTTCAGCTCGGCCAATAATAAATGCTTTGAGGGCCAATGCATAAGAGTTGATTGCATTTGATCCCTTGTCATACATGCCTCTAGCAGTTGTTCTGGCACCAAGTGCTGCTTTACCTACTGGACTTAGCGATGTCATAATATGACGAGTAGCCAGATCAACATAAAGCTCTTCCGCATTGACCTGCTTTGTGCGAGAAAAATGATCAAAAAGCTCTCTCAGAATGGAAATCTCGTCTCGCGGGATCGTTGGAAACCGGGTACCCTTCTGAAGATGATCATTAACATCTACAGGCTTGTATGCATCTGACAGCACATTCTGAAAGTAGTCGCGTAGCCCGTTATTTCCTTTCTTTACCAGTTGCTCCGCCTTATCAACCACTTTGTAAAAGCTACGAAGTTGAGTTCCATTGAGGTCAGAGGCAGCGCGAGACACTTTGTCTACCGCAGATAAATACCCCTCAAGACCTGCCTGTTTAGGCCCAGCACTAATAATCGTCTCACAGTCACCTGTCAACTGTGCGTATTGTTTGATCTCCTCAATTACCCCCAGACTAGAAGTCAAATTGCGGGAATAAGTAGTTAACATCCGAGTTTTCCCCGATATTGGCCTGATAGATGCTTCAGCATGGACTGCATTAGACGAAATGCGATCCAGAGACACCGTGATGGATGACGCTAACCCCGAAACCTTGGCCAACGTTTCCTCAAGAACATGAATATCTGAAGCACTGACGTCCATTATACCGGACTAGATCAACTCAATCACCATTAATCTGCGACACTATTCGTCTGGCAGTCGCTATGATATGGATATGGTGTTAACATTAAGTCCCGGAGTTCACGTTTTGAATGAGCCTGCACAGCCGTGCTTCCTCACCCATCCTGTTCAAGCAGTAAAGTTCGCACGGCTGTGTGTTGTGGTTGTACGCTGTTGAGCTATCTCTACACGGACCTCGTCACTCCGTCTTAACATGTTGGAACCAATTGTCGCACCATCGATTCTATCGGGAGATTTTGGAGATCTTGGTCAAGATTCTTTACGAATTGTTGATGCTGGAGCCGATTGGCTCCATGTAGATATTATGGACGGCCATTTTGTGCCCAATATCTCATTTGGTCCTCTGGTCGTCAAGGGCCTTAGATCCAAAGTTCCCAAGGAAAAGGTATATTTTGATTGCCATATGATGGTATCTAATCCTTTGCAGTGGATTGATGATATGGCAGCAGCTGGTGGTGACTCATACACGTTTCACTATGAGGCTTGTGAACAAGACAAGAATCACTTGGAAGTTATCGACAAGATTCGTGCTAGTGGTATGAAAGCTGCCATGGCCATCAAGCCAGGTACTCCAGTAGAGGTTGTGTATCCTCTTGCTGACAAGCTTGATATGGTTCTGGTGATGACTGTGGAGCCAGGGTTTGGTGGTCAGAAATTCATGGGTGATATGATGCCAAAGGTTCAAGCATTGAGATCAAAGTTCCCAAATCTTAACGTGGAAGTTGATGGAGGACTTGGCCTTGATAATGTGGATGCAGCAGCAACTGCAGGTGCTAATGTGGTTGTTGCTGGAACCAGTGTCTACAAGAGCGAGGATCCCAGTAAGACCATTGGCTTGTTGCGAGCAGCCATCAAGAAGCATCTCAAGTAGCATAACTTAAAATCATAATACCATAATGTGTTCAATCAAACCAATAATGCTTGATAGAGGAATATAATATCTCGTGGGAATATATTATTTGTAGTGTCATCACTAAACTTGTGGCAGATTCAACATCAAATTGTATAAACGTGTGCCTGTGTTAATACTTAATTGGATTATAATAAATGGCTTGGTCAGGATTTCGACGAAAAAGAAGATCTTCAAAATCAACGATACCCAAGAATCGGAGTCTGGGAACAACCAGTGCTAGTTTTGTTGGGAGCTTTGTCTACATATGCTCACGTTTAATGTGAGTGTGGTCTGTACGAGATTCTGAATAGAGAAAGTGTCCTATGATAGAATTATTATTCTGCACTGTATTCAGTGATATATCACCAGACTATAGAATATATTGATGAGATTCTACTTGATTGTGATCACTTCTAACGCTATAAATTACTGTAAAGTGTCTCTAACTAAGCACCTGATACTCTGTCCAATCAGACTATAACATTATATAACATCGCATTCCATAAAAGAGAGAAATGATATTAGACCTGTATTGATAATCAGTCAATCAGTTTATATCAGGACTTGGCGAGGATGTTGAATGCGTTTTGATAAATGATATGTTGTGTGTACTAGGTCCTATTTTGAACAACTTCCACGGCTAGTAATAGAATAAATTCGCAAAGTACTATAATGTTCAGCCTGTTTCATCGACAACCAGGAAATAATATTGTGAGCAATTTGGTGGACATTTGGTATAATCTTTGGTATTTACTGGCTACTAGTCATAGTCAGCCGTACTGTGTGGCTATCTGATAAGGTCAAAAGTTAAAGTGGTCTACGCTGTTTTTCTTGGCATCCAATCGAAATTCGCTATAGTTCATGTCCACATATTTACTACTACGTTTTTATTGCTACGTATATTTACACAATGAGAAACGATGAAAGCAAGGCGCACAGCATTGACATGCATTGCCGTGTGATCATTTTGCATACGCCCAAGAAATATACTTCAGCAAAAATAGTAATTCGATATCAGTTAAGATATCAGAAAACAAATGATTTGTTGAGATAACGATAAATATGGAGGTATAAAGGGAAGTAGTGCAATATAGTGTTCAATTAAGAAGCACCACTTCGAATTGGCAAAATGCATTACAGGGACAAAGTCTACAATTGTCAGGTCAAAAGATAGCGATCAGTCTATGAGCCTCGCCTCGTGTTGAAACAAACAAGTTCAAAAATATCTTGTTTCATGAAATCAAACATACCTGGATTTTGATGGATAACTACTGCCGAGGTTAAGGGCCATTTTTTTGGCAGTGAAATGATCAGCATAATGCTCCCTACTTGTTTCCAAGTTCCCCATAATCCCCACCAATTCGCAATGTTTGGTCAGACGCATGCCTGTGGTAATGCCCGTCTGTAGTGTTTGTAGTCTACGGCGCTCTCCGCCATGAGATCTGCCTCAACAATTTTACGTTCCTAACTAAATCTGTCTGGCACATGTAAAAAGCGACCTAGGATAGCCCATAATCTCGATCTGTCTTCTATAATTAGACGACTGCGTGGAATCAATTGCATGATATTATCCATGTTGCGGCCATGATCTACGATCTAGACTGATAATACCCTCAATTTGGCGGTGCTACTGCAGTCAGGTTTGACCGCTGCTCCGGTGGGTGGTGCCCCCACTTCAGGGTCAGGAAGCCTGGACGTAAAGTGCCACATAGTGCCACATTAGTGCCTCAGCCAAGCGTAATCTTACGGCGGCTACTGTGCAGAAAGTACGCACTGTGCACATTAGTGTGTAGGCGGGGGATTTATGTAGGTGAATGGCGGTGGACCTTATTGCAGTTTGCAGGGCTAGCGATGCTTGAACGACCATTGTTGGTGGCACGGGCCCTAAAATGGACAGCGAGCATACTGTATACCGCAGCAGTTCTGACAGCAGGTCTTTTCCAAACTAAGATCACCATATAGGTCAATTGATTCTTAGCATATCTACTGGTCAAGTGCCAGAGATTTGGTGCCGCCCTCCTGCCACACTCCCAATTCGGTAGCACCCGGCTGTCACTGGGGTCCTACCGTAGATCGTACAAATACCTTACCAACTTCTCTCCATTTAGGCCCGTTCGGCAAATCCGCGATCTGGTGTTGTTTCAGCCCACACACCCGATATCAGCGACAGTGCATTAGTGTCGTTTTTTATTCCGCTAACTGTTTTATATTTTTTGTATTGACGCACCTGTCACCTCCTTACATAGGGGTGGGTTTGTCTGTACAGAAGGCTTGAAATTTGCTACAACCCCAAATCTGTGATCTAAGCCTGGGGGAAGGGGCGTGCTTCTTTTTTTTGTTTTTTTTTCTTCTTTTGTTTCGCAACTGCAACTCTTTCCTTGTCAATAGCAGAAAACCTTCCAATACTTTCGTTCCTTATACAGCTATTGATATTGATTCGATTTACTGTTGATCGCTCTTAGTTGTGTATTGAATTTTACCAGCCCGGACTCTACGTCGTGCTCCTCCGGCTCCGGCATTCCTGCGGGATTGCTTTTTCTGCACACCCCTGCCGTCATTAGTGTAGTGAGTGCCGGCAACGATGCCATTCAGAAAGAGTTCTTCTTCTAACAAGAAGACTGAGTCAGACAAGTCGGGCAATTTGTCGCCAGTGCCTTCGTCCTCGTCTTCTTTTGTGCATCCCCACCATTACTTTTTTGTGCCGCCAGTACCAAGTGCCCCACCATCTTCGACGACCCCACCATCTTCAGGTCCTGGCTTTCCAACCAGTCCTTCAGCACCGACCACCTCCAGACCAAGGCAATCGTCTCTGTCTGGGCCATCGACAATTAGTCGGCAGGCATCTGTGACCCACGACCCAATTCCTGGGCCCAACATATTGTTCACATCGGCAGTTTCGTCGGCTGCCCGCAGGAGTTCGACATCGTCGTCGTCTTCCCAGCAGCAGCAGCAGCAACAACAACAGCAACAACAGCAACAGCAGTTGCCATCATTGTCATCACAAGGACCAACCCAAGGACACGACAAAAAGCATCACAACCATATTTCAACTGCCCAGGTTCTATCTCATCTATTCTCTGCTCGCAAAGGATCAAGAGCTTCGAATAGCAACTCTAGGACAACTTCTCCATCTGACGACGAAGACGACAATTCATCAATTGGTAGCTCCGGTGACCAAAATAGTAGCTCTGCAAACGAGAGACGCTCAAGCACTTTTTACTTCCGACATCGATCGTCAAAACCTGACACCCCTCCTTCAGCATCGCCATCTAGACGTCCGAGTGCTATAGATTCTTCTCATACCTCTGACTCTGGACCTGGCCGTTTTTCACTACTGCCTCCCAATACCGGTACAAGCTCTGTTCTTGCTGTATCTGCTGCTGCCGCTGCTCTTGCTGTACCAGGTTCCAGTGCTAGGTCTTCTGTAAGCCAGCCTTCTGGTTCTCTATCGGCGTCTGGTTCTGGATCAGGTTTTGGTTCAAAGACCGGTCGAGGTAGCACTAGTAGTACCGCTAGTCAGTCTGCCAGTTATCATAGATCTGAGCGGGATTCAGATAATGATAGTAGTATAGGCTATTCAAGATCACACAGTCCTGAAGACACTTTTACAGCTCCTTCAACGCAATCTGTGGGAGACATATCAAACTCAGATTACCAGTGGAACGTAAAGATGCCTCCGTCAGTTTCGTCAAAATCACTGCTGTCATCCAAACTGGCTGTCGAGCCGAGTGAAAACTCACCAAGCTCGAAATTAGAGCCTGATGACCCATTATCAACATTGCATTCATATGATCCTTTGCAGAAGCGAAGCGATATTAACATATCACCTTTATCGAGTCCGAAGTTATCTCCATCAACCACGGCGACATCGATTCCAACCATTGTTCAAAAGACGTCAATGGACTTTCTACCTGTTCCTTTAACGTCGGGATCACCGAATCGTGGAAGTGGTGGATCCGATTTGGAAACCATCAACTATAGAAAACATAGTACAGTATCTATGTCATCTAACGGATCTGGACCTAGTAGTAGTTCAGCACTACTCACTGTACAAGCGTCTCAATCCGTCAAAGCACTCGCCAAGGAAATCACAAGCAATCCTAAATCAACTAATAGAAGTCCCTGGGAGAATTTCGTCAAATTTGTGTCCAATACTCGATTATCGGACTCACTGATGTATGCTGCCACAAGACGCGAAGCATGGTTTAACTATGAGGAAACTAATGTGGAGTTCAGAAATAGCAAGATCCTTGATCTTTGGCTTATGATGGGTCTTCGATTCGTCTTTCAAAACAAATTGATTTATTCGCCTCCGGGAATCCGTAGTGCTCAACAATCTGGAAAATGCATATTGGATATCCAAGGTGTTTTTGGTGATCATTGGGCCTGGCAATTGGCTCTGGACTTCCCCGATGCCACTATCTACGGGCTTAAATTGGACCCTTCAAAATCCGCATATGCTCCAAGCACAACTCATGATGGTCCCGGCAACTATATTCCATTTATTGGTCATACATTAGCTCAGACTCCTTTTGATGACAACTTTTTTGATGTTATCTCCGCAAAAACTTTATGGTACATACTGAAATCGAGTCAATGGGATGTGGCCTTTCGAGAACTTCACCGAATCCTCAAGCCTGATGGAGTTTTGGAGCTACTTATGTCTGATTTCGACTTCATTAACAGAAGTCCTGTGGATAAGTTTTTATGGGAGCAGTTCCAGAAAAGCGTTAATGATAGACAGTTCGATGTTCATCCGTCAGACTACACTCCTGGTAGACTAAAAGCTGCCGGCTTCCAAGATATTCATCAGGCTTTGATTGCCTTGCCAAGAGGATGGGGTGGCCAAGTCGGCATCCTGACTGATATGTTGTCATCTTACTATACTGATTCACTGCTGCGACATTTCGGAGATCTTAAATATGATGAAGTTGATGGTTTTAAAAAGCGGTCTATAATGTCAAAAGACCTGGGTATTTATGAAGCTGGAATGTTTGTGTTATTTTATGGAATCAAAGGTGGTAAAGCAAAGGAGGTCGATGTATAAATGGGATATCAAAAGGGTCCTTAGGAAGTTTATAGTAATCATCCATATTGCTGTCCTGCTCGTCTTCTGGGATGTTTTCTGGGTTGTCTCCTTCATTGTCATCGATATCATCGTTACGATCATCAGTGGGGTCGGCATCACCAGCACCCTTTTGAGCATCATCAAGAGCCTCATTGGGCTGTTCTCTGTCTGGAGATTTACGAGCATCGTGATCTGCATCATCAATCACACATGTCAAGTTAAGTTGCATGTTAAAGGTGCTCTCTGTCATGTTGATGAACCCGGGAACACATTTCTCGCAAACCATTGTATAGTTCTCGAGTGATCCCCCAAACTCAACATCGAGTCCCGGCTGTGGATAGACAAAGTCGTAACCTTCTTCCACAATGCACTTTCCTGGTATCTGAGCTATATACATATCTGGAGTTTGTAAAGTCGAATGATCACCATCGCTTGCTGGGTTGATAATATCGATCCATGCACAATTGTGATAAAAGTCGCGATTTCCGTTGCTACTTATCCAGCTCCAAGATATTATTGCTTGGCCGGCTGGTGCTTCTGTTGGGAGTTTGAAGCTATATTGATTTTTTAATGGACATCCTCCAATCATGGATTTGATTACCTGGAAAGTTTTGGCTCTGTCGTACGATAGGGAAATTTGGCATGAACCGCCATTATGGTGTGCAATTCCTTCTAAGCTTCGGTTAGAGACAGCACTCAAAGTCAGCACTCAAAAGACAGTGGAGGTAGCTCACATCAATGTTTGTTCAGTGTTTACTGTGTAGTTTGCAATGGATATGTTGGGGCTTGTGAGATGATGTCCTTTGCATGGAAACTCCCCAAGAGGGTCATTATATGAGTAGTCAATAGTGGCCGCGAAAGGATTGTGTTTGGAGTTCATAGGGGCTGGCTGGATCATCTCCATGTGTGCCGTAACCCCAGCCAAACTTAAAATTATTAGTCGTTTCATCTAGTGTGTGCTGTTGTTCTCTTGTGATGCTTGTTTGGATCCTTCCTTACCAGCATCGAAGCAGCATGCATGAAGTTGAAGCCATAGACGATATATGTATTATATGGGATTAATGCTAGCCATTACATCTTTTTTTCTTCTTAATTTTTTGTTCTATTGTTGTAGATGGACATCTGTTTAAAATTCGTTCCACTATAGCAAGCAATTTGATAAAATCGGAAAGATTTAGCAAATCAGTCGCTAGCTTCCCCGTCCCCTTACCAGCAACCTTCTTGTGCGGGACTACACTATATGTACGGTGCAACCCCACTTCACTGAACTTTAGCACTTCACCATGCAATTCATCCGTAGAGTCTCGTCGTATGCTTCTAGGCAAGTTGGCAAGACGCATTCAGGTGAATATAGTGTATATATTGAAAAGGATGGGTTGGTGGTGTCTCCCTTTCATGACATTCCTTTACGGCAAGATGGAGTGTTCAACATGGTAGTAGAGATTCCTCGATGGTCGAATGCCAAGCTCGAAATTGCAACCAAAAAAGATCTCAATCCAATTATTCAAGATACAAAAAAGGGAAACCTTCGATACGTGGCTAATTTATTTCCATACAAGGGTTATATACATAATTATGGGGCCTTTCCTCAGACTTGGGAGGATCCCGATCACATTGATCCGGACACAAACACCAGAGGTGATGGTGATCCTATCGATGTATGTGAGATTGGAGGGTCAATTGGTTACACTGGGCAGATTAAGTCAGTCAAAGTACTGGGAGGTATGGCATTGATTGACGAGGGTGAGACGGACTGGAAAGTGTTTGCCATTTCTGTCGATGATCCTTTGGCTGACAAGCTTAATGAGTTTGAGGATATCGAAAAATATTTCCCAGGGCTTTTAAAGGCTACGAAAACATGGTTCCGTGATTACAAGGTTCCTGATGGCAAGGATCGTAATGCTCTTGGTCCTGATAAGAGTAGGTCTGAGATATTGGCTATAATCAATGAGTGTCATGATTCATGGAAGGCACTCATTAGCACTCGTGGCCGTCAAGGGTTGTCTGTTACAAATTCCACCCTTGATGGAACACCAGGGTACAAGCCTGATTTAGAGGTTCCAAAGGGCTTAATAGTTTCCAAGCCAGAGTCTTCTGATCCAGAGCATTGGTCCCATGTACCACCAGAAATCTAAGTTCTCGAATGGAACTTGCTGTAAATATCTATGAAATATATGAAATAACCAATCGGATCTATCTACTTTAATCAAATATTAGATCAGCAGTTCTTATGTCTATATTTATATCTGTTTCTATTAAAAAATGCCACTACCCTTTCGTTGAATGTCAATATTGCCTGTTGCAGATCCCTGAATATTAGTCCTGCTTCAAACGTGCACTTAAGCCCCGTACTTTTTGATCTTCTCCGATCTATGCTGAAAGGACTTAATCGCGGTTCCCGTCGGGGTAGCTGCCGAGTTGGTACATCAGGTCCTACGAAATCGATATATTTCAACAGATATGGGCTAAGGCTGTCTAGTTCTGCTAGGTCTGCTGGTTCTGCCAGTGGTTCCAGCTCTTCTACTGGGCCATCTGATGTTCCCGCCCAGAAACCGCAGTATGGAGTTCAATATGCAGATATATTAAGTCGTTTAAGGACCCGAACTCTCGAGTTCCAGAACAAAGTAGGAGGGGTCAGATATTCTGAAAGGCAACCGCTCGATATTAAATTGACCAGGCTTGATTCCAGCGATATTTTGATCTCGTCATCCGTCGGAGATCTGGTTGTAGCTCGTAACTCGGGCCCAGTAGTTATCATCCAGGAATTAAAGTCCCATGGTACAAATGATGACAAGGACTTTCTAGTTTGTGAACCAACTGGAAACCTTCGTCAGATGAATAGAGCAGAAATATCGTTACGGTTGGGGCGCATGGTAGCGCATGAAGATCTTCAGGGATGTGTCAAAACTATAGACTTGATAGATGGTTCGACATTGAAAGTATTAAACAAACAGGTCCAATGGTCTCTGGTTCCAGAATTAAGAAGATTTGTATCAAAGTCCTATAATCAATGGGATGATGTGCTATCACAACTGGTTCACATCTTTAACGAATTGCAACACAACACTACATCATTGAATTTGCCAGTGTTCCAATTGGCATTTGAAGTTGAACAATGTGTGCGCAATGGCCAGGACCCTGATGAATCAATCCGACGACTTTCTGGTACGTTTCCTCCACCACCTATTTCGAACTCTGGCGGCCTCCAGCCCATGTTGGTCAGTCCCCAATTCATGTTTGCTGTGTTCAAAGTTGCTGCTACAGCATTCGATAGACAGCTCATACTTAATGAGCATAACAAAAAAATGGTTTTCACATTGTTGTCAGCCGATGATGTGAACTCATCCCAGTCGACAATTCAGAGTATAGATTCTTCTCCTAAATATACTTCACATTTGGTTGAAAAGCTGGCGAACAATGATCAACTTTCCGATGTTGAGCATCGTATTGCAGAGAACGCAACAAGTCTTATACATAGCTATACTATCAGAGATCTGAATATACATGACTTTGGTGCTGAATCAGCTGCACTGACAGCTCTCAGAAACATGTCCTGGTACGACAAGCAGCCCGACGTTGGTATATCAACGGCTATTAGTCTCTTGGATAGGATGGGCCGTATTCCGAAATCTGCCGTTGCACAACTCGACTCCCGTAAATTTGAGTTTTTTCAACATAGGGTGTTCCCAGCTGTGAAGGGTGACTTGCGGTTTGACCGAGTTGAAAAGTTACGGCAAGATGCCGGAAAAGTTGCCATTTATTGCATTGATTCTCCAGATGCTTTGGAAATCGATGATGGAATATCTGTGACTCGTGTCGGAGAAACTTATTTGAAGATTGGTGTCCATATTGCCGATCCCATGTCGTCTTTTTCGTCTTTGAATGATCCAATTCTCCAATCTGCATATAGTCAATCCTCCACTGCATACTTTCCTACGGGACACATTCCGATGTTTCCTGATGAGTTTTCTGACAAGTTCTCATTGCAGCCATCTCATGAACCTTCTAGATGCATTACATTTTCATTTGTTTATGACGAAAAGTCAGGGGCTGTTTTGGATAGTTCAACGAAAGTAGAGCTCCAATATGTCCAAAACATCCAAAATATAAGCTATGACCTTGTGAGCAAAATTTTAACGTCAGAGAACGATAATTCTGCTAGAGCTAATGACTTGAAGATCCTTTACAAAGCTGCTAAAGCGTTTCGGAAAACTAGGATTAAGAATGGTGCTATACACCTAGACATCCCGTCTCCTCAGGTAAAGGTTCAAAATACAAACGGAAACCAGGAAATTAATTTATCCCTGCCTGAATCATTTCAGCCTTCTCAAATTTTGGTTTCTGAAATGATGATTATGGCTAACCATCGAATAGCAAGATTCGCTTCGAATCGCAGTATCCCTGGTATCTACAGAAATCAAATGATTGGATTTTCAAATTCGGATCTTCAAGCAGCATTTAATAAAGCATCAGCTGGTGGAAATCCTATTGGTGTCCCTGATGCGTTCAAATACTTGGAAGGCATGAGACCATCAATGTTGTCTGGTATACCAAAATCTCATCAGTCTTTGGGTCTTTCAAAGTACAGTCAAGTAACATCTCCATTGAGAAGATTCCAAGACTTGGTTATGCATTGGCAGTTATGCTCATATTTATTAAAATCAGAACCAGATATTATCTCTCAGTCTGTGATAGAGCCTATTGCGTTCAGGTTGTCATCACTACAGAGCCTAATATCTAATGCTTCGAGATTATCGTCTACAGTGTGGATCTTGCGAAAGATTCAAAACTCTGGTGTTATCAAAATGAATGCCATAGTTTCTAGCTATGGAAGAGTATTTCTTCCTGAATGGGGTGTGTATGCTCTTGGTCCAGTTGGCGCTCAAATAGGTCGCTCACTTGTGTGTGTCCCTAATGTAATAGTGCCAGAAACCAACACTTTTACTGTCAAACCTGTTGAATAATTCGGGTCACAGTATATCTTGTAAATAGTTTTAGTTATTCTTATATTAAATGTAAATTATTATCATTGATTGTATATTTCCGCTACATATTTGGCATGCAAATGTTCCGTAACTTGTACCAGTCCCGGAGAAACCTCAGAAACGTGTGGGGTTTATGCACCTTCTGCATTAAGTCAACTTGGCATCTTTGATCCACGAGAATCGTATGAAAAGTGGTTGGAAGTCTGCTATTGCACTATTGGCATCGCTTGTGGTGCCAGTAGTAATAGCAAGTACTGAATCTCCAGATGTCAGTCTCGCTATTGATTTGCAAGCCAATTGGCTGAAGCCTCCCTATGCCCTTGAAGTCATGTAAGTGTCAATGTTGAATTTCTACCAGTGCTTGGTGTCTAACTAAAGCGAGTCAATTGCAGCCTTCAACCCCGAAGGATATGGTTCATTGGTATCGGCTCTTGCTGAGTTATCAGAGTCCCATGGAGGTAACGGCTATTCTGATAAGCAGGTTCATGAGTTTCTCATAAGCCATGCGTTGGCATCAGAACTCATATCTAGTGAGGATGTGGCATTCATTGAACAGACTATTGCAATCCATAGTCAGTCTGCTCTGATCCAAGCCCATTTTCAGTATTATGAAACATGGTCTGGTGTTCCTGATTGCGCTAATGTGTTGGTATATAATGACAAGGCGAAATGTGATGTTGACTCGGTATTTGCGTTTGAAACATTGACCAAAAAGGATACTAAAGGTGTCGAGCTGCTGCCCACAGATCGAATCATTGGTGACAATGAAGATGCTCCAGTTGCAGTTCTATATACTGATGTTACGTCTGAGCAATTCCCCACTTTCCATACTCACTTGGTAGACTCTGCTAAACTGGGAAAGATTCAGTACGTTATTCGATACCGGCCATCGTTGTCGTCACGATCTCTCGAAAAGGAGAATCTCGTCGGCTATGGTATTGGGTTGAATGTGAAGCGAACTGACTATCTTGTCATAGATGACCGTGAAGAGGAGGGCAATAGTTATGAAAATCTTCGTGCTGCTACTGATCGTTCGGCCATTAGTAAAACTAACCTTCCGCAACTTGGATATAAAGCTGCAAGCTATATTGCCAAAAGCGATGATAAATTCGGTGCGCTGGTGGATACAGTATTGAATTTCCCCAAGTACTCGAAAAATATATCGGAAATCAAGTCTGACGACAGTGTTGTTGATGAGATCAAAAATAACGTCAAGGAAGGTTACTTTTCGCCTGGTATTAACCATCTTCTAATCAATGGTGCTCCGGGTATTTCTATGGATGACAGTGTTTTTGAGATTTTAGAATCAATTGAGCGTGAGAAGCTACTTGTTGATCGTCTAGCGAGTCGTCTGGGTGGGAATATTGCATTGGCATCTGATCTTATCAACGATAATATTCTCGGAAACATCTCTTCAGCGAAAAATGATTATATTCGTTACGATTACAGGACACCAGGACTTGTATGGTTGAACGATATTGAAATTGACACAAGGTTCAAATCATGGACAACTGATATAAATGACTACTTGGAACCTCTTGAACAAGTCTCTCAATTACATATGATCCGTCATAATGCCAACTCTATTGTATTTGCATTGGACTTGTCAAATCAGAGGGCCTTGTCTGCTCTTGGTCAAGCGCTGTCTCTTGTTGCTAGAGGTATTCCTATTCAATTAGGAATCGTCCCGATAACAACCACAAAGGCTGGAACGATCATGGCTAAACAATTATATTATTTGTCCCAAGTTGCAGATTCGTCTGCTTTGCAAATGTTCCTGGCAGCATCCTTGCAAGGCTACGATCCGGGGGAGATATTTGCTCAGGCTGTCAGTATGACAATGGGTTCTGCTGCTGGTGTTGAGGATGCGTTGGATGCACCTGCCTTGAATGCATTAGTTGACGAAACTCGCCACTGGGCAGTAGACTTCGACGTTGAAGATGGAGACACTGTCATCTTTGTTAATGGAGTTATAATAGACCAATCCACCTCAGGACTGATGGTTGATGCGTCAATGATTTTCCAGGATGACTTGGAGTTGATTCGCGAATGGGTTAGTGACGGTCAAATTGACAGTTCCGTTACTATTCGTGATCATTTCATTGATAAAGCCCTGAAGAAGCGGAATATTCTCATTTCTCCGTCTGATTTGTCTTCCAAAAAGTACATAGACACTAAGGTTTTGTCGACTGCGACAAGCTTTGATATCAAGCTGGGAATGGAGAGCCCAGAACTCACTTTGTGGTTTGTTGGTGATTTTGGCGATGAGCAGGCGATAGATCAGTTGATCAATGTACTTGACTCTGAACGGTCTCTCAAAGTCAATATCTTACCAATTCTTAGCCGAACTTTGAAAGATACCAGCGTGAGGTCAAGACGAAGAAGTGCAGTTCTAACGGAACTTCATTTGATTGAACATCTAGTAGATCCCGCTAGTTACTCTGACTATGTGAGAAACATTCGAGATCGAGTCTTTGGTGGTAAGAATACTGAACAAGTTGTCGATGCAACAAAGGCATTTCAAATTGATGGGGTTCATCTTCCATTTGATGAAGAAGCTTTGCTCGAGAAGAATGCCAAATCTCTTGCTGTGTATCCTGTACTGCTTGATGCTACCGCCCTGGTAGTGGCAGGAAGAGTTGTGAGTATCCCGCCACGACGTCTATTAGATATCGATACTACCTCCACATTAATCTCGAATGAAGTTAATGATCGTATCCGACCAATTTTGTCTGCTCTTGAGACCGCGCTAGGCGATGGTGTAGAGTATATTGAGGACTATGTTGTTTCTATGTATTCTGTGACATACTATGGCGAAGAAGGTGCTAGCAAGTCTCAAGCGGTTACCGTAGGGGGTGGTGGAAGAGCGCCTGTGACCGCTTGGAGTTTTGAGCATTCAAGCATTCAAATCGGAGATGATACGGCACCCATTAAGATCACTGCTTTGATTGATCCTGTTAGTGAGCGAGGTCAAGAATTGGTTGCAATCCTTGCATGGCTATCGAAACTCCCTGTATCGATAACAGTGGTGTTGAATCCTAAAAAGCTTGCTGACGAAGACTTGCCGCTAAAGCGATATTACAGGTTAGCTGCTCCAAACTCTCCCACTTTTGATGACAGCGGAGCTCAAGAGAGCTATGTCACATCTTTCAAAGATATGCCTCAGAGTATGTTGTTCACCGTAAGTGTCAAGACTCCGGCATCTTGGATTGTTTCACCCCAGTCTTGTGGATATGATCTTGACAACTTGATTCTTGAAAATGCACAGAAGAACGGAGTTCTGAAGGCAACTTACGAACTCACTACTCTTCTTCTGGAGGGACATGCTTCAGATATTACTCTGAGAACCCAGCCTGCTGGTTTGGCACTCAATTTGGGAACGTCTAAGGATCCGTCTATTGTGGACACGATTGTCATGGCCAATCTTGGTTATTTCCAGTTGAAAGCCAACCCAGGTGTGTGGCAGCTTACACCTAAGAAAGGTAGATCTTCAGAAATCTATAAGCTGATATCTGCGTTAGGCAAGAGAAGTACATTTTCTTCAGACAAGGTCTGGATGACCAAAATGACTGGATTGACAATTATGCCACAATTTGCTAGGAACCGTGGTAAAGAGCACGAAGATGTTCTTGACTCGCCAAAGCCCAAGTCGATGACTGAGTCGCTTTTTGGCATGTTTTCTCGAGGTACAGAGACTGTCGTCGAAGAAAAGCATGCTGATATCAATATTTTTACAGTCGCTAGTGGGCATTTGTACGAGAGGTTTCTTGGAATCATGACTGCCAGTGTAATGCAGCATACAAACCAGACAGTGAAGTTTTGGCTGATTGAGAACTTTTTGTCCCCTTCATTTAAAGAGTTTTTGCCTACTCTAGCCGACCATTTTGGATTCCAGTACGAGTTGGTGACATACAAGTGGCCCCATTGGCTGCGAGACCAAAAAGAAAAGCAGAGAACAATTTGGGGATATAAAATTCTATTCCTCGACACCTTGTTCCCCCAATCTTTAGACAAAGTTATTTTTGTCGATTCTGACCAGATTGTTCGAACCGACCTTCAGGAACTAGTTGATATTGATCTCCATGGTGCTCCTTATGGTTATACTCCAATGTGTAATTCCCGTACTGAAATGGAAGGGTTCAGGTTCTGGAAACAAGGTTATTGGAAAGATTACTTGAAGGAGTTGCCTTACCATATCAGTGCTCTTTATGTGATCGATTTAAATCGGTTCAGAGAGATTGGTGCTGGTGACAGACTTCGACAGCACTATCAAATGTTGTCAGCAGACCCAGGATCCTTGGCTAACTTGGACCAGGATCTGCCTAACCACTTACAAAAAATGATACCCATCTATTCATTACCACAGGATTGGCTCTGGTGTGAAACTTGGTGCTCTGATGAAAGCTTACTGACTGCCAAAACTATTGATATGTGTAACAATCCTTTAACAAAAGAGCCAAAACTTGATCGAGCCCGGCGTCAGGTTCCTGAGTGGACTGAATATGACGATGAGATTTACGAACTCGCCAAGAAATTCAAAGATTCAAGCTCAAAATTGGAACCCGCCAGTAGCTATGTCGAATTGCCTGTGGAGGAGGTTGTAGATGATATAGTTCATGACGAGCTGTAAATATGCAATGAGATAAAAAAAGAAAAACTATTGCTTTTTAGATTGAACGGTTAAAAAAGATCAAACCAAACAATCGCAGGTGGTTTAGTAATATTATATCATTCTAATGCAAATAAATATTTTAGAAAACTCTACTGAGAACTCTTGACATTTTCTCATCAGGCTTTTTAGCAGGGCCTGATGCATTGGCTCGCTTCGTTGTGACTTGTCTCTGGGAAAAGGTTCGTCTGATCCGCTGTTCGGTTGGCTCCTGTGCTTTCCCTTGCGAAGCTTCCTCTTTTTCTGCTCGCTTCCTTTGAATACCTTCGATCATCTTGTGTCTCTCGACGTTCTCAATAAATATCTTGTTTTCTCTAGTAGCCTGAGCAATCTCTGCACGAAGTTTTTCATGCCTGGATTGGGCCTCAAGAGCAATCTGTTCTGTCAAGTTCTGCCACTTGAATTTTTTCAAATACTTGACGTTCAGTATATCATCATAGTAATATGAACTTTTCTTGCCTCCAATGATATTTCCATTCAAAGTCTCAGCAGCAAGTCTGGCGTCTCTCTTCTTGGCAAACTCCGCCCATCCCTCAGTATAATTCTTCTTCTTATTTCCTCCATATTTGACTCTCTTGGCGTAAATCTTAGGATCCTCGGGTGTCAAAAAGATTCTGTTGACTTCACCAAACCGAGAGAGGATCTGTCGTAGCTTGGTAGGTTTCATATAAGGAGGGATTCTGGAAACATACACAACTCCAGTTTTCTTGATTCGGTTAAGGTCCGCTTCAACCTCCTCTTTGGACAACGGCTGGACTGTTTTTATAATGGCTTTCCCTTCTTTGTCTTCTTCTTCTTCTTCGTCCTCCTCGTCCTCCTCGCCTAAATCTTGTCCAGCTTCTTCTTCTTGATCATCCTCTGCTTCGGACTCTAAGTCGTCCTCCTCTTCATCGCTTGCAAAGTTGTCAACAAACTTCCGCTTGCTAGACGACTTTCCTTTCTCTTCTTCAGAATCGTCCCAGTCCTTTGAGAATCTCTCATCAACCTCCGCCTCGGACCCAGATCCAGGCTCTTCGACCTCGTAGAAATCAGCTGCCTTGCTTCTAGCCATCTCTATCAAAACTGATACTATAATAACAACGTCGTATCAATATTAAATCCTATATAAAACTGTAGGAACAAGTCAAATTCTTGTATAACTCCAGTTCCACTTTCTTCAACCCTTGTGTCAGATGGTAGATATTATAGAAATAAATAAATTTCAGATCAAGAAAAAATTAAGCCGCTTGAAATTGTATGCTACAGGGCTAACTTCACATCAGTCAACTGCAGGTATAATTTGACTTGTTTCATACATTATAGTTTGAAGAAACATCCAAAGGACTGAAAAGACCGTTGAAGAGCATCTTGTGTGATGGCTTCAGTTAGCTCGTTTTTACCAGCTCCGAAACCCACCGAATCTGGTGGAGAGAATGGGTCTGTGGATGACGAACAGGCTCAATCCTTGGTACGAACGACCACCCAGATCCCTCCGTACGGCCAGAGACAAAGTTCAGGATGGAAACCTCAAGGTCCAGAAGACTTTGGAGATGGAGGTGCTTATCCAGAGATTCTCATGGTGCAATATCCTAGAGATATGGGCAAGAAAAAGAGACGAAATGTTGGAGGAGCATCTACAACCAAGACTCTTGCTCTCAAAGTGACGTCAGATGGAAAAGTGGATTATGGAGCAATAGCTCGACAGGGCCATTCGAGTAATCGTATTATACAGACTTCGTATACAGATTTGATCCCATTACGGCAGAGAGCAAATGCTGGTGATATCTCGTTGGCTCGTCCTTCTCAAGAAGAAGTACAAGCGACCGCCGACAAAACTAAACAGGCCATTGAAAAAATCTTGACAGGCAAAATTGAAAGCTCAAAGCCTCGGTCTGTCGCAAAGCATAATGGAGAAGCGACATATGTTCGATATACACCTAGCTCGATGAACTCTGGTGTCAATAATGGATCGCAAAGCAAACAGAGAATCATCAAAATGGTAGAGGTTGAACAAGACCCCCTTGCACCTCCTAAATTCAAGCATACAAAAGTGCCTCCTCGGCCACCATCTCCTCCACCACCAGTTTTGAGATCACCTCCACGAAGACTAACTGCAAAGGACCAAGAAGATTGGTACATCCCTCCCAGTGTATCAAACTGGAAGAATCCCCGTGGGTTCACTATTGCCCTTGACAAGCGTTTGGCTGCCAGTGGACAGGGACTTGAAGATGTGCAAATAAACGACAATATGGCCAAATTATCAGAGGCCCTTTACGCTGCAGATAGAAGTGCACGAGATGAGATTCGTCAGAGATCAGCGATGCAGCTAAAACTGGCGGAACGAGAGAAAGAGGCTAAAGAGGAGCGTCTGCGTACTCTTGCTCAACAGGCACGAGAAGAGAGGATGTCCCGAGCAGCTGCTACTAAGCGTGACTCTTCTTCTTCGCCGCCTCCTGCTGCCCGTCGTTCAATCCGAAGTCGGTCTGGCGAGCGTGAGGACTACCGAGAAGATCGCCGACGCCGTGACAATGATGAGGGATCGGAAGAAGAAGAGACAGCCGATGAAAGGAAGCGACGTAGAATTAGAGAAGAGCGAAGGCGTGAAGCTGAAAAGGAATTGAGACTGTCTCGTATGGGTACTGAGAAGAGAGTACAAGTCATGGCCAGAGACCAAAATAGAGATATATCAGAAAAGATAGCATTGGGAGTAGCTAAACCATCCAAGGCTACAGGTGAAGGTCAATTCGACTCGAGACTTTTCCAAGCTACCGGTGCTGGTCTGGGTGGAAGTGGATACAGCGAAGATCAGGTTTACGACAGATCATTGTTTGCAGCACGGGAAGCCGTTCGCTCCATCTACAAGCCACGAACTGGAGGTATTGATTTGGATGATGACGAGGCGGGTGAAAGTGAGCTCAAGAAGATCGGTGCTGAGAAAAGGTTTACAGGTCTTGGGGTAGCGCCAGGCTCTGAAGCTGAAGCTAGAGAAGGACCTGTGGAGTTCACCAGGGACGAAGATCCTTTTGGAGTCAATGAAATGATTGAGGAAGTGAAAGAAAGCTACGGTTTGAATAATAACAAGAGCTGAAAGCAAACATTGTATATTTATTTTATTGAACTGCACCTTTCTGTTCTGACATGTCATCGCACGGCTTCGTCGCGCCAACTAACGCGCGCGGCTACCAACCTTTCTGTAGCCGCGTACTCAGCCGTGTGATCGCCAATGTTTACGTGCTGTGTCATGGCAACGCTGCCCTCCACCTGCTGTTATAACATCTACTAATTTACCGATAATATATTTATTGATTTCCTTCGACAACATTTATTACCAAACGATATCCAAGCCAATTCTTCCAGCAGACTCGTTGATTGGTCACAATGTCACGGTATTCGCCTGGTTTCAGTGCGTCTCCGGACAGAACTGGTGTAAAGTCGTCTGAAAACAAACTACGAGGAGGTGTTGCAAGCAAGTATTTGCAATCTCTATCACCTGGAAACTCACCAAATACCAGCCCTCTGAAACCACGATCCCCTGCTCGAGTCAATGCTACCACTGCCAATGCTCCGGTGTTTTCTCCTCCCTCGTCACAGGCCCGATCCCCATCTCCTAATCGACATCTGTTTGATAAAGATGACATGGCCGCGTTAAAGGGCAGCAACTCATCGTATCTGCGTAGCTTGGCTGCTGAGAAATCTGCAGGAATCTCTGACGGGAATATTCATATTCCTGGCATTACAGACTCTGATGAGGTCGCTGGTCTCCAAGGACGAATGCGGTTAGCGAGATCTGAATCGACCACAAACAATATTGCCTCCAAAAACTGGATGGACAAGCAGCGTAAAAGCATGCAAGCGTACGAGTATCTGTGCCATATAGGAGAGGCTAAGGAGTAAGTACTATAGACATAGTTGGTGTACTCTAGGCTTGAATACTAACAACAGATGGGTTGAAAGCTGTATAGGTGAACAGGTCCCGCCTGTAGTAGAGCTAGAGCAGAGCCTACGAGACGGAGTTATCCTTGCCAAAATCACCAAAGTATTTTCTCCACAAATTGTTCGACGAATATTCGAATCTCCCAGATTGCAATTCAGACATTCTGAAAACATCAACTATTTTTTTACTTTTCTGGACCAGATCGGCATGCCAGATCTATTCACATTTGAATTGACTGATTTGTATGATGGCAAAAATATCCCCAAAGTCATTTACTGTATTCACGCTTTGTCGTTCATTCTATCTGCCGACAACCTGGCCCCGAGTATAGGCAATCTGGTAGGCAAGCTTGAGTTTACCGACGATGAGATCAGAAAGACCCAAAGAGGTCTCGACGCCAATGGATTGAATCTGCCCAATTTCAGTGGAATGAACCGACATTTCGATCAAGGCCCTCCACCTCTCTCTGAGGAAGAGATAATGCAAATGCAATTAGAGCAGTGTGTGCCAGAAATTGAACAGCTGCAAGCGATTTGTAGAGGATACTTGTTTCGATTTGATTTGCAGGCCAACAAATATATTCTTGGTCGAGAAATGCACAGGCTTGCCGATTTCCAGGCTATGATTCGAGGAGGAATTCTCCGATCAGATGTCCGCGAGAAACAATATGATCTCAAATACCTGGCATCGCATGAGATTCTTAAACTCCAATCGATTGTTCGAGGTGCTGGTATCAGATCTCACCTCTCCAACGCGACTTCTGTTAACAAATTACACCAAGCCAAGTTGGAGCAGTTGCAGGCTTGTGCTAGAGGACATTTGCTGAGACAGAAAGCGCAAGGATTGCAACAAGTTCTCGACTCGGAAATGGATAGTATCATTGCCTTCCAATCTCTTGTGCGGGCATTCCCTGTTCGAAAAGTCAAGGCAGACCATAATGATCTGTTTATAGCTTGCAATGATGAAATAGTCGCATTACAGAGTATTATTCGTGGATATCTTATGCGTCACAAGTTATCTTCGGGTACCACAGCAGTGTTGTCTCGGGAAGCTCAAGCTATAACCCACTTGCAATCTCTTATAAGAGGTCGAAAAATCCGCAGGGGATTCCAGTTCAAGAAGGATGGAATCCTTGACAGTGAGTCATGGGTGAAGAGTTTCCAAGCAGGCATTCGTGGCCGGACCTTGCGTGTCAAGATTTCTTCCATTAAGGACTCAATCAAAGAGAATAGCGATAAGGTTCCAGAGCTGCAAAACATTGCAAGAGGATATCTAGTAAGATCGAAACTTGGCAAAGACTCTCACAACCTGTCAGTTATAGAACAACATGTCGAGGAGTTGCAGTCTGTGATTAGAGCTGGTTTTGTAAGAAGAAAGCTTGGTGCAGACGTCGATAGGTTAGATCTCGTAAGCCCTTCAATTATACGACTTCAGTCCACGTTCCGTGGCCTGTTGACCCGATTTGCATATGGCCTGATGATGGAGGAATTCGAAGAATGCGAAGACTCGGTTGTGGATCTCCAATCAGTTATCCGTGGGTATATGGTCCGGCAGAAATTTAATGATCGAATGAGACATTTCACCAATAATATGGACAAGGTTATCAAAATTCAAAGTTTCATCCGAGCAAAGAAACAGGGTGATGCTTACAAGTCACTGGTTACTGGTACCAATCCTCCTCTATCTACTGTGAAAAGTTTTGTCCATCTGCTTGCAGATAGTGACCTTGACTTTGAGCAAGAGCTGGAATTGGAGCAGAATCGAAAGCGTGTCATCGATGAAGTCAGGAACAATGATACCCTTGAACAGTTTATAACCCAGTTGGACGTCAAAATCGCTTTATTGCTTAAAAATAAGATTACTCTGGACGAACTTGTCCGTCATCGAAATAAGGGTGTGAGGGCTCAGTTGGAAGTTTCATCCGCAAATGATATGTTTGACTTGAAGGCTCTTAACAAATCTGCACGACGTCGACTCGAACTTTACCAGGGACTGTTCTATATCGTACAGACTCAACCGCAGTACCTCGCTCGCCTATTCCGAAGAGTGCGTGAAAATGCAATGCCAGAAAAGGAGGTTAAAAGCATCGAAGGTATGGTCATGGTACTGTATGGATATGCCCAGAAGCGACGTGAGGAGTTTTTCCTTCTGCAGCTTATTGGCCGAAGCGCTCAAGAAGAGGTTGAACATTGCGATAGCATTAAGACATTCTCACGTGGCAATTTCATCTGGTGGAAGCTGGTTGCTGCTCTCAATCGAGGTACAAAATCCCGAAAGTTGTTGAAGGAGATCCTCGGATCAGCGGTTACGAGAGTCGTTGATTCGCCAACTTTAGATTTGGAGAGTGATCCCTTGGCTATCTATCGCGCTGCAATTAACAACGAAGAGTTACGAACTGGTCAGCTCAGTAGCAGGAATCCCAATGTCCCTGTTGATGAAGCTATCCAGGACCCTGAGTGCCGAGCCATTTTTGTGTCAAATCTGCAGAGCTTGCGAGAGCTCAGCATGATATTCTTGGACGCAATCGAGGATAATATTGAGCACCTTTCATATCACATCCGTTACTTGGCTCGAGAGATCTATCGCGGCTGTGAAAGAAGGTTTACATCCGAATCGAAAGAAAGACTGTTGGCTGTTGTTGGTCATGTCTTGTTCAATAACTACATTAATGCAGCAATTGTGGCCAGTGATAGTTATGGATTGACTAGTCATGCTTTGGGACCACAACAGACAAAAAACATGCGCGAGATTTCCAAGATGTTGTCGCAGATTGCTTCGCTCAAAACATTCTCAAAAGAAAACGTATATCTACAGCCTCTGAACGAATATGTTCGAGCATGTATTGCCCGCGTTAAAGATATGTTGATCCGAGTCATATACATTCAAGATCTCGAACAGGAATTTGATACCAGCATCTTTGATGATCTGACCTCTCACCAGAGGCCAACTTTGTATATCAAAACATCAGATATCTTTGCTTTGCATTCACTTGTTTGCCAGGAATTGCCAGCTATCGCGCCAAGTGAAGACGATTCATTACGCGATGTCTTGAGACAGTTGGGTAACCTTCCCAATGATGCCAGCGAAATCCTGAATATTGCTCGATTTACAGAAGTTAAACTTGATCTGAATCCAAGCTTCTGCAGGGTGGAGGATCCTGAAGCGGAGATAAGTTCATTATTTGTTGCCACAAAACGATGTATGATTTATGTTTTAAGAGTCCAGACTGGAGCTAGTCTTCTTGACATTTTGCTGAGCCCGGTTGTTCCAGAACATGAAGAGAAGTTCAAAGCTATACTTCGTGAGGAACAGCGGGACCGTGGAAAGCATGATATAGTGTATTCGGAAAATATCTTGGGAGATCTGTCCAAGCTGACGTATCGTGAATTAAAGCTTCTTACCCTCGAAAAAGTGATTGAGCTTGAGTCGATGGGTAGAATATCCCGAGATGATAACTATCAGGGTATTTTGAACTCCATTGCAATGGACATTCGTACCAAACGAAATAGGAAAACATCCAGGCAGAAGGAAATGGAAGGAATTACACAAACCTTAGTTCATCTAGGTGAAAAGGAGGCGTATCTCCAACAACAATTGAAGACTTACAATAATTATATCGAACAGGCAATGTCTACTTTGCAGTCCAAGAAGGGCAAAAAGAAGCCATTGGTGTTGCCATTCACAAAGCAATACTTCCATATGAGAGACCTTCAAAAGCATGGCCGCGTTCCAAAATTTGGGTCGTATAAGTACACTGCCTCTAATTTGTTTGAAAAGGGAGTTTTGGTGGAACTTAATGGTTATAATGATCGTCAATATGGACAAGTTGCGTTTACGTTTTCTTCAGATGAAGTTGGAGTTTTTAATATAGAAGCAGCTTATGGATCAATTGTTTTACCAGGAGCATCGATCGCACTTACTTTGGATGATTTGCTTGGGCAGCAGTATAACAATGTCCAATACATAACATTGTTTGATGATATGGTCAAGCTCAATACCAATTTAACGCTTCACTTTATTTTCAAAAAGTTTTATGGTGACGGACAATGAGATATGATTTATGGAGTATAATTTAGGAAATGTTTACGTTTTTAATTTTTTTTTTTGTTCTTGTTCGTTTCAATAGTGTTATTAGCGCGCTATTGCATAACTTTTTTAGAGATTGTTCACTCGTCAAGGTCTCTGGGATCACCGTATTCCCAAACACCAACATGATCGGCCTTAGCGTCTTCTTGTGCTTCCTTCAGAGCATCAATTGAGGCACTGAAGAAGCTGTTTTTGGCCCAGGAAGGAACCGAAGGGGCGATAAAGGCATAGCCATCATAAACCAATGCGTGGTTGACCGAATCCTCGGGACCCTTGGAGTCGGCAGTGTACAAAGTAACAGATACAGGGGTAGTGTTAGCGTCGACATTGGCGACAAGTTTTTGATTGTTGACTTTACCCCCAAGGAATGTCACGTAATCGTCTAGATAAGACTTTGGAGGAGTCTGTACAAAAGAAAGATCAGCATGCTTTGCAAGAGCAGGGATTGCAGAGAACGAAAACTGCTGTGGCAGTGGTCGGAGTTGTGATTGAGATACCACTACTATGGCACCAGTATCAACTAGCTCGACAGTATACGAAGGCTTCTCGAATGAAACCACCTTTCCACGGATGAACTTACCAGACTGCGAGACAGTCACGGCCTCACCTCTCTTGATGCCTGCCTTGAATGCAAACAATGTAGAGTTTGCTGCAGACAAGTTGAATGAATTCAAGTCAGCAGATAGCTTGGTAAACTGCGGGGCGCTAGAAGAAAGCTGGTAAGATATTTGGCCAGTGGATGAAACGTCCGTACCAATAATGTCTATGTAATTTCGGGCTGGAGTTGCAGCAGTAGAGGCATTGGATCCAATGGAGGCCGCTGGAGCAACTACAGGCTCAGCAGGCACATAATTCTTCCAGACACCCTTCTTTTCTTCTTTCGCGGCTACTTCAGCATCGAGCAGCTGCTGGTTGAATCCACTAGTCTGAGCAGAATATTCATGGACCTCAGCAAGACCTTCTTTAGCAAGTCCAACTGATAGGGGGCTATTGCTTCCAGGCAAAAATATATTTCCAATAAAACCACCAGTTTTATCAACATTTATAACCGAGAATTGGACATCTCGTTGCCAAAGTCGTCTAGCGACAAAATCTAGTGCCTCTGCGCCCCCTTCTTCACTAGGACGAGGGACACGGACACCGGCCAAAACAAGAGTCAAAATTATATTTTCACGAGGAACAATAAGTCTGAATCTTCCACCAGATGAGATGAAGTCAACAACTGCAGGGATTTTGGGCTGTCTTTCCAATGACGACAGGTACCCTTTTGCTTTGGTGAGGGTTTCAGAAGCATCCACAATACGTTGAGGAGGGATATCCTTCTTGGAGTGGATACCTCGCTGACTAGTGATTGATTCAGTCTCCTTTTCGAGCAGCTCATCCCAAATCGGTGATCTGTCATCATCTCCCTTTCTGTGTCGGATGACAGTAGCATATCCACTGTCAATCAGAGTAAGAGCGATATTTTTGCCCTGAAGTTCAATAGTCACAAGCTCTCGCTCTTCAAATTGTTCAGATTTTGGACGAATCGCTTCAATGGTGACATTGACCTTTTTGGCAATGAATTTAGATCTGGCAAACTCCTTTGCGGCCGCCAAGAGTCCTTCAGAAGAGTCAGCTCTTCGAGGTCCACGAATTGATGCAAGTTGGACTGTCTTCTCTTGGTCTGTCTTGAGTCTAATGGCATAAGTATCAGGAGATACAACTCGAGCAATCACAGCTTCAAATGTCTTTGCGTTTGAATTAGTAGACGCAGGGGTGGTAGCCGACTTCCACTGGTTAAGCTTCTTCTCCTTGGCAGACTTTTCAAAGGCTCTCAGAGCAGACATCCTCTGAGCACCTACGAACTGGCTCTGCCAATCTGCAACTGAAACAAGACCCGAAGTCAAAAGTGCTTCGGTGATGTCACCAGCGGGGTGTGAAATGGTACCAACAGCCACACCGGTAGTGGATTTGCCAATAAACACCACTCGAACTGATCTCTGCAATAATCGCTGAGAAACAAAAGATTTGGCAGCATCACCAAATGGTTCACCCGGAGTGTCTTGCGAAGTAGATCTTGGAGCTCGGATACCAGCAAGTAGCACAGCACCAACAAAATGGCTTCGACCCTCAACAAACACTCTGATCTGGAGTCTGTCACCAGAGATAACCCGCTCCACTACAGCAGGGTACTCTTTTTTGGACTCAATTGCATTGTCAGGGATAGTTGTCAATGTCTGAGGAGCCGGAGGAAGCGAATCAGCCCATAGTCCCTTGGATGCTGCCTTGGCCCTTTCCTGGGCAGCTGGCAAAGTCTCCACGTATGGCGCAAACCCATCTCGAGATTCGGCATCGTCTCTCAACTTTACAATTCCATCTTCGAGTGCCTTCTGAATTAAACTGGAAAATACAGGAGCAACAATGTCACCATAGTCTCGGCCGTTAATAGAGTACACAACCTTGAATTGGATGACTTTGCCAACCAACAGTGTTCGAAGGTATTCTCTGGCCTCAAAACCAAACGCTTCGTCGGACGAAAGTCGAGGAGAAGTAATAAATGCAAGAGATAGGATTCGCTCAGTCTCGGAACCAGCCTTGGCAGGCACCAGAACAACTGAGTCGCCCGAGATCACGGACTTTACTTTGGCACTGAGAAGAGACATAATAGCCGTATGGTGAAATTTGGCGCTATTTATCAGTGATATGTGGGGTTAGTCCCGCCGGGCCCTCCTCATGCATCCTCAGCCTGCCTGTCGTCAGCATGTCAGTCTCTTTTCTGTGACAATCCAGTTCTGAGTTGATCTCGAATTGTCCGGCAGCCAAAGGTTTGTGATCTCAAGTTCATTATCAGTTCTGATGCTTGAGATGTGATATTTGCTTTTAAATGACTCCATCAGCTGTTTTGAGTAAGAATCGTCTTCATGACTCGTAACATTTATGGAGCCTATTTTGCTACCACAGAATGTCAAAAATTACATTTGACTTGTTGGGTACGAAAAACTCTAATACTGGTATTGCCAGCACAATATTATAACAATCCACAAATCAACGAATAGCTGTTTGAAATATTATCAATGACTTGCAGCAATCAGCTCCACAACTGTCAATATGCACAGATGTCATACAGAAGTTGTGCGCCATACTCAATGTTTTGAATAGATATTGATAATATGAGTACTTTGTTAAGGGTTCGAATAAGATCACATTTGGTGATCAGATCCTAATTGGCACAGCTCGGGAAGTTGGCATATTAGTCAGAATGGATACAGAGATCGCTTTACGGATATTTCACTCGTATCGACTGGCATTTATAATCTGGGCCCTGCATTTGTAATCTGGGCCCGGCATTTGTAATCTGGGCCCAGCATTTCTACCAGGAGAACTCTTTGCTCGTCATATGTCAACATGAGGAATATTGAAATTCCACTCGGTAAAGTGTAATAGGATGATTTCACGTGGTTGATAGAGTTAGATCTGGATGCCGAGCTACTATTTGATGGTAATTGTTCAAAAGATGAGCGATTTTGAACTTACCGGCCATCCTTCTCGCTACGTCGTATAAAAATCGCAGATGGGGCAATGCAATCTCATATTTAAATGGACAACTTTTTCTGTATTCTCGTCATTGTTTTAGATAATTCACTGATGGTTCCACAAGTTGCTCAGTCGTTACACTCCAATCCATGGACTCTAAATGAAGACGGGTCCTATTCCAGAAAGCTGGGGCATAGTGAAAAGATGCTTAGTATTATGGCCAAAAGCACTGGAGGTAACCATGCTAATTGTATAGGTATCGCCAAGATCAGTTCACCCTACTCTAAAGAAGAGATGGTCCAGCGGTTGAGACGTGCGTGGATATCTACATATTGTCAACATCCACATGTTGCTTCTGTGGAAAGTAACCTGGAATTCAGGTTATCTCCGTTCAAGACTCAGAAAGATGTGGATGATTGGGTTGACAGGACTTTAATTATCCATGACGAGGATGCAGAAGCAACTAGTTTAATTGCAACAGGAGAACGGCCTGAAACTGTGCAACTCCATTATTTTGTGAAATCATGCGAAGTGAGCATTTGGTGTCAGCATATAGTTTCTGATATGCTTGGAATTGTTCGTGCAATTGGTGATATTCTAGAGGTCTGTGGATCGTCAGATAATTATTCAATTGATGCTACCAAAGCGCATATAGATGGTTCTCGTTTGGCACCTTCAATTGCAGATGCAGCTGGTCTGAGTGGGCTTATGAATGAGCAGCACAGGAAGGAAGCGGATAGATTGATGGAGGAATTCTGTGATGCATTTCCAACTATGGGCCTGAGATATGATCCACAAGGGAAGGCGTCTAAACCTGGTTGCTTGAGAATGCGATTTTCCAAGCAAGAAACGTCACGAATAATTTCTGGATGCAAGCAACTTAAAGTATCTGTAACAGCAGTTTTACATACAGCATTAGTCAAGCTTTTGTGTCATGAGAACCCTGACTCTAAGTTGAATTATACAGCCTTAACAGTGGTTGACCTCAGGAGTCAAATGAGTGACAAAAATGCGAGTGAGCCATTTGCTCCATATTGTGTTTTGGCTCCTCTGCACCATGGAACTTCATATCCGCGAAAGGAACTTTTATATATTGTTAATGATGTCTACACTGCCATCAAAGCGACTTACAAGGAGAATCGAACGTCATCGCACTCTCAGATAGAGAACCCAGCGGCTATTTCAATTCCAATGATTGAGTTCGTGACACGTCCATTCCTCAAGGGATTTTCTAGTCCTAATATTGTTAACATCTCAAGTTTTGGGGTTGTTGATAAGTATGTTGCCCCTAAATATGGAAATATCACGGTCGAGGATTACAACGCTGCCATGTGCATGAATGGACCACGATCTTTGATGCATGCTTTTACATGGAATGGGCAGATGTCTGTTATATTCAATTATAACACTGGATTTTACAGGGAAGAATACGTCAAGCAACTGGAAGAAACATTTATGAGTGAGGTCTTCAAAGTATTGGCCGCTTCAAGATAGCATTAGCAATATTATCGAGGTTGAAGAGCAATGGCATGAGTAGTCATGTACTCTGGCAGCTGCTGAGCGTGGAAACATGTACTAGATACAATATAGGATTTTGTCAGAATTATTGGTCTTATTATGCTACTAAAGCTCAAAACAACTCAATCCAAATAAACTTGAATAAGAAAGCAATGTCAATCACGAGATTAATTTACAAGAAGTATATCAGAATTGCCTATTAGAATTACTCCAGAATTATATTCCAAAAAGAATTGCACAATATAGCACAACACAGTCCACTTCGTCAAAGCACTTCGAGTCGATTTAAAAGCTGGCTAAAAATCAGCCGTGCGAAGAACTGACAAACTCCGGCCTCTGTATAGTGATGTCACGTGGCATACTCCCTAATATAAGACTCTAGAACTCGGTCAATTATTGTTTAAAACACACAATTACCTGGCAAATGATTAATAAACTAGTTTGAAATACTATACAAAAACAATTAACTATTTTGAACTTCTCTAATACTGAAATGACCTCCCCTTCTTGACCTCGTTATAGAGATGAGCATTGGCCAATAATGGGTGTGACCGGGTGAAAACCCGTGCCCTAAACTCCCAGTTAAATTCGTCGTCCAGTTTTCTTCCTCTTCTCTTACAGCATTCTTGTGGCTAATTGAGTGTCACTGAAGATATAGAATGGTCCTTCCTCGACTTATCCCTCGCATGTCGCGTTCCGCGTTCCGCGTTGCGCAGGCCAACTCCCGACTCTTCAATCGTGGAATGGCCTCCCAGTCCGGAGCCGTTGGATCTATTCGGTAAGTTTTGTTGTTGATGAGACGTGGTGGTGAAGATGGAGATGATGATGGCAGGGACAAGGCAGTTTGACAGTGAATGCCAAGTCTGGTACGATACACACTGCCATTTGGCCAATTGGTCAACGGGTTAATTGGGTTCGGTGCAATTGTTGGCATTGTTGCGTTTGTGTGTGGATTGGGCTTGTTTGGTTGGTACTATTAACGATGGCTCGCAACAACCGACTAGCCGGCGGGGGTTGCCAAAAAAAACAAAGCGCCAATCGCACAACAGAAACGTATACAATGACTATTGCACGGAAATCCCCATTGACCTCATCATTGCGTCCTTTGTCGCTTATTTTTCATGGAGTATTTTTTGGCATTTGCTAACATTTAGAACCGTCATTGGTGCCGTCGTCGTAAGTTCATTGGCGGGTCTGGAGGGCTAAACCCTAGCCCCGAAAAATTTCGGCCAATCAGCTAACTGTAGGACGTCCAGTTTGAGCAGGACAAATTGCCAGCTATTTTGAACGCTTTGGAGCTCAAGAAGGAGAATGGTGAGAAGCTTGTTTTGGAGGTTGCCCAGCATCTCGGAGAGAACACTATCCGAGCCATTGCTATGGACGGTACTGAGGGTCTTGTTCGAGGCACCCCAGTCACCGACACTGGTGCTCCCATCACCATCCCCGTTGGACGAGAGACCCTTGGTCGAATCATCAACGTGACTGGTGACCCCATTGACGAGCGAGGACCTATCAAGACCGACAAGTTCCGACCTATCCACACTGAGCCTCCTTCTTTCGAGGAACAGTCCACCTCTGCCGAGGTTCTCGAGACTGGTATCAAGGTTGTCGACCTTCTTGCTCCTTACGCCCGAGGAGGTAAGATTGGATTGTTCGGTGGTGCTGGTGTCGGAAAGACTGTGTTCATTCAGGAGCTCATCAACAACATTGCCAAGGCACACGGAGGTTTCTCTGTGTTCACCGGTGTCGGAGAGCGAACCCGAGAAGGTAACGATTTGTACCGAGAAATGATTGAGACCGGTGTTATCAACCTCGACGGAGAGTCCAAGGTGGCTCTTGTATTCGGACAGATGAACGAGCCCCCAGGAGCCCGAGCCCGAGTTGCTTTGACCGGATTGACAATTGCTGAGTACTTCCGAGACGAGGAAGGTCAGGATGTGTTGCTTTTCGTTGACAACATTTTCCGATTCACTCAGGCCGGTTCCGAGGTGTCTGCCTTGCTTGGACGTATCCCCTCTGCCGTCGGTTACCAGCCCACTTTGGCCACCGATATGGGTGCCCTTCAGGAGCGAATTACCACCACCCAGAAGGGTTCCGTCACCTCTGTGCAGGCCGTTTACGTGCCCGCTGATGATTTGACTGATCCTGCCCCAGCCACCACCTTTGCCCATTTGGACGCCACCACTGTGTTGTCTCGATCCATTTCTGAGTTGGGTATCTACCCTGCTGTGGACCCTCTGGATTCCAAGTCTCGATTGCTCGACGCTGCCGTTGTTGGACAGGAGCACTACGATGTTGCTACCAATGTCCAGCAGACTTTGCAGGCTTACAAGTCTCTTCAGGATATCATTGCCATTCTTGGTATGGATGAGTTGTCTGAAGCTGACAAGTTGACTGTGGAGCGAGCCCGAAAGATCCAGCGATTCTTGTCGCAGCCTTTCACCGTTGCTGCCGTTTTCACTGGTCTTGAGGGTCGACTTGTGCCTCTCAAGGACACCGTACGATCTTTCAAGGAGATTTTGGACGGTAAGCACGACAACCTTCCCGAGGCTGCCTTCTACATGGTTGGTGGTATCGAGGAGGCTATTAGCAAGGGTGCCAAGCTTGCGTCTGAGTCTGCTTAAAAGTAGAGTACGAATAGTCCGTACGTATCCATTTGTCTGAATAGCCAGATTGTCTAAAAGTGACGTGTAGATTTGTGTTTTTGTTGTGTCATTTTTTTGTGATTTGCTTTTTTGTCTTTTTCTTTTGTCCTTCAGCTTTTGTGATTTGCTTTTTGTTCTCGATTTAGTGAGTGACCTCCTTCCCCCCCCCCTGTCGCTGATACCTATAACTTATCTCCTGTATTGAGTCACTCTGTGTGTATATAAAGTCAGCCTCGCCGTGTCAGTTTCCTCCTCCTGTATTGAGTCACTCTGTGTGTATATAAAGTCAGCCTCGCCGTGTCAGTTTCCTCCTCCTGTCTGTCTCCGGATTTTAACCACCAAAAGTCGTTTTGGTGCATTTCGATCCCCAAGCCCCATTTACCACTTGCAGGCCGCATCAATCTTTTCAACAGTCTGGCAGGCACAGTGGCAGCATTTAGACCAATTTCCACGCGAATTGTAAGATACTCCCGGCTAGCATCCACTATGACCGATTGGCCCGCGTCCAAGGTCAGAACGACCTTTGTCGAGTATTTCCGTGACACGTACAAGCACTCGTATGTGCCTTCCTCATCGGTGATTCCTTACGATGATCCAACCCTGTTGTTCGCCAACGCTGGTATGAACCAGTACAAGCCGATTTTCCTGGGCACTGTCGACCCTTCGTCACCATTGGCCAAGCTATCGCGTGCTGTCAACTCGCAAAAATGCATTCGAGCTGGTGGTAAGCACAATGATCTCGAGGATGTCGGTAAGGACTCATACCATCACACATTTTTCGAGATGCTGGGTAACTGGTCGTTTGGCGACTATTTCAAGAAAGATGCTATCCCCTGGGCGTGGAATCTCTTGACAAAGGTATATGGGTTGGACTCTGACCGACTATATGTGACTTACTTTGGAGGTCACCCTGAGTCTGGTCTTGAACCCGATCTCGAGGCTAAGCAGATCTGGCTCGATGTTGGCGTTGCCGAGGACCATATTTTGCCTGGTTCCTATAAGGATAACTTCTGGGAGATGGGAGATCAAGGTCCTTGTGGTCCCTGCTCCGAGATTCATTACGATCGAATTGGCGGAGGCAGAAATGCTTCTCATCTCGTCAATATGGACGATCCTAATGTTCTAGAGATCTGGAACATTGTGTTCATCCAATACAACAGAGAGCCCGATGCCACTTTGAGATCTCTCCCTGCCAAGCATATCGACACTGGTATGGGATTTGAGCGTCTTGTCAGTGTATTGCAGGACAAATCTTCCAACTACGATACCGATGTATTCACTCCCATCTTTGACAAGATCAAGGAGCTTACTGATGCTCGTTCTTATACTGGATTGTTTGGCGATGAAGACAAGGACGGTATTGACACTGCATACCGAGTAGTAGCAGACCACGTCCGAACTCTTACTTTTGCACTTGCTGATGGCGGTGTTCCAAACAACGACGGTCGAGGGTATGTTTTGAGACGAATCTTGCGACGAGGAGCCCGATACGTTCGAAAGAAGTTCGATGTTCCTATTGGAAACTTCTTTTCTCGATTGGCTCCTACGTTGATCGACCAAGTCCAGCATGTTTTCCCGGAGTTGGCCAAGAACACGGATGACATCTTTGAGATTCTTAACGAGGAAGAGGAATCTTTCTCACGAACTCTTGACCGTGGTGAGAAGCTGTTTGAGCAATACGCCGCCCAAGCCAAGGCTAATAACGAAAAGTATCTCAACGGTAAAGATGTATGGAGATTGTACGACACTTACGGGTTCCCAGTTGATTTGACTCGTCTAATGGCCGAGGAGGCTGGATTGGATATCGACGAGAGTGCTTTTGAAAAGGCTCGTCTTGAGTCCAAGGAGGCATCCAAGGGTGGTAAACGATCGGCTGGCAAGGAGGTTGTCAAGCTTGATGTGCACGCTCTTGCCCACCTCGATGGTAACAAGGAAGTCCCTGTCACTGATGATAGCTTCAAGTACAAGGCTGGTGATATCAACGCCAAGATCGTGGCTATCTATGCCAATGGTGAGTTCAAGTCTAGTACTGGAGACGTATCCGAAGATACCCAGTTCGGTATTCTACTTGACAAGACCAGCATGTATGCTGAGCAGGGAGGTCAGGAATACGATACTGGTAAGATTATCATTGACGGAGTGTCTGAATTCGAGGTTGAAAATGTCCAGACTTATGCAGGTTATGTTTTGCACACTGGTTACACCAAGTATGGAAGTTTCAAGGTCGGTGATTCAGTTATTGCTGGTTACGATGAGCTGCGACGATGGCCAATCCGAAACAACCATACTGGTACCCACGTTCTCAACTATGCACTTAGAGAGGTGCTTGGAGATGGTGTTGATCAGAAGGGATCTTTGGTGAACTCGGAGAAGTTACGATTCGACTTTTCCCACAAGGCCGGTGCTTCTCTCAAGGAGATAGAGGCTATCGAGAACATCTGCTCTGATTATATCAAGCAGAATGCTACTGTATATACCAAGGATGTTGGACTTGCATTGGCCAAGGAAATCTCTGGACTGCGGGCAGTGTTTGGTGAGACTTATCCCGACCCCGTTCGTGTTGTCTCAGTAGGAGTTCCTGTTGATGAACTCCTTGCCGACCCCAAGAGCGACAAGTGGCTCAAGATTTCCATTGAGTTCTGTGGTGGTACCCATGTCACCAAGACTGGAGAAATCAAGGAGCTTGTGATTATTGAGGAGAGCGGTATCGCCAAGGGTATTCGACGAATTGTTGCAGTTACTGGTGTTGCAGCTCATGAGGTGCAGAAGTTGGCGGCCGACTTTGAAAGTAAGCTTGATAGTCTTGACGCAATGCCACTTGGTGCTGAGAAGGAAGCTCAGGCAAAGTCTTTAGGTGTGGAGCTCAAGCGACTTTCAGTGGCTGTGATTGCCAAGAATGCATTAACTGAAAAGTTCAACAAGATTTCCAAGAAGATCACTGATGAGATCAAGGTCAAACAAAAGGCGGAGGGTAAGAAGGCTGTGGACGCCGTTACCAACTACTTTAAGGACCATGAGAAGGCCAGCTTCTTTGTTCACAAGGTGGACGGAATCAGTGCCAACTCCAAGGCTTTGACTGAGGCCATTACCTATGTAAAGTCCAAGTTGCCCGAAAAGTCTTTGTATTTGTTTGCAACTGAGGATGGAAAAGTTGCTCACGGTTGTTTTGTGTCCGAAGCAGCTGCTGGTAAGGGAGTTGTTGCTTCTGATCTCGGTAATGCCGTGGCCAAGATTGTTGGAGGCCGAAGTGGAGGAAAAGGAGCCACTGTTCAGGGAACTGGTACCGAGCCTTCTCAAGTGTCTACTGCTGTTGACGAAGTGACCAAGTTGTTGGGCGAAAAGCTTCAGTTGTGATGTCACTAGGTATGATAGGATAGATATTCTACCAATAGTATTGTTATTCTGTTAAGATTGTGCAGTAGTTAATAAGATATATTCCACCAATAGTCGACGGTTATTTTAGAACACGAATTCTACCAATAGTATGGTTATTCTATAAGACAATTGTACCAATAGTTAATGTTACTGGTTCGTGCTAGCAATAGTTGTAAGATCATAGATTAGTACTATGCTAATTAATGCTGTTAATGTTATGCTTTCACCATGTTTCATGGCCAGTCTTGTTTCGATTCAACATCACTAGAATGCCCTTACACATTCCTTGCATAAATAAATACTCAATATGAGGGGGGTCAAACTCATACATTTCTAATACATCGTTCAAAATGTCAAAGTCAGTATTTCTAGGAAGAAACAGAACCAACTGATTATAACCCAGCATTGTGAATGCCATCAGATGTGTCAAAGAAGGTTCACAGAAAAAGCTCCACATTTCTGATTGAGCATATTCAGGACCTCCCCACGGTGGACTAGCAAAGAATACAGTATCGTCACTGGGCTCTGCTAAGTTTCTTTCATATGCATATTTTGGTAAAGACGAAACAGTGTCGAGCACAAACTCGATATTATCATCACATTCATAAACAGCACAGTTATTGATAGCATCATTATAGGCTTCATTGTTGATTTCTACATAATGAACTTCCTTGAACTGTTTTGAAAACTGGATGGTATTTCCGCCTGCTCCTCCATATAGATCCCAAATGATTTGTGCCTTGGGGTAATATTCTTTGATCTTTTGCGCAGTAGCAATAGCAATACTTTCAGGAGTCACACTATACCATTGCTCATCACTTAGACTGATTCCTTCATCATATCTTGAGAATAACAGATGTCGTTTCTTGTAATATTTCTGGAGACTTTTCTTATCGATGTCCATGGCCATGGTATAAAGTGCGCGGCTACTGTTTAAATTTCACACTGCAACAGAACTGCAATAGAAGGATCCAAGACGAAATAACAAAAGACGATACTTGCAAAAGCTAGGATCTTATTTATAGTCTGTTATTATCTGTTATTCACTATTGTTTGTATATCGACTATTGGCTAGTATTTTAATAGTCAGATCGTGGATAGCAGCTTGTTGTAGATTCAACCAGTGCATTAGGACTGGTAGAAATGGTCAGACTAAAGACCCGATATTTGGCTTTCGAGATCCTTAATGTGGAGGGATTGAAGGCAGGATCAGTTGGTACAGGAGTAGAAACTGGGTTGGTATTGAGACAACCTTTACAGGGAGATATTTCCAAGAGAGATCTGTTAAAGCTGATACGAGACAGTATAGAGCTTAATTTTGGAGATTATGGAGCAGGATCTGTAGCTTCGACAATAGCGCTCAAATATTATTCACCAGTCACTTGTACGGGGATTGTCAGAGTGGCACGACAGCATTTTCGAATCGTTTGGGCTGCTCTCACATATATAGCCAAGATCCAAGGCCAGAGAGTGGTGATTAAGGTTGGACGAGTAAGTGGGACTATTAAAAAGTGTGAAAAGGCAGTGATAGCTCGTGATAAGAGGTCTATGCAAACATTGAGTCTATTTGATGATATTTCCGAGTGATTTGCAGAGTGTGCTGTGAGAGTGTGCTGTGAGAGTGTGCTGTGAGAGTGTGCTGTGAGAGTAAAGCTAGACATGTCGGAAGGGCGAGCTATGGACCTATCACCGTGAATCTCTTACCACTCACCATGAACCACCACTAGTTCTTGATTTGCATTCTAGTGGTGTAGTTAGAGGCACTACTACTACGACTGCTACTACAAGCCATGGTATGTCCTGCTTTAGTACTGTAGTTGGTAGTTGTGTCAATGATCTACGGACTACCTGTAGTTCGCTATCTGCAGAACACCGATCATACAATATTTCCAATCTCAATTATATATATTATAATCTAATTGCATTTAATTTAATCTATTTACCACTTGTATTGATCCATAGCATTGCATCTGACAGAGGCCCTGCACTGACCCCTGAGAAGTATTCCTGTTTAGGAACTCGCGTCTTAACATTGAGTGTACCATGGAAGAAACCCAGCTCAAAAAGATCCATTTGACGTCAGGGGACGTCCGATATATTCGACGACAGATCGACCAGGCAATATCATCCAAGGTAGATTTGGATCTGCCCGAAAATGCTTCTGACGATGTTCTACGGCCGCTTGTACTGAGCCATATGGACCAGTTCGTGACGGACGCAATGGAAATGGCCCGTCACGCCCTTATTGTAGATGGAATGGATATGGCCAAACAGCCATCGCTCGAAAGTAGTCTATTGGCTGTTCAACAAGTGGCAGAGCCATTTGATGTCGAGCTGAATGAGCGTCTTCGTCGAGTGTATGGCCAAGTGGATTCCACTACACTTGACGTTAGCGAATTACGAAGGACTCTACCTACTACTGCCACACAAGCTTACGAAAAACGTGTAGAACAGGATGAAAAGTTTCTTGAAGAGGCTATCGCACAAGCTCAAGCGAATCTCGAAAATCACACTCCTTCCCAACTCACCACTAGCATCCTACAGTCGGACATTGAAAAGCTTCAGGCTCTGCAAGCCGAATACAACACCATCTACCAGCAAATCCTCAAGCTAAAAGACATAGTACCCGATAGAGTACTACAATTAACTCAGGTTCGTGATGCCACCGAGTATATTTGAGATCTACACATTTTGAAAAGGAAAAAAGAGTCCTACGACACAGAAAACCAAACCAGACTAGTCACAACATCTATCAGTTGATGTACATACAGTGTTCAATCCACGATAACGAGGACAAAACATTTACTCGTCCTTAACACCACCCTTACCGGCGGTCTCAGCCTGGGAAATGGACTTTTTGTCAGTTTTCATGTCATTAGATCCAGCGCCAAACATGGAAGCAGCCTTGAAAGGACGTCGGAGAGGTCCAACCGCAGGCTTTCCAAAAACATGGATCTGCACAATATTGGCTTCAATAGCCGACTTAATGGGCATGATGGATTGGATCAACAATGGGTTGGTGTATTTCATGTAAATGTGCATGAATCCCATCATTGCCACTCCCTGAAGCTGGCTCTTGAACCCACTAGTGACCTGCTGGAGATCATACTCCTTGACGGTAGTAGTAACCAACTTGTTCTCAGTGGTTCCACTCATGGGCGAGGCAGGCTCGATATATTTCAGTGTAGTCAAGTCGTTTTTCGACGTGATCTTGTATCGAGCAAACAGGTACAGTCCGGCAATGATCAAGTTGGACAGAATGTATACTGCTCGAACTCCGTTGAGCACCAAGGGATCGTCAAATGGCACCTTCTTGGCCACTTGCATCATGACAAGCATGATCACCAAATTGGAGACTGCGGAATTCATTTTTGTTTTTTTGGTTGGCTGGTTTTAAACTGCAAAATGTATGAAGTGTTAGTTGTGGAACTCCTAAGAAGGTCTGAAGGTATGCCTGGCTGGCTTTAAAGCGCCGTCCATCATTTTTCATTACCCTGTTCAGATAAGCTCTGCACAATCTGCTGGGGTATCTGGCTGCAGTTAGGTCTAGTGACCTACTTAAATGTGTGCGTCTGGTGTAGTGTCAAATTTGGCGCATGTGTTATATGATTTGATTTGTCAATTTGGTTTATAGAATTTGTAATCTGCCGAGTTTTATTTACTAATGTGTGGTTTTTATTTACAAATCAGTCTCAGAATTAATTTAGCTAAACTTAAATTCTTTATTTTTCATTAAGTTACCTTTGATTCTAAATTTCTCGTTTCACATGAATAATTCACTCACACAATTGATAGAGAGTGATTTCCATCATTCAATCACTATTTTTAGTGGAGAATATTATTGGTAGTAAAAACACTTTTTACACTTGTAATGATGCTACTCCGTGGTTATAATAGCCTTTTTAGTTTTGTTGTACTTCTTTTTTGGGTCAAGTCACCTCAATGCGAATTCAATAGCTAGCACTGAACATAGGATCAATGCTAAATACTGAATCACTTTGGCAACCCACCATATATGCTGGACTCCAAACCTGCACAGATGATAATGAAAATGCAAATTTTGATGCTCCCAAACTGCACTTACAAGTGCTCCATTGCCCCCAAACTCTCCCATCATGCTTCGTATCGTAAGCTCACTGACAATGTTGTTACCCCCTATATGATGGTCGTCTCCCTTGACACTAAACCATTCATCCAAATCTCCATCGTAAACATAGTCCGTTAGACAACCTTCATGGTCATGGCCAGTGAGAATAACCCCTCCATATGGATTTCCCTTGCCAAAAATACTGTTCAATATCAAATCAGAGCTCTCCTTTGACAAGTGATTCTGTTCTCGCACTGTTCCCTCGGGATAGTAGGTGAAAAATGTACTGTCTTTACAGATTCTTCCCAGTTTGTATAATGGAATATGTGAAAACAACACTGTAGCCCCTTGATACTCGGATGATGCCAGATCATTGATAAAGTTCATGGTAGCATCATGGAACTGGCCGTCATAGAAAACTGGTCCATCAAGTGCCAGTGAGTTGATCATCACCAACCGCCATCCTTCGTGATACTCAACATAATTTACTTTACCATAAACATCTTCAAATCTTGATACTCTACCCCAAGTCATCTCCCCACCATATCCAATATCATGGTTCCCACTCACATTCACCATCGTCCATGTTGTGGTATTGTCAACCTTGAAGATCCGGTTCTTGTATCGGTGAGCACGTCGGTAAAACTCCGCATCATCGACCCACTGACTTGAAATCAGGTCTCCCATGACTGCCACATGGGATGGCTTGAGTCTGGCTGTCAGCACTCGGTAGATGTGGCCGAGAAAGTGATCGTTACCATACACATCTAGTCGTTTTCGAGGGGGTGTTTGTGGATTGACACCCACGATCTGAGGATCTCCAAACGCCAGAATCTTTATGGCAGCATTATCGGGCCATTTACAACCTCTAAACTTGTCAAAATTGTAGATATATACACTTAGAAATGCCCATACTATCACCACAACCGAGGTCACTGCTGGCAAAACACGCATGTGGCTTGGTGTGTTTGTGTGTACCGCTTCGCGTCCTTAACTGGTTACTCGACATACCAGCAACACGATTTCGACAAACTGAAAAGATCGATTGTAAAAAAAAAGCTCTGCCTTCTCTGATTAAGTTATATTTTATCCAAAGTTATTTTAAACCGTGCTTTCTTCCGTTGAACTTGGATAAATACAAATATGGAATCCATAGGCCAGCTCATCGACCCTTTCAGCGATGCAATCCGCCCATTAACCCAATTGATCCCTGAACCAATTGAAAAGTTGGGAATTGCAATGCTCGATAGCGAAAAGTGCTATGATACTCTCATTCGAAAAGTGGACTTTGTTTCTGATCCTGACTGTGTCAAGTTGGGTATCTCCAAGGGCCTTAGCTGGGGTATAGTAGGTATGTCTGCAGTTGTCAAGGTACCGCAAATCTTGAAATTGGTGGGCTCGCAGTCTGCCAATGGTATATCCATAGTGAGTTACATCTTGGAGACCATTGGCTACATTATAAATGCTGGTTATGGTTTGCGTAATGGATTCCCGTTTAGCTCTTATGGTGAATCAGGACTTATTGCGGTGCAAAACGTAATCATCACCACACTGCTCTTTCTGTATAGCGGACAGCTCCCATATGCTGCTATTTTCATGGGAATCGTCTCAATTGGTTCATCGATGGTCATTGATCCTAATTCCTCGGTGGTTGATCTTGATCTTTTGATTACACTTCAAAAGCTCACTATTCCTCTCGGGCTCTTGGCTAAGCTACCCCAGGTATATGCAATCCACAAGACCAAATCCACCGGCCAATTGAGTGGGTTTGCTGTTGCCAGCTATCTGTTTGGTACTTTGGCTCGTGTTTATACCACATTGACCGAGGTTGATGATCCAGTCATGCTGGCTTCATTCATTCTCGGTGCTATTCTCAACTCCATACTGGCTGTCCAATTTATACTGTATTCTGGCAACAAGCCCCAGCCTAAGCCCAAGAAACAGCAGTGATCACCACCAAACCAGGCACTATTTGTTAGTGCTTACGCCTAGTTATATTAAATTATAGTGTTTTATTACAATTCTAATTTAATGTTGTTCTATAAATTTGATCAATTAATTTATTTATTTCGTTTGATTCCGATTTTTCATTCAATTGCCAATCCTCCTGGCCCATACATAGTGTAGAAGCTGCCATATAAGGTTAGCGTGAAATTCTGTTATGCATGGTCAAGACCAGCCGCTAGCGCCCCACTTATCTTCTTAACTACGTGAAAAACAGCCATGAGCGATTCAGAGGACGTCAAGCCCACCCGTCTAGTGGGCGACGAGCCTGTTGACTCGGGTCCCAGTGCGAAGGATCTATTGGATGCATCTGCGGACGTTGACAATGGCAGTGACGATGACAACGAAGCCAAACACTCCGATATGGACACCTCTGAAGAAGAAGACGATGACGATGAAGATGAAATCGCCAGAGTTCGCCAGGGGTTTATAGTAGATGATGACGAAGAAGAGGACGATCAAGTGCCTGCAAGAGAGCGAAGACGTCACAAGAAGAAACGACGACACATCACTGACAATGATGACGGTGATGAGCCAAGTGAACGTCCCCGAAGCGACGAGGAGCTGGACCAGGATGATCTGGATTTACTATTGGAAAATACCGGCGGTGTGCGACGGGACGAACAGGTGAGTTTTCAAGTTCATTCTTTTTGGTAATTATTGGTCTAACATAGAAAAAATTCAAACGATTGAAGCGATCAGAGGCTGAACAGGAATCCGCACGCGGCCTGACAGATATCTTCTCTGACGACGAGGATGAGGAGCAGGAAGAAGACCAAGGTCCAAGGACATTGGCCAATGAGTTTGACGATTTCATTGAAGAGGATGAGTTCTCCGATGATGAAGCACGACGACAGGAAGAGGCAGAGATTCGAACGGGCCGTGCCCCAAAGCCTGGAGCTGTTCCAGCAGCCTTGAGCAGCGAGCTTACTGGTATCGATGAGGAAAAACTTGGTGAAATCTATGAGATCTTTGGCGATGGAGAGGAATATGATTGGGCTCTTGAAGGTGAAGATGATCTTGATCAGCAACATTCTGACGGTGAAGAGGGCCGTTCAAAATCTGGTCCAGAGCTCAAAGATGTCTTTGAGCCAAGTGAGCTCAAGGCCCGCTTATTGACGGAAGAAGATAACGAAATCCGTGTTAGAGATATCCCTGAACGATACCAGCTGCTGAGGTCGACTCTCAAGAATGACTATAATCTTGATGATACTGAGTTTGCTGAGAAACAGAAATGGGTTGCCGATGCTCTATCAAAAACAAAGGCTGTCACATTCATTGCTAAACCCATGCTCCGTACGCCATTCCAAAAGGCTGTACATAAGGTAGTAGAGTTTATAGCTCGTGATAATCTTGAGACTCCATTCATTTGGCATCACCGCCGGGACTACCTCCTTTATACTTATGATCGTAAGACTGGAATCAGTGCTGCCGATCTTCCTCAAGAACAGGAGCCTGCTTCTGTTGCAGATGACGAGTCTACTGAAACCAATGGAAAGCAAGTGGACCTGACTACTGACCTGCTAGTTACAAAGGATGATCTGTGGAGGATTGTTCTACTTGATATTGAGTTCCACTCTATTATTGACAAACGGCGAACTTTGACAAAGCTCTACACGTCGCTAAATGTGTCGGATGCTTTATTTGATTCTATGTATGAAGAAGCCAAGACATTAGTGGACTACCAGGACCTCATCGATTACATTCAGTTCAGGTATTCCAGCCACATTAAGGACTCATTAGCAGTTTCTGCTACCACGAAGCGACACAGTAGATTTGGAAAATTCGAGAGAATTAGAGCCGGTCGAATCTACAACTTAGTTCGAGCTTTTGGATTGAGTGCTGAGCAGCTGGGCAAGAATGTCGAAGCTGACACTAGATTATACTTCTCTGAGGATCCCAGTCAAATGCCCCTAGAAGTGGCTGCTGAGTATGTGACAGAGAGCAGCGGTGATGAGAGTATTTTTTACAACACACAAGAACAATCATTAGAAGCTGCTCAACAAATGCTGGCTGAAGAGATATTCCATGACCCCAAGCTTCGAAAGAAAATCCGAGAAGAATTCTCTCGTATGGCAAAGATCGATATTGTTCTCACAGACAAGGGATCAAAGAAAATCACAAAGTCTAGTCCATACTATGAGTTCAAGTACGCTGTTAACAGATCTTTTGACGAGTTGCGTCTGAAACCTGAACTTTTCCTTCAAATGCTCCAGGCTGAAGTTGACGGTCTGGTTATGGTGCGTGTTTCTTACCCAGAATACAAGACTACGCTGTTTGAGAAGATTTTGACGCAATTCTTTGCTTCGGATAACGTGTCTGATATTGCAACTGCGTGGAATGACTCGCGAAGGGCCATATTGAAGGCAGCTTCAAGGAAGTTTGTGCCTCTCATTTGCCGTAACATTAAAGAGGATCTCAAGAACGACTGCACCAAAATAATGTACTTCGAGATCCGAAAGAACATATGCGAACGAGTTGATCAAGGTCCCTACAAGCCAAAGGGCTATGTGGCTGGTACTACACCTCGAGTGCTTGCCCTTTCTAACGGTGAGGGTGGCCCCAATGATGCAGTGTTGGCAGTTATTCTAGATGAAGAAGGTCGGGCAATTGAATTTCAAAAATTGCTGTCCCATCGGGATGCCGAGTTTAAACAACAATTGGTGGAATTGGTAAAGAGGAGACAGCCTGACGTCATTGGTACAAGTGGTTACTCTGTAAATGCCACTAGGTTTGTAAAATCTCTCACCGCTATCGTTCAAAGCGAAGAGCTTTATTCTGGCGGTGATTCTGATTCTGGCCTGTTGGAGGTTGTGTGGGTAAACGATGAAGTGGCCCGTCTTTACCAAGATTCTCAGAAGGGAAGACAAGAGTTTTCCGAACACACGCTTGTTACTAGATATTGTGTGGCTCTGGCTCGATATATTCAATCACCATTGAATGAGTATATCGCTCTTGGAGATGAAATATCTGCAATTAAGATACACTCTTACCAGTCTATTGTTCCTGTGGAAGTCTTCCGTGCTGCAGTTGAAACAGCTTTTGTTGACTTTGTTAACATGGTTGGTGTGACTGTCAATGAGGTCCTCAGAAGCCCATACATTGCTGCAATGCTTCCATATGTCGCAGGATTGGGTCCTCGTAAATCGTCAACTATATTACAAGGTATTCAGAGCCATGGTGGACAGCTTATAAACAGATCCGAGCTCATTACCGAGCAGATAACGACCAAAACTATTTTCATGAACTGTGCCAGTTTCTTGAGGATTTCTTATGATAAGAGAAGTCTTAAAAACGAGGAAACCGAAGTTCTTGATGCTACTAGAATACATCCCGAGGACTACGAACTGGGCCGTAAGATGGCTGCCGATGCCCTAGAGCTCGATGAAGAAGACCTTATGTCCATTGAATCGTCTGGTGGAGTGGTTGCGCAGTTAGTTGCAGATGATCCCGAAAAACTCAATGAGTTGATTCTGGAGCAATATGCTAAAGAGCTGGAGAGAAAGTTTAACCAGAAGAAGAGTTTTACTTTGGAAATGATTAAATCAGAACTTCAAACTCATTATGCTGAACAGCGATCACCGCTACATACTCTTACTGATATGGAAATTTTCACCATGTTGACAGGTGAGACAGCTGACACTTTGCATCCCAATGTTGTCATTCCCGTGACAATTCGAAAAGTCAGCAATCGATTTGTTGCAGTCAGACTGGCATGTGGTATTGATGGTAATATTTCCGGTACTAATATGACAGATAGACGGGATGTGCCACCAGGTTCATTATTCACTTTTGGACAGGCCATCCAAGCAGTTATATTGGAAATCAACTACAAGGAATTCACTGCTGAACTCAGTGCTCGTGAGCATATCATTCAGGATGCTCTTAATAAAACCAAGCGACAACCGCTTGATGCCAAGAAATGGAACTATGAGGCCGAAGAAGCCGATAATCAACAGGTTATCAAGGATCAAGAAAAGGAGCAGCGGGGTGGCCGAGTTATCAGACACCCACTATTCCGTCTATTTAACAGCAAGCAGTCTGAGGAATATCTGGCTCCTTTGCAGAGAGGGGACCTTGTTATTCGGCCATCTTCTCGTGGCCAGGATCACATTGCTATTACTTGGAAGGTGGCTGATATGTTGTTCCAACATTTGGATGTCCTTGAAATCGGCAAACCAACACCATATTCCCTTGGTGAAGTGTTGCAGGTTGGCAAATCCAGGTATAGTGACTTGGATGAGCTTATTATTATGCATGTGCAAACAATGGCGAGAAAAGTCGATGAAATGGTTAATAATGACAAGTTCCAAAAGGGTTCTCGAGCCGATGTCGAAAAGTGGTTGACTGCATACACTGATGCCAGTGCTAACCGGTCTGTTTATGCGTTTTGCCTGGATCACAAGCGTCCTGGGTACTTTTTATTGTGTTTCAAGACAAACAAAAGAACTCCTGTGCAAACTTGGCACGTCAAAGTCATTCCCAATGGTTACGAACTAATGAATAATAGTTATGCCGATGTTCCATCTCTATGCAATGGTTTCAAGAAGCTGTTTATGGCTCAGATCAACCAGTATCGGCGGTAATGTAAAATAAATGTAAGATAAAATTGAAATTATAAATATTCTAAAAAAAACAAGCATTGTGTCTGATCTCAAAATAAAAAAATAATTAAAATAGAGTTGGGGTAATTAGGTTAACTTGCCTATCTGGTACTTGCGGACGTCGTCCTACCAGTCGATCCTAACTACATGCAGTAATTGGGACGTTGAACGAAGTCATACTAGTTCTAGGAGTTGTTTTTTTACTACTTGTTTAGCATCTGTGTAACTTGAAGTGTATAGATAATACAGATCTCAGCTCACCTACTTTATGATGAAATTTAGTTGAAAATCATCTAATTTTACAATAGTTGTACAAAAAATCACAATCCTTAGTTCGGATTAATTTGTTGATACTGCCGCCGTGGCTTATCTTATCGTGGTAAGGGTGGCTCAATGGCTGATTATTTTTTTTTTCAGCACGTTTCTAGCCTCAGCATCCTGATTTCACTTTGAAGGGGAAAAATGGCACCCCCGAAATTTAAAAAATTCAACGCTGACGAGTTTTCGTCAAAGCCAGCGGGATTCTCTACTGGTGAGAGTCCCTTCTTGACCTATCAAGGAGGTGTTCCCCCACCCCAACACCAGCAGCACCAACAGGGACATTCCAGCCAATCCCACAGTCAGAAATCTCAGCACCAAGGAGAACAAGGTGGAGCTAAACAAACCTCTCACCCAACCCAGCAGTCGCGACCTTCTCAAACCTCTGTGCCAAGCAATTCTGGCTATTCTTCGCCTACGAGTGGAGCTAACAGTCCTCGAAATGGGGCAAGTACTCCTCGAAATGGAGCCAGTACTCCTCGAAATGGAGCCAGTACTCCTCGAAATGGATCAAGTACCCCTCTCCGAAGCACTGCTGCTTCTTCTACAACATCATTGTCATCTCTCTCTTCTGCATTGAAGGAGATTGAAAGATCACCTATTTCTGAGTATTTTGATGCTATCAGGGATGCCAAGTCCATTGCTGAAGTAAGAACCGCAGCAGGTGGCCTGGCAGAAGTTTTGTTTGCCGATGGAGCGGACAAGATTGAAGATTATAATGTCGATGCCCACGTTGCTAGTCTGGCCAAGGCCAAGGGGTCGGCTATTGCTCGCGAGGCAGCCCTTTTGGTTCTTTCAACTATTGCAAGAAAATTTTCCACTAATTCGCCCGCACAGGCTTACTTGTTGAAGTCCTTTACCATTCCCCTTGATCTATTGGCTGACAAGGAGAATACCGTTAAAAGAACTGCTCAATCTACTGCTGATGTTCTTTTAGGTATCTATGTGGATGAAGCCAAGGTTTCGGCAGTTTTGTCCAAGATCCTGGAGTACCTTGATTCGTCAGCAAAGTGGCAGTCCAAGATTGGCGCTCTGAAGATGGTAGAGACTATAATTTCATCAGTCCCACAGGATTATCTTGAGGCCCGATTCATCGATGCCATCCCAGTTTTGACTAATGCTATGCACGATATGAAGCCAGAATTATCAAAGGCTGGTACAAAGACTTTGACCGACTTTTCCAATAAGCTGGACAACCAGGATATCGTTCCTCGAATTCCTGTTATTATCAAGACTCTTGCTGACCCCAAGAATGTCCAGGATTGTATCAAGACATTTTCTCATGTCACATTTGTCACTGAAGTTACTGAGCCCACTTTGGCTATCCTAGTTCCAATCTTAAACAGGGCATTGAACCTCAGCTCAACCTCGCAGGATGCGTTGAGACAGACGGTTATTGTGGTGGAGAATTTGACTCGTCTTGTTCACAACCCCCAGGAGGTCAAGTATTTCATTCCCCAGCTTCTTCCTGGTGTTAAGAAGGTCGTGAGTACCGCAGCTCAGCCCGAGGTGCGAGAATTGGCAACCAAAGCTCTAGATGTCCTTCAGGAAGCCGAGAAAGAAGATGCTAATAAAACCAAGATCACACTGCAGGAAGCTCTTGATCAGCTTAATGTGGAGAATCCAACAATGCTGTCGTTCTTGGGACCTGTTGTTCAAACTTCTGTTAATACTCGAGAGTTCAAGAAGCTTGACTCCATTCTTACTGCACTAGGTGGAATTAGTGATGAAGATGCTTCAAAATCGGTCGAGTACTTCAAAAGCTTGTTTAAGGATACCGTGGTTGTAGATAGCAGTGAGGAGGGTATCGAAATTGTTAATGCTGAGTTCTCTTTGGCATACGGTGGACGAATGCTTCTTAACAAGACTGTATTGAGATTGTTCAAAGGACGACGATATGGTCTGTGTGGACGAAATGGTGCCGGAAAGTCAACCCTCATGCGATCGATTGCCGATGGTAAATTGGAGGGATTTCCTGACAAGTCTGAGCTCCGAACTTGTTTTGTTGAGCATAAGCTTCAAGGATCAGAGACTGATATGGATCTAGTGAGCTTTATTGCCTCAGACCCAGATCTCAGCCATGTTGAGAAGTCTGAAATTTCCGGCGCTCTCGAGGAGGTTGGTTTCAACGAGGAGCGAAGATCACAAAACGTTGGTGCCCTCAGTGGTGGATGGAAGATGAAGCTTGAGTTGGCTCGTGCTATGTTGATGAAGGCCGACATTTTGTTACTTGATGAGCCTACTAATCATTTGGATGTTGGAAACGTCAAGTGGCTTGAAGACTACCTTAACTCTCATACCGAGATCACCAGTTTGATTGTATCCCACGACTCTGGCTTCCTTGATGCTGTATGCACTGATATCATCCACTACGAGACTAAGAAGCTTGTTTACTATAAAGGAAACTTGTCTGAGTTTGTTAAAGTCAAGCCGGAGGGAAAGTCATACTATACATTGACCGATTCGAACTTGAAAATGGCATTCCCTCCACCAGGAATCTTGACTGGTGTGCGATCCAACACCAGGGCCATCGCACGAATGTCTCATGTTACATTCACATATCCAGGAGGTTCCAAGCCATCGCTTGCCGATGTATCATGCTCGCTGTCTTTGTCATCTCGAGTAGCCATTCTTGGTCCTAATGGTGCTGGTAAGTCCACTCTTATCAAGTTGTTGACCGGAGAAATCATTCCTGCTGAAGGTACAGTGGAGAAACATCCCAACTTGCGAATTGGATATATTGCCCAGCATGCTCTGCAGCACGTCGAGATGCACAAGGAGAAGACTGCAAACCAGTACTTGCAGTGGAGATATGCCAATGGAGATGACCGAGAAGTTCACTTGAAACAGTCTAGAAAGATGAGTGATGAGGAGAAGGAGCTGATGAGCAAGCCATTCGACATTAATGATGGATGGGGAGAACGAAAGCTTGAGGCGATTATTGGTCGTCAGAAGCTCAAGAAGTCATTCCAGTATGAGGTCAAATGGGTGGGATGGTTGCCCAGGTTCAATTCCATGATTACCCGAGAGGACCTCTTTGAGCGAGGTTTCCATAAGTTGGTCCAGCAGTTTGATGACCACGAGGCATCTCGAGAAGGTCTTGGATACCGAGAGTTATCCCCTCCTGTTATCCGTCAGCACTTTGAGGATGTTGGTTTGGATGGTGACATTGCTGATCACACTCCATTGGGCAGTCTGTCAGGTGGACAACTTGTTAAGGTCGTTATTGCTGGTGCAATGTGGAACAACCCCCATTTGCTGGTGTTGGATGAGCCTACCAATTATTTGGATCGAGACTCTCTCGGAGGACTTGCTGTTGCAATCCGAGACTGGAGTGGAGGTGTGGTGATGATTTCGCATAATAATGAATTTGTCGGTGCATTGTGTCCTGAACAGTGGTTGGTCCAGGACGGTAAAGTCGTCCAGAAGGGCAAAGCTGCCGTTGCTAGTGATAGATTCGAAGACTCTTCGTCTGCTCCATCATCGGCACCTTCCACTGCTGCCAACTCTGATGATGGTGATTCTCCTCTTAACATCAAGATCAAGAAGAAGAAGAAGAAGCTTACTCGAAATGAGGTCAAAGAGCGAGACCTTCGACGACGAAAGAGATACCTGGAATGGCTCAGCACTCCAAAGGGAACCCCTCGTCCTCCAGACACCGATGATGAGGAAGACTAAATATTATTATTGTTATTAGCACGGGCTATATTTATTGATAGAAAGTAATAATATATTATATATGGCGTCAATCAGTCAACTAGATCATTGTTTGAGTCTTCCTCTTCGGCAGATATCTCATGACCTTCAACGTTTCTCTCGACTTGTTGAACAATATTACGTAGCACACCATCGGCTGCTAATGGGCCAATAATACTAACTGTGACAATCTTTTTATCAAAATGAGGATAGCTGCCGATCTTTATTCCCATTGGATTCACAGACTTTTGTAGTTTGCCTAAATATGGTGCTATAGCAGCTTCTTGCTTGGCAGTGGTCACAAAGTACCGAGACATGAGGTTTTCGACAGCCCGTTTCTTCAAAATAGGCCCTCTCATACAGTCTATCAGTGCTTGAAAGAGTCCCGGGACTCCTGGTAATATATAGACTTTTGACTGTATCCCAACAATAGGTACCCAAGAGTCGTCCAGAGGATAGAAATAGCTAACATCAGATCCATGAGGCAGAGTTGCCATTCGAAGCTGAGCATTAACAACATCTTGAGATGATACAGCTTCATCTAAAAGATGCTTGGATTTTGAGAGCTTTCTCATGCGAATTGCTGTTGGTTCGTGTAGTTTAAGTTCTAGATCAAAAGCTTTGGCTATAGATTCATAAGTTATATCATCATGGGTCGATCCAATTCCTCCAGAAGTAACAACTAGATCATATTTGGATGCCAATGAGCTTACACACTCGGCAATGTCTGCTTCTTCGTCGGGAACAACAATGATTCGCTTACACTCTATGCCAAGTTGAAAGCAAGTCTTGGCAAAATAGTTGGAATTCGAGTCTTTGATTTTGGCATTCAGGATCTCGTCGCCTATAATTAAACAGGCAGCAGTCGATATAGACATTGTTTGGTTCTTTTGACGAGGCGATAGGCTTCTTATTGTACGTCCAAAGCCTGACCTTAGGAGCATCTGTCAGAAGTCAAGTGTGGGGTAGCCGCAACTGATATGATCCGATCTCTTTTAACAAGCAACGCATTTCAAAAATTATAGTAATATGAATCGATTTAAAATAGTTAAGAATTGATCTACAATTGTATTAACAATATTTCAACTTTTTTGTACTAGTTCAGTAAGCTTTCAGGTACTTTAATCTGCATTCTTCACCTATAACATGTCTTGTAATTCCATTTGTTCCATTTGATTCATTTTGATTGATTTTGATTTGATTTCAACTGTTGCAAGATGAATGCCTTCCAATAAGACAATGTTCTAGTCGAACTAAACTGAAAACTGGCTTTCGTTTTTTGAAAAACTGGCTTTTTGATAAAGTCACATCTCTACTCATCACTCATCTCACTATAATCTGTTATCTGATTAGCTCTGCATCGGTAGCCGCATCAACTAAAATATAGCATTTGACAGTCGAAATTTTATTCAACGTTAGATTTCACGATGTCTCGAACATTTAATGCCGAAGAAGCTGATAACTTGGAAGATGTAAGACCTCCAGTAATATTATAGAACCTAATCTCAGATTGAAAGACAGTTTGCTGTCAAGGCAGTTATGCATGCCCGTAAGCTTGAAACTTTTTTGTCATGATTTCTAATAAAAGAGACCTATTGGGGATTGCTTGAAAAGATCCCAGGATCCAAGCTGACGCTTACAAAGTAAATATTGCAACAGATTTAGAGACAGTAAATTCTAACTAGAATTGACGAAGAGATCTATGAGCATCTTTTGAAAGAGTTCCCCGAGTTTAAGGACGAAAAGGCATGCCAGATCATTGATGAGAATGTCATGAAGTCAGCAACTGAAAAACCCAAATGGAGAGCTTTCATGAACCAGTACGAAAATACAGTTGATGATTTCAACTTTGGAACTCTGTTGCGAACTGATTCCACAGGCGAATATTCCGAGGAGAACACCATCTTCGTACCAAGGATGCAGTTCTATGCCATTGAGATTGCCCGAAACAAGAAAGGACTTAACGACTGGGCCAAGAACTAACCGAGCAGGGAGAAAATAGAAATCAATTAATAAAAAAATGGCATGGGTGGTTTCAAGAGAATTACATTTTTGTTGTTGTTGTTGTGGAGTGTAGAAATAGATTCATATTCATCAATCATAACTGTGGGCCAACACCTATAGTAACTTTTTTGAGGCCAGTTTCATGAGCAAGTAATTCTTGGCGAACAATGTTGGCAGTTTCTCTGAACTGTTCGAGGGGAACTGGCTTGGTAGTTGTCAGTTCAATGTGGGAAGTATAGTTTGGTCCTGATGGCATCAGTTCCACCTTTGTAACCACAAATCGGGCACTGTCAGGAAGTCCTGAGGAATGTTCATATATTTCATCGAGAATTCCATCAACTCGGGTTTTATGAGTAGCCGATCTTTCTTCTAACATCGAGTTATTCTCGACCAGTTCTAAGACTGCTGCCTTGCCAGTGCTATATCCAGCTCGCACGATAATCGAAGATACTAGCAAACCACCCAGTGGGTCAAGCCAATCAACTGCCAGAAAATGGCCACCTCCAATGGTAGCCACGGCCACAACCGATACTAAAGAATCAATTCGATGATGCCATGCATTAGCCATGAGAACTGGAGAATTCACACGACGGCCAACTTTCATAGTCGCCATATATAGCCATTCTTTGATGAAGATAGATCCAAGCGCTAACCACATGGCATTGATATCGGTAGCCATGGCATCTCCAGTATCGGAATGTGAATGCGAATGCGAATGCGAATGAGAATGGCCAATTGACGATAGAATATCCAGCACTGGTAGATCGCCTGCTATGTGTTGAATCATAGTTACTGCTCCACCCCATGCCATCGTGGTACCAGCTACAATCAAAAGCCCAGACACCCCAAGCGACCCAAGAGTTTCAAACCGTCCGTAGCCATTAGGAAAGTATTTAGACACAGGCCTGGATCCTACAGAAACTGTAGCCAATGTCAGAAAATCTGAAACCAAATCTGACAATGCATGTATACTGTCGGCAAGAAGTGCCTGTGAATGAAACACTACTCCTCCAACACCCTTTCCAGCAGCCATTCCCACGTTCACCAATAAGCCAATCCACGTAATCCTGATGGCAGGGTTCTTAATTCCTCCCTTTTCTGTCAGGAATACATTATCCTCGGCTGAATGAGAATGTGAATGACCAAATAGTGAGTGATTGTGATCATGGCTGTGGCTATGACTATGGCTATGATTCTGTCCTTGAGCTTGGCTCGAGCTGCCGTGATGAAGGGAATCCTGTGAGTGACTGTGATCGTGATCATTGCTGTTGCTTGAATGAGCTACTTGGGGTGCAATTGATTGGTTGTTAATAGTCGCCTTTGGTTCACCTGAAGGCTTGTTGGCGTACAATCGTCTCCAAACTGAGCCAGGACTGGCCACTGTCGTAGGTGCGCGACCTATACGACGTCCTATACTAGATATTAACATTGTATAACTACAAATAAGCAATTTTCATAAGATCGTGATCTAAACTGGTATTATAAACAGTCACGCAATGATTGATGCAATGTGTTATGTGCGGAGATCTGATGGATAAGATAACTGGTGTAAGGTGAGCCTTCTAATTAACCGACACCGCACAGCTCGGCCGGGGACGGATGCACGCGATCGCGATGGCCCCATCATCACTTGAAGCTTATTTGAGATGCATATCAGATCTTTACATATAATGTATGTATTGTACAGATAAATAATATTATTTAGTCAGAGATGTAGAAGCAATAGACGAAGAATTAGACAAGGCATTAGCCGAAGCAACAGACGAAGCAGCAGACGAAACAACAGACGAAGCAGTAGAAGCAGTAGAAGCAGTGGGTACAACAACAGACGCAGAAGGTTGAACAGTAGACGTATAACGAATAATATTTGCTTCAGGTGCATCAATTGGAAGTGTACTGGTAATGTGATGATTGTCAGTGATAGCGATTGATTGGAATGTTTCACGCTTTGGACTAGCTGCATTAGGATCGCTATGGGGGACTTGAGGGACATCACCCGTGAGTAACAAACTCTTATCATCAACCTGATGACTAGTGCCAATGGCAGTACCTTCCGCAATGCTCTCATCAACTTTTGGTTCTTCGTTATAGACAGCAGCCTCCTTGGATATGGGACGCACTACTGTCGTTTGATCACCACCGATCATATCAGTTGGCACACTAACCGGAGAGAAAGTTGAGATGGAGTCATGATCCTTCTGTGACAACCTTGGAGAATCGGTGTCGGCCACAGCAACGTTACTTTTATAAGCTTTAACTTCTGTATCGTCTTCCATTGAATTCAAGTCCTTGACAACTGTTTCCTTTGGTGCACACAAAGTCAGAGGACTTTCTGAGACAGCCTGAGGAGCTTGGATAGGAGTTTGAACAGGTGCTTGAACAGGTGCTTGAACAGAGTATACCTCGGTCCTTGGGACATCCAATATTTGTCCATAAGTCGATTCTGGTGGAACCATCACTATTGGAATACTAGCTTGTGCAACTACTACTACCTGTGGCATCCGTGGTTCAGGACCACTTTTATCGTCTTGTGGCTGGTTGGATGTTCGAGACCGATATACCCTCTTCTGTTTCCCAATTTTGATAAATGCTGACTCCGGCTCTGGAGCTTTATCTGAAATTGGTGCCAATCTGTGAAGCTCAGCGCGCAATAAATTAAGCTCCTCCATTAACAAAATATCTCCACCAATCAATTTGGTCAAGAAGAATCGAATCTCAGAAATATCACTAGTCGAAAAAGGAGCCTTGGCTATAAATGGTGCTAAAATCCTGCGCATTTCGGTAGCATAACTTGCCATATTGCAAATATAGGGGTACTCTTCCGGTTTATAAGGCAACGACTGAGTCTTGATCACAAGTTCATTAATCATTTCCACTGTTGGGCGAACGATATCTCGAGGCATCGCACTCTTCCAATCACAGACAGGACATACAAACCTATCAGGAAGCTTTGCTTTGGCACGACTCAACTTTAAACATTTTGCGTGGTACCACTCATGGCATATCTCACACTCGACCATCAACCCACCCTCTAGACTCCTACAGATACAGAACACTTTACCTGCGTAGTCAAAATCGCCCGCGACAGCCTTCTCATTTTCAAAACTATCGGCAGGCGAAAATGCAGTCCTTGTCCGTCGTTCAGATTGTTTGAGCAGAGCAGCAAGAGTGGAGGTATTATTTGCCTTTCCAAACGTGCTTTTGCACATTTTCACCCACTCTTCAACAATGTACACATCTCGTTCAACGAGCTCTAGTCTTGGCCGTGAATTAAGTTTACTTGCTTGCTCAAGTATTTCTTTTGCCATCCAATAATCCGGTCTATCATCAACTTTATCCTTCTTAGAACCATCACTGAGCAACGTCCCCCGATGAAGAATATCGAAGTGTTTATCACGAAATGACTCAACAATCCTGACTGTCTCACGCGAGGCGCTGTGGGTTGTAAGGTGATCTGAGAATGCGTTGAGATCTTCAATAGACAGATATACACTCTCCAAGGCACCTCTTATCCTTTGATCCAATTCAGTTGCATCAGATTCCTTAACTACCAAGCGTTCCATTATATCGTCATTGTGGCTGACACCAGAATCAACACCTAATTTGATAAGCTGGCGAATATCATCAAGATCCATGAATTCACTGTCTGCTGCAGTGGCATTTTCTTTCCAAACCATCTGATTCACTACTTTTGAAAGAAGCTCAGTCTCGGGCAAATCAATGTTAAAGCTTTTACCAACATCAAGAATATCAGATAATTCTGATGGTGTCTTCTTTTTGTCTTCCAATGCTGCATCAACACTTTTGCAATATCGCAATATTTCCATAGCCCTTTCTTGAATTTGTCCAATCTCAGGGCACATGACAGGCAAAGTATAAGATTCATCCAATAGCTTCTGGAAGTATTTTGGACTGTGCTGTTCTTTGTCTCTGTCAGACAAAGGATAAGCATCATCTACAACACTGTGACGCTTTATTTGCGACTTTCTTGACAACAAAGTCTGAACTTCTTCCACCCACACATTCGCTTCATCAATGATATTCTTGAGGGGTTGAAGAGCGGGGATCTTAAGAGGGATCTTCTCGGCTTCCGACACAAGTGATTTCAAAGTCCTCAATGGCGGACGCGGATAAGACATCATGACATTTACCAATTTTTTATACCACTGAGACGGTAATTCGGCCTTGTCAGATATATGGCCACATAATGATTGGAATGTGTCGTCATCATATTCATAAACAAGCTTGTAGTCTGCCATACGATCAGGTACAACATTCATGTCCACAAATTTCTGTAATGAGATTGTATCTCCATTTTTATAAATAATCCTCGACAAGTAACAAATATCTCTAGAATACTTACAAAAGTGAGTTTCGCCAGGAGAATTTTCAATAATGCTTTCATCAAGGCCAGGATATTTGGTCCGGATATCACCTCGAAGTTTTATTTCAGACTCCCTCATACGCTCCATCATAGGTGACATTAGTTTGGCAGTTGAAATATCTGGATCACTAGATGACAAAGTCATTAAAAGTCGATCAATCGAAAAAGGAGGCTCCTTTCCATAACGCTTGTATATCTGTGCGCAGTCAAGGCCGTAATCAATCCAATCGAAAATAGGCAAAACATTGACAGTCTCGTTAAAATTAAACCCATGATTGACTTGGCAATAATAAACACTTGGAAAAGTAATAACAAATTCCCCAGCTCGCTGATCAACAGTGAAACACTTGATTCCATTTTCTCTTAGCATTTCTATAGAGATCATATAGTCGGATTCCAAAAGCAGCGATGGATCTTCGTGGATTTTCTCCTCACCTATTGTGTCAACCAGTAGACGACGGAACTTGTCTGTATCCTCTTCGGGGATTGAGTACCATGTTTTAGTTTCACCAAAATGATGGTAACTGAATAAATAAGCATTAAAATCCTCAACATGCCATGACTGACAAGCAAAAAGCATACCAATGTTTAGATAAGGCTGTACCATGAACGGGATATCGTCCTCGACATATCGACAGAATGATCTTTTGTTGAATGGAATAGAATTTATATTCCATGGATCCTGTGCATAAGGGTCAGCCACATCTCTAATGGGATGAGGGAAAGGTGAGCCATGAACTGAAGTATGAACATGAGATCCATACTCGACCTCTATACTTTCAGAAGGGTTGTTGACAATTCGCCAAAATTCCGACATCACGTCATCTTCTGTAGGGTCTCGACCGAGGGACTCGAAGTACTTATCTCGAAAGCAATCAGCCTTTTGTTGGAACTGTCGTAGATTATAGGATGGAGAATCTCTAGAATCGGATCGGTCACAATCATCGATCAACTTTTCTTGTCCACGGAATCCTTGAGGATTCGAATTGTTTTCGTGAAGCCTGGCCAGCACCACTTGAGAATTAAATACACGCTGAACCGAAGCAATGTCATGGTTAGAGATTGGAACAGAGATTTCAGTACCATTTTCAAGTCTAATTCGCTTGGTATCATGCCCAGATACATCAGGTACCTCTTGCACATTAGGCTCGGGGTATTCTCTTTTGAGGGGCACTGTCAACTCTTCCTTCGGAATGACATAATCCTCTCCTTCTGGGACTTTGAAGTCAGGGAATCGAGTGCCATTGCTGAGATTTGAAATTCCTTGCTGCTCCAGATATTCCTCATAAGGGTGAAGAATCTTATGATATGCACTTTTCAATGATGTTGATAACGATGTCATGATTTTACCGCTGTAACCTAATTCACGGCCCAATTGGGCCCATAGCTTTCTCTGACAAACTTCTTCGTATCCTCCACGAAGTTGTACACACCTGTGCAAGCGATAAAGGTCCAACGGACGTTTGTCAATACTGGGGAGCTTTGTGATGGGCGTATTTCTTTGGCGGTGAAAATAATAAAGGCTGGTAACAAAATCACGCTGACGTTGATCGTTGGGAGACTTTGCACCAAATTGTTCACGTTTGCTTTTGAACCAGAACATCTCGGTATCGAGACAGAATGCCGGCGTCCAACTTGCTGGGGGAATCACTTTGACAGCTCCGTATTTTTTTCCAACCGAAGCTATACTTGAAAGGAATAAGAGAGGATCACGGAATTCTTCAGCAGATGGACTAAATGTTGGAACATTCTGTATATCAAATGGGCCCACTTGTCTTGCTATTGTGTGGTCAAAGTCCTTTGGTAGTTTGACAGTAGCAAAATCAAGAGGGGGGTTAGCTCGACTCCGCTGCTGAGGATATAAATAGGGGTTTCCATGATGTGCAGCAATAAATGATTCAGATGGAGGATCCTTGGATGGTGTTGCAGATTTATCCTTAGATGGCGTCCCAGATTTCTCCCTTGTTGGAGTTGAAGACTTCTGCTGAGACTTAGGCTTACTCGCCTTGATGACTTCTTTATTACTTGGACCTGTTTCAGATTTCATATGGATTGCTACCGGCAGTAGAGCTGATCCAGTTTCAATCCTAGATGACTTTCGAGATCGAGAAGGTTGAGCTGCTGGTATAGCAGCAACCTTTGCATTATCCTGTGACAAACCCTCATTTTGAGAGTCTGGCAATCGTACAAAAGCAGACGGTGGTCCTTGAGGCAACACATCTTTCTCTATTTGATCTTGGGGAAAATTCTCATGATCAAGTTGTAGCAATTGTTCTTGCGTGAGAGAGTATAGTGATTCATGAGTATGAACCTGTGTCTGGGCCTGAGCAGGGGTTTGAGCATTGTTCAGAGCAGGAACTCGAGCAGGAGTTTGACTCTGCTCAGTCATATCTTGAGGTTGAACTTGTACCTCTGTTGTAGCCGAGGACCCATATTCTTTTGTGACAGTCTGATTTTGTTCACTGGAGCCAGTGTTATTATAAGCTAGGGGTTGTACCTCAGCTACTGGCTCACCATGACCAGGATCAGGCTTTGGTAGTATCGAGGCATCGCTGGAAGAAGTGATCTCGGAGGAAATTGAATTATTATTCGAAGCTTCACTGTCCTTAGTCTTCACAGCAGAATTTAAAGCCTGTTGTGATTTGTCGTGAACGGCATGTTGCACCGAATTGATAGAGGTGAAACCAGCCATACCTAGCTCGTTTAACTGTCTATGGCAGATATGCTGAAAAATAAAAAGTCCGTAAGTGAAATAGTAGTTAAAGGTATCTCAATAAACGATAATTTGGCCCAATAGCATCGGTAATCTGTCCAAAGCGAGAGAAAAGTGTATTTGGTTTGAGGGATAGTTTTACAGTTGCTCGACAATGTAAGCAGACTATAATTTTCAATGCTATAGAGTTGGGACGAACGGTGACAAACAGAGCTAATCAGGAACCCCTTCGAATAGGGGGAATCAAGAAAACACACCGAAACACAAAACAAAAACTCCAAGATGAAATAATATGATGTGAATGTCTAAACTCAAAAACTTGGCAGCAGATCACCCTATTGATTATGGTCACAGTGCCAGTGCCCAGGTCGAGCTTACCGTATTTGATATTTCGGGCAGTTCATTTAGGCAAGTGGCCCTAACCTATAGAGGGTCGGATAAGAGAAACCGCAGTGCGGTTATTGTCAAATAACGGTTGATATGAGATTTCGCCGATCTTCGCATAGCACACAAGGTGACGCACGTTGTGAGAATTCTTAATAAGATCCGCTGCACTGGATCTTACTAACATGTTCACCAAAAGAGTAGAAATCAGATTTTTGGAGAAGAATAAGAGATTGAGAATAGTTATAGTTATCCGGTCAAGACTTTTCTATGTCCTTTGGAGGGGCTTGCTTGTGGATGTGGGGCCCCGTGCTAAGGACACTCTAAATGATCACACAAGAAAATGAAGAAGCCTCATTGAATGCACCAGATAGGGACGAACAAGTAACTAATTACAATACGACTCGAATACGGTTGATAAGTTGAGTTGTCATAGTGGTCACCTTCATTAGATCCTGAGAGAATGAATAACTTGGAAATGTTGTCAAACAGTTAATAACTATTGTGTTGAAATTCTGTAGCATATTCTAGTAACTCTGTCAGGACTGCATTGACATTCAGGGGTAACTCAACAGTAGCATGTGAACAAACAAAGGCAAGGCACTACTGTAGTTGTCACAAAATCGCAGAAGTCATCGGATAATACTGAAAACAAGCAAAAAGCAACAAGCAAAAAAGCAAAAAAAAAGTAAAAACAAAAAAATAAATTAGACCGGAGAACAATATCACATTATATATCACGCTAGTTTATTTTGATAGTTTATTTTGATAGTTTATTTTGATAGTTTATTTTGATAGTTTATTTGTAGTTGAGATCACTGTACCTGGATTGGATTCTTTAATTTCCAACCGTCTTTCTAATCACATGCACATGCTACCACCAAAAGACCGGTCAACCCGAGTAAATAATTTGGTGTGGTGGTGAATTGGCAGTTCTGTTGTTGGGACCGGCAATGTCGTCATGCAATTAATTGGGTGTGTCGATCAAAGGAGCAGAGCGGTGGAGAGAAACCTAATTGATGATTACCATCCCACGAAGGAACCAGATGGTAGCAGCCTATCAAATAATTGCATCAAACGATCCGTCGGTGGATCGAATCGACCGTAACTGCAACGTCATCAATTGTAGTATCGATCGTACCATGAGTTTGACCATCAATTGGCTGCCAGCTGTTAGGTGAAACAACGTTCTAGGCTGTGCGTCGATTAAACAATTTACACCACCGCATGGATGCAAAGGATCTACGTGGCGGTTACAATGGCATTGGGTTACAACATTCAATTGAAAAAGCTCATTTTACGGTCACCGTGGCTACAACGTGTCAACAATAAGGGGTACAGATAGAATTACGGAACACTCGGTCAATCTTGCTGCGAACACTTGGCATTGATGCCTCGAGTGGAGCAGTTACATGCATGCAATTACACGCCTCCATTCACAAGCATCATGTAAAGAACAAAAAGAAACAAAAAGGGAACCATTGAATGCTCAACAAGGGGTTATTAGATTCGGCGCTAATGTAGGTCTGAAACTTCCATCCGCCAAATATACAACTACTGTATGTGGGTACTGTTGCTTTTCGCCCTGTCTAGGGCATGTAGGCGTCCCCACTAGGAAGCTAGTCCGCCTTGATGATTTAATCTGGGGTTAGTGTTGCTAAACGGTCACCTGGTTGACGATCGATCATCCACTTACTTCGTCATAGCAAGCACTGGTATAAACCTTCAACGAGATATTAGGCCATGGCTATGGTTAGACAGTGTCACACACAATTGTGTAGTCACGCAATAGCAATGGCGTTTGTTTCTTTAGCCAATTGATGCTAATTACGGCATCACCACACCCTATATGTATCCACGACAGTGGATTTCGCTTGGGTCGGGTTTATTTCGGTCCCCTGCCCTTAACTGCCCAGCCCAGAAAAATAAAAAACCCATTGTCCTCAGTGTCGTCGGGGGTTGGTGCGATCGATGCAGATGGCACCATTGAGACAGTCAATTGGACACATTGGGCTAGCACTACATCGACCGTGATGTCCATTGCAGTACAAGCCCAACGATCCCGCGTCACGTTGCGGTCCCCGCAGGTAGTGGCAGTGGAGGGCCGGGCACCCCAAGGCGGAACCCAAAAAGTAATTATGATAATATCATTTATCTCATACTGCAGCGATCGGCGGTTAAGCTTGGATTAGTTGTGTTCAAGGGGCAAATCGTACGGACCAAATGACCGCCTCGGCAACCGTGATGTCACTATAAAAGGACATAAGCTTGTCATGATTTTAGGTTATTCATCAATTGAATTAAAAACACATCAAACAAATTAACAATGGGTCTCGGAGATTTTGCTGGAAAGGTTGCCAACGAGTTCGGTAACAAGAACTCGAACAACAACAACAACAATGACGACTCCTACGGAGGTAACTCTAACTCCAACTCCGACTCTTACGGATCTGGAAACAACGATAACTCTTATGGTGGAGACTCCAACTCCAACTCCAACTCCAACTCCGACTCTTACGGATCTGGAAACAACGATAACTCTTACGGTGGAAACTCCAACTCCAACTCCGACTCTTACGGATCTGGAAACAATGACAACTCTTACGGTGGAAACTCCAACTCCAACTCTGACTCTTTCGGAGGCTCAGGTGGCCAGGGAGGTCAGGGAGGTGACTCCTACGGATCTGGAAACAATGACAACTCTTACGGTGGAAACTCCAACTCTGATTCTTTCGGAGGCTCAGGTGGCCAGGGCGGTCAGGGAGGTGATTCCTACGGATCTGGAAACAACGATTCTTCTTACGGATCTGGTAACAACGATTCTTCTTACGGTGGAAACTCCAACTCTGACTCTTACGGATCTGGAGACAACAACAACAACAACAGCAACTACTAAATATTTGGTTAGTTTAGCGGTCTATTAATGAAATGAACTGAAATGAGTTTAGCTTACTTTGCTTGATTATTGCCTAATTGGGTAATCGTATTTACCCCTGAAAACGTGGCTTCTACGTATAACCTCATTGTCTGCGCATTTATACTTGAAATGTAGCTCGTACCCTGTCGCTGCCCCCTTGTCCAAACATACGACTCAACCCATTCGAAACGAACACTGTACCTAAGAATAAATTGCCGAAGAATTTTAATATTTGGGCGTACAAGTAAAGAGAGGAGGCGGCAAAATAATTTAGACAATATACCGGGGACCCCGGTCATTCGGAAACATGAGCTTAGTTGGCGTTTCCAAAATTAGTTCCCGTAGCTAGCGCCTGAATTTTCAAGCGTGCAGGCTGCACCGAACAGCCACCACGCCTTCACTACCGTACCTTGCAGGACAATGGCGACTGCGGCGTATTGTCCGCAGTCGTACTATGCAACTGTGTCATGCATGCCAAGCCAAACCACCGCCTGACCATGATGACGACTCCACGGCATTAATCACAGCAGCATTACCAGCAACTCAACATTCGAGCATATACAGGCGTCCTTCAATAGTAGTGGGCATGAAATATTATGTACAGAATGTATTATTTGTATCTATAAGTTGTTACACTACTTCATTCAATTCGACAGCATCAACTAGCACTGAACTCGCGTGTGAACTTTGCAGCAAACGAAAGGAAGAGCGCAATGCTGAAATGGGGCCAATTACTAACGCTATTTCTAGCAATGGCCATATCTGGCAGTTATAGCAGCTCATCTAATGGTTATGCACCAACCTACATGGAGTGTCCAGACGGATCTGGGCCAATAGTTAGGTCGGCAGTATGACGGGTCATCATGCAGATGGACAATATGCTAACATAGGACACTGGGATATCACACTTAGAGCAGGAATATATTTCAGCGAGAAAATCATCAATTGCATCCAAGGCAATGGCAAGATTCTTTGATCAGATCCGTATTCCAGGAATCAGCTACAATAGTATTATCAAAACCGGATCCAATATGCCAACAGTCGCCATTGCCCTTTCTGGAGGCGGTCTGCGATCGCTACTTACCTGCGCAGGTGCAATTGCCGCTATGGACAACAGAAATCCATTAGGAGATTCCAAAGTTAGCAGTTTGCTGCAGGCATCATCATATATTTCTGGACTGTCAGGCGGTGCATGGTTGGTAGGATGGATGTTGTTGAACAACATGACACCAATTAACTATGATGCATATGCATGGAAATTTGACGGAGATGATCTATCATATGCAGATATTATATCCGAAGTTCTCCACAAGCATCGAGCAGGCTTTCCAGTTTCTCTCACCGATATCTGGTCTCGCATCTTGTCGAGGAAACTCATCAACTCAGCCGACGAAGGAGTTACTTGGAGCGATATAGCGTTTACAGATTGTTTCACCAAAAATGCATGTCCATTCCCTATAGTCACAGCTTTGGTCCATCAACCTACAGTGCCGCTTAGCAGCATCAACTCAACCATAATAGAATTCACGCCTTTTGAATTCGGAAGTTGGGGCCCATCGATTAGGTCTTTTACTGACATCTCGTTACTAGGTACAAGGCTTTATAACGGACAGCCAGAAGATCAACATCAATGCGTACAAGGATTTGACAGTGCCAGTTTTGTCATGGGCACCTCGTCGTCATTTTTTGGAGAGCTTGTACTGTATTATATCCGGCATTCGTCAGGACTCCGACAATGGCTAGGGATCCAGTTACGCAGTACAATTGCACGTTTAGCCAAAATCACCCACAATAAGCAATATGCCATATATGTCAACCCATTCCGAGGCGACGAGAATAATGACAAGATGTTATACTTGACAGATGGAGGAATCGATGGCCAAAACCTCCCACTAGAGCCTCTGCTTCGCCCAGAACGTATTGTAGATATTATCCTGTCGATTGATGCTAGCTCCGACGTCGATCATTATCCAAACGGTAGTGCGCTATATCGACCTGGAGTCAGGTATAACGCCAACCCCAATGGCATTCAATTCCCTTATGTACCACCAGAAAGGGAATTGACAGAGATTAATCCTACAGGCCGACCACGATTCTTCGGCTGCTATGCTTCTATGATCCTTTCTTCATCACAGTCATCATCGCCAATACATCACTTGCCGCCACTGATTGTCTATCTGCCTAATCAGTACTATGAATATGCCTCGAACACGGCCACAACTCAATTGTCGTATTCAAGGCGCCAAGCTCAAGAAATGATTGCCAACGGCTTTTCGATGATGCAACAAGCCGATGATCCAACTTGGCCACAATGTCTAGGCTGTGCAATTGTTCATAATCAGCTCCTTCGCCACAATCAGCCAATGTCGTCCTTCTGTAACACATGCTTTGAAAGGTATTGTTTGAGCTGACAATGGCGTGTGTGCGATTCAATTTACCTTATTCATTAAAAAAAGAGGGCTCTTCTTCGACGGGCTTGATCCTGTTGCAAACTGGTTGGCTGATATACTCTAGCAGCCGACCAGCCCCAACGGAATCCAAGCTCATGGGCGAAAATTTCTCCAAACCCAAGCATCATACCATTGATGAATGGTAGAAATAAGTTGATTATACTCGATGTGGCCATAGAAAACACTGAGAATTCTTTGCCTCGGATGGACAGTGATCTGCCATTGGATCCTGTCTCGGTGGTCTGTGATTCGTTATCTGAACTGTATGCCTCTGTAGGTTGTTCAAGAATAATCTCTGATTCTTCACTAACGTCTGCTAAAAACTCTGCTTCAGTCATTTTCGTTTGATTCTAGTGTTGTGAAGAAGGAAGCACAATTAATTCAACCACCGAGTAATTGCCGCCTAGACGTTGAGTCATGTGATCAAGGAGTGGACACGGAGGACTAATGTTTGACATAATGATAGATATTATGACAGGTCAACTTTGGATATTTTTTACGTAGAACCACAAATGTATATGTATCGACTTTTTATTTAATTGTAATTGATTCTCATTTAATCCGAATTTAGGATGAAATAGTGGACTTTGTTTTAGAATATGAACCGATTCTATACCAGATCAACTAATTGAAGGCTCACAACTGTCAGACAACTAACCTAACCTCCAGATCAACCTTAAAGTTAGAGCCCCGACGCGTTAATTACATATTGCATAGTACGCGAATATGGAAAACCCAGAGGGGTTCGTTCTGGACGACCGTATTATCAATGGTAAGTCTTATTCCAGTACCATCCATGTTTAAAAGATGTTTCTGTCTTTTCAGAGGACTCAGTCTAACTAAGAATACCGGACTTGGAAGAAAAATGCCCGTCATTTGTATGACTTCATGCTGTCATCGTCGATTCCTTGGCCATCATTGACGGTACAATGGTTCCCAGATATTGAATCTAGTTCAAAAGGATATTCGACTCAGCGAGTCCTTTTAGGCACTCGAACAGCCGGACAAGGCGATGAGTATTTACGGATTGCTAGCGTTGTGTTACCAGATTGGAACACTATGGGAGCTCCAGACATCAACAAGTTCGACAATGATCTATCTGAAATTGGCGGGTATACTTCATCCAATGTCAAGGTAGAGATTGTTCAAAAGATAGACCATCAGGATGAGATCAATCGAGCCCGCTACATGCCTCAGAACCCCGACATTATAGCTACGATGAGTGCCAGTGGAAGAGCATATGTATTTGATCGAACAAAACATCCAAACCAGCCAACTGGAATGTTTAAACCTGACATCATTCTTGACCATCATAAAGATGAAGGATATGGGCTTGCATGGAACTCATTGGTTAAAGGTCAGCTGTTGACTGCTTCTGGTGATTGTACCATTGGCTTGTGGGATATAACCCAGTTTTCGTCAACTACAAGAGTAATGAAACCCCAGTCGGTGTATAGTGCTCATTCAAATATCGTCAATGAGGTCAAATGGCATCAATTCCATCGCCATGTTTTTGGCAGTGTTTCAGACGATTCAACATTTCGGATTTTTGATTCAAGAACTCAAGCACCATCTCTAATTGCCAAAGGAGAGCCAGGCGAAGCAATTAACAGTTTAGCTTTCAACCCAGCAAACGAGTATCTTGTTGCTACAGCATCATCAAATAAGGTCATCACATTATGGGATTCGAGAAAAATCCCAAGTAAATTACATACACTGGCAGGTCACAATGATAGTGTGACCAGTTTAGAATGGAGTCCTCATCAGCCTACTATTCTTGCCAGCTCTTCCCCAGATCGCCGGGTTCTAGTTTGGGATGTTGCAATGATGGGAGCCGAGCAGACGGAACAAGAGCAAGCTCGAGGGCCCCCTGAATTATTATTTATACACGGTGGACACACTGACGTTGTTTTGGATCAGGCTTGGAACCCAGCACAGCCATGGATGATTGCGTCTGTGGCGGCTGACAATCAGATGCATGTATGGAGGCCATCTAGCACGATAGTCGACCTCGACGTTTAAATATTACCAATATCACAAATTGGAAAAGATTTTTTGATTTCGCATTCGTCAGCTTTGTTGTCTTTTCCCATCTGGATTTTCTCCATTATTTTTTCTCTTTAGTGGTAGAGAAGACGGTGGTGCCATTGGCTTAGGTCCCAGCTGAAGCCCATTCGACGCTTTAGGATTGATCTGGGTAAAAGTACCACTATTGAACCATCTATCTTGAGAAGAATTGCCGTTTTGCTGTTGCTGTTGATGGGCCATCTTGCTTGGATCCACCAATTCTATACCTTGTACAGGAGTAAATGATAACGACGAGGCCAATCCGCTAACTTGAGGTTTGACAGCACTATTTCCGAGCCTTTGTTGAAGCCCTTTAGACATTTTGGCACGACTTTTCTTATCGACCGCCAGAGAACGGATTTGCCCAGTTCCCATGGCATTAATGCCGGCCATGCCCATTCCAACTGACTCATCATAAGCCCCGATATCCTGTTCTTCCTTGCCAAAAGCCATTCTATTTTGAGCTTTGCGCAATTCAGTCTGTTGGAATTGCTCCTTGAACTTTCGCAGTCTCCTACCTCCTCGTTTCTTGGAGGGTTTATCTTCTGGAATGGGGAGAGCCTTAGAACCCTTGTTTTCGGGCGGTTCCAAAAGCTTTTCTAGTTTGTCGTTTATCTCTGAACGCCATATTCGTCCCTGGGCTCCATCTCTAGATGAGTGAACTAGATCCACTCGAGCGGCAAGAACAAGTCTACCTGACACTATTCTCATGGCCTGTTTTCTTTTGTCGGCGGGGACGTCCTGGATAATAGGGCTATGATAGAGGAAACCTTGATGTCTAACTCCAACATGGCCAAATCCTATTCCAACTCGTTGCTTAGCACCTAATGAAGGAATATTAGCACTGGGTCTGCTGGAGAGTCCTAATAGACCACCTGCGAATCCCATAAGTTGTGCAGCAGCATGAGAACCAACTATCTCAGCAATGTTGGGCGCAAATGTTGATAACTGCGAAGAAACGAACTTTGTAATTGTCCTTTTTGCTTCTTCTAATGATAGTAATAAATCGCATCCACGAATCACTCTTAGAAGTTCCTGTTCTGTCAATGGTTCTCCTCTATTATCAAAGGCAGACATAGTAATAATCATTATTGTAGCACCAGTTAGAAACTGAGCGAGGTTCTTTGATCCTATATCGTTAACATCATTTCCTATAGCTCGAGTGGCTTTTGCGTATTCTACAGGATCCTGGACGAGATTCCCAAGTTCTTGGAATCTTTTTGCATAGTTTTCCTTGATGTATTGATGAAGAACCACAATCTCATTATCGATTTCCACTGAATGTCCATTTGCGTCTACCAGGAGCTGATAAATAGGATGAGAATCCATATTTCCATTGATTTCCGTCATAGAAGAATGTGGACATTGTGAGATTTGGTTCAAAATGGGTTCCAGCTTGGTCATGAGATTGGACAGATCCTGTAATTCCGAATCCTTGAGATCTATTGACTCTGCGATATCTTGAGCTGTTCGTTCTGGTCCTTCGCTATCCACAGAAGCTTCACGCTCCACTTCTTTCATAAGAGTATCTCCCTGTCCGTTATCATAGCTATTCATTTGAGCTTCAAATTCGTCATCACTGGCTAGATCAGCCAGCAGCTCGTCCGCCAACGACATGACCGGTGAAGTGAATGTAAGAAGGGTAGGAATAATAATATGCACCATGCATGCATGTAACTCTAATGAAGGAGTCACCAAGGATCTATCGTGATGTCATTAACGGAGGATAAACACAAAATATATTACAGAACAGAATTAATCTTTCAAAATGATGTATATCTGAAAACTATGATAATAATAATGACGATATATGAAATAAATTAAACATGTTTTGGGCTCTGGTACCAGAATCAAGGGAATAGATCTGGATGTAGCAGAGTACTGGAAACTGTGCCTGGAATGGGACCCGGAAGAATTTGGCGGACGGAATCCAAATGACCCTGTTTGATGTTATCTAAAGAAGTATCCGTGGGGTATACGCACCGTCCCACAATAACATAGCGAGCACATTTTGTAACTGTTCTTGGCAAGTACAGATCGCATTCAACCATGAGAGATGGTAATTCAGTGAGCCTAGTACAGTTCTCAAGGTTCAAAGTACCACCTATATTCAAATGCTCCGGGAGATATTCAATGGTGGTAGGTAAACGCAGATCACCACCAACAGTCAACGGGGGAATTGTCTTTAGCATTGTACAGCTTCTCAAATCCAGACTACCGCCAACCTTCAAATGGGCGGAAATCACCGTAACAGAAAACGGCAGACTGAGATTGCCATGGACATATATATCAGGAATTTCCTTGATCTTATTGCAGTCAGCCAGGAAAAGATTTTTACCAACTTGAATGCCATCCACGAGACTCTCTACGCCAGCTGGTAAATGCAAAGTACCGCCAACAGTCAGTCGAGGGACATGTTTAAAATATTTGCAGCGGATCAAATTTAAATCTCCTCCTATTTGAGAACACTCGCCAATTTCAACAAGAGAAGGAGGTGCATTAACATCTCCGCCAACATGTATAGTGGGGAGTACTTTCAAGTCAGTGCATCCTCGAATTAATAGACTGCCACCTACCTCAAGGCCTTCCGAAACATGAATTGTCGAGTCTGGCAAAACAAGGTCACTATCAACCGCCAGCACAGGGATCTTGGTAAGTTGGCGACAATTTCTCAAAGACAGACTACCAGATATCCGTATACCATCGGCAATATCGACAATGGAGTCGGGAAGCGTTAGCGAACACCGTACATCCACTGGAGGTAATCTTCGCAACTGGTTACACCGGTACAGATTGAGCTCCCGTCCAACATAGAGGCCCGGCGCTATAGATTCTAGCGAAGCTGGGGCATATAGGTCTTCCTTTACCTTAATAGAAGGGATAGTATTCAACTGAGTACAATGTCTCATATAGAGAGTTCCCACAGTCACATTAGATGATATAGTGGTAATTGTAGCAGGTAGATGAATTCTTCCAATGACCTTGATATCTGGAAGTGCCGTAATAAGTGTGCAACTGTCCATGAATAAATCTTGTGTGATAACACACCCGGGTTCAATTGACCGTATGGTCGCTGGTAGCCGTAAAGTGCCATGTACGTTCATTGCTGGGATACTGCGAAGAAGAATGCACCGTGATAAGTCGAAATCGCCGGTAACATCGATCCCTTCAGGGAGTCTTTCTATTAGTGGAGACACAAGCGTACGATTAATTCCGGAACATGAAAACAGCACATTCGAAATATCTCGAATCTCTTGTAGATCGTCGCTATGTACGATATCGTCACCAAGTTCTAGTATTATTGGACCCAGATTCAGCTGTCCTAATAGTCTGGAAATTGGCTTGATATCTATAGCGACCTTACTTAACTCACGCCCATAGGGACTAGAATCAAGCTCGACTTGGACAACCGGCACTATATCGGTATTAGCAATGACATTATGATATCGTTGTAGAATAGAGTAGGCCGATTCCAAGGAGCCAGCACGCTTAAGAGACTGTAAAGTTGATTTTTGAAGAAACAGTAATTGTGGAGCATTACTTATGAGTTGATTAAATGCTCTATTAACATGTCTGAGATTGCACAGGTCACGGAACGAGACCCATTTGAGAATCTGGATAAGGATGTCGTCAGGGATTTCCATGCTGATTAGCTGTCATATTATGCCTTCAACTAGACCAGATCCCAATACCAACGCATACGTTTTCTTTCAGGAACCCAACGTATCAATGAGTCTATTAAAACTTCAAAATCTCTTGCAAAATCCCTGCAAATCAACAAATATCCGGACACTAGACCGTTGAATAAGTCTGAGTGGGGTGAAATGTGGAGTACAGCAGATGCGAGAGAGGCTGCTGCCGCTTAATGTCAGATCTAAAATATCCGCAGCCCTGAGATTAGAGTTGACATCTTAACATATAAATTTCAGAATGAGCAGCAGTGGGACAGGCTCGAAATCGTTCTTTGAAGACCAAAGAGACGCGCTGATTAGCGAGATATGTAAAGTATGTTATCGATTGGATTGGTGGAGGTTGTTAACCACAGAATATGGAAGACGTATTGACAAATTTGAACTCGCTCAATCGGTCGTTAGAAGGGGTAGTAGCAGTTGGAAAGGAGTTTGAAAGCGTGTCTCAATTGTGGGATAACTTTTATTCTGAATTAGATAAAAACACAACTACTCCTGGTGCAGACGCTGGCGTCAGTGGCGAATAGATAGTTGATTACTGATGATAGACGACATGTACAAAGTGGGAAGAATTGCAATTGAATCAGTAGAATGCAACAAACCGAAATGAATTGAGCGCGAATTGCGTGCCTGTGTGAACTTTGGTTCTTTTCTAACTTGTACCGATGTTGTATTGACTGTCATGGTTATACTGATGGCTTGACTGTCATGGTTGTGCCGGTTGTACTCATATCTTGAAAGTCATTGTTGTACTGATGTCGATAGTCATGGCTACAGATGTTCTGATTTCAGTGCATTAAGACTCCATTCTGGTTCTTATCTTGTCACATTACAGAATCACACACCTCTTCTTCCTCTTGGTCTTTGGCTGGCCATAAGGTGATGAAGACACATTTGACGACTTTGAGTGGGTGGCAGCAGTAGGTTTGGACCGTTGGTGGGATTGATCTTTCATAACTAGCGATATTGAAGTGTTGAATATATCGGATATTCCACTCCTGGTGCGAGCAGAACATTCCATATACTTGTATGCACCACATCGTTTGGCCACTGCCTTTGCTTCGTCATAAGAAATTGGTCGCTGACCACGCGATTGTAACAGTTGAATTGTAGTTAAATCGTCACGGAGATCAGTCTTCAGACCCACCAGTATGATTGGAATGCCAGGACAATGATGGGTGACTTCGGGAATCCATTTGTCATAGATATTGTCCAGTGATGAGGGGCTATCAATAGAAAAACACACTAACAAAACATTGACCTCGGGGTAACTAAGAGCTCGCAACCGATCATACTCTTCCTGGCCTGCAGTATCCCATAATGCCAATTCGATCAACTTGCCATTCGGTGCTCGCACATTGGTCAAGTAATTCTCAAATACTGTTGGAACATAAGTTTCGGGGAATCGTCCTTCTGCGTATGTAACCAGCATACAAGTTTTACCACATCCTCCATCTCCTACACAAACGATCTTGACATGATAATCCACCGAGTCTTTGGCAGGGCCAGTTTCGAATTTATATGCTGAATCAATGTTTGGACTTGGAGAGCTCAGATCCCGTCTAGTGTCAACACTATTAGATCTCATCGATAACGAGCTGTGAGTAATGGTTCCTCCTGCTCCCTCTATTGGTGATGTAGGGATGGCATAGGCTGCTGATGAGTCAAGAACGGGAATTGGGTCGCTGAACTTTGGAGTGGACCGGCCACTTATTATAGAGAACCTCTTATTGCCGTGATTTCTGGAAGGTGAACCTACTCTAGGCGAACGAGCATTTGCTTGCCCAGCTGATTCGGACCCTGGAGATGCCACTCGGTGTATCATTATAACAAGGAATGTCCAAAAATCCCCAACAATCTGTGATTTTATAGTTTTGGTAGACCAATGGCTTATCTGGTTTGCACAAAGTTTGGCCTAAGTTTGTATGTTTACTTGACGTTTCAGGGCTTGGAGATCATCCAGGGGTAGCGCCTCGCCCGCGACTTATGGGGACAATACGGCTATGCGGTGCAGCACCCTGGCCACTGACCACACGCTGTGCCAGCCTGCTGTGCAGCAAGGTACTGTTCTGCTCCACACTGCCAAATGTTGGAATCTTTACTAGAATTGGGTGCGATTAATATATATGATGAACCAAATGTTTAATAGATGTTGTTATACCAACCATTGATGCTATTGGAATTGATTTTATTGATCTTACTGGCGAATTGATGGTCTGCATTGTAAAGTACGTGAGGTTATTGACGTCATTTCGTATCGACAAGTAGAGTAACAAGTTACAGTAACTTACTGCTAACAAGTCTAGATACGATACCATTAGTGCATTATTGGCAGTGCACCATCAGCACACTACGTAGATATTTCTCTTTTTCCTTTTCTTTTCTTTTATTTTCTTTTTATTCTATTTTTATATTTCTTTCCACTTCTATTAAATCTAGTGATTTTATTTTATTTTATTTTATTTCGTTTCGTTTCGTCTCGTTTCATCTGATCAAGTCTTGTCACTGTGCACAGTCACCGAGGCTAATACGCCTTAGTAACACCAGACTGACAGCGACAGCAGGCATCTGCCGTACAAGCTTAATTGTCAATGGTCGTGTTAACAACGGTGAGAGCTATGGCATAATTGAATTCCTAGACTTGACCTGACATGATACGTTTAATAATTACACCGAGTTAATTCATTGATTAGTTTTTTTTTACGAGAATTTATATTTTTAATTTTCCAATTTGGTTTTGTTCTTTTGTTCGGTTTCGTTTCTTTTCTTTTCTCGTTTGTGCCTGCTTCTTGCACTAGCCTCAGTCGGGACATTATCGTGTAGCGCACCACACGGAACGCCGAGATATCAAGGTGCATCTTCACCGAACCCACTTTGTCTTTGCCCATGACAGACGAGAAAAACGATCAAAACGAGGTGAAGGATCCTGCGCAATTGTCGCGGTCTTCTTCATTGATAGCACTGATTCAACAGTACGAGAAACCTCAAGTACCTGACAAGGACGCGGGAAATAAGTCTGCCGACCACTACAAGACCAGGCTGCCAGGATGGAGATATCGGCTTAGAAACAGTCTATTGCCATTAGTGCGATGGGAGACTCCTCATTTGGCGAGATTGCAACGACAATGTCGAACTCCGATGTTGGATATTTACTTTGCACTCTCTGCCAACCTTGGAACCCATACTTTCTACGTGATTATGCTACCGGTGAGCTTTTGGTATGGAAGTACTAGAGTTGCCAGAGATTTGGTGTTTATTCTAGCACTTGGTGTATATATAACTGGATTTATAAAGGATCTGCTGTGTCTGCCACGACCTCTGTCTCCGCCATTGCATCGGATAACCATGTCTGGCAGTGCTGCGCTTGAATATGGATTCCCCAGTACCCATACTGCCAATGCTGTAGGAGTCGGGTTGCTCATGGGTGTCGATCTGTATAATAATAGCGCGCAATATTCGGTTCCTACTTATGTCTTATTGCAATTGCTTAATGGTCTGTTTGTGTTCAGCATTGTTGCAGGACGGTTATACTGTGGTATGCATGGTTTCTTAGACGTGGTTGTTGGTACGGTAGTTGGTGTGATACTTTGGTGGATCCGTTTTATGTACAGTACCACCCTTCAGTATTACGAAGTTTCAGGTTCGTACTGGCCTTTGGTGACGATTCCCCTGGTGCTATTTTTGGTAAGAGTGCACCCTGAGCCTGCTGATGACTGTCCATGTTTCGACGATGGTGTAGCGTTTCTTGCTGTCCTTATGGGAATCAATGTTGGTCAATGGCTTGTTCATATTACACAAGCTAGTCGATTGGCTGCTAGTGGTATTCCTCTTACTACCCTCGATCTTGGTGGTATTCCCTATAGTTTTCAATCGTCCGGAATTATAGGGTCTGCGTTGAGATTTATCCTTGGCGTAACAATGGTTGTTACTTGGAGACACTTTATGAAACGATTCCTTCACAAGAACCTGCCGCCATTGTTTAGACTTATCCAAGGAGTGGGACTATCTATCCCTCGTCGGTTTTTTGTGCCTGCCACAGAATACGACGGAGTGCCGACCACTATTCCTGATATCACTTTATTCGAGACCCATGAAATCACTTCGATGTTTTCCAAAGCAGGCCGTGCAAGATCTGACTCTGTGGGCCCTCAGTCAACTGCTGACTATTATGAGTCGTTGGCATATAGAGACTACCAACGAGAACAGGCTGCCAAAGACGGCAGTCTTGTCAGTCACAGAGCTGCAAATAAAAGTTCCACGATCGATGAAAAGTCGGGCCGTGAACATGAAGACGAGCACGAACACCAACATGCACACGATTCCCATGACGCTAATGATCATGACCATGACAGTGACCAAGGACTAGATGATCAACAGCTCCTGTCTACAGTGGTGGTACCGCGGGTAAGATACGACGTCGAAGTGGTTACCAAACTGATAGTATATTGTGGTATTTCCCTTATCACACTGTTTGGATGCTTTACGGTGTTTGACTTCTTGGATATATAGTTCTGCAGGATCAGAACATGCATGTACAAAATATATAATCATAAACACCATTTATGATCATCATGATCTCACTTTTTGTTTTTGTTTTGTTGTCGTCATAATCATCGATGTCATCACTCATCCCGTGTATGGCTTCCAGTCCAGACTCATGTCCATATGCTCATTCAACATCACACGCTTTCGAGTGTTGGTTAACTTCTTCTTATCTGATCTTTTGATAGGTATGTGAGACACTTCAGCCAACTCAATAGTATCCTTTACTAGATTGTCTTCTTTTAGATACTTGGCCACTCTAACCAATAATGACAAAACTTCGGTATTATTGAGCTTGACGAGCTGTTCTCTAGTCTTGCATTCGCGCTTGATTTGGTATAGTGTCCACCAAGCACGGTCCTTATCTTTTACACTCTCTGCAGCCAAGATATTGGCCGCGAATATTCTTGCATTGAGTGGTATTCCGTTGTAGACCATGTGTCTAATAACAGTATCCATCTGTTGGTACATTAAAAACGTGAAGCAGCCATCAACAAGCTGAGTATATACAGGTGCAAGGTCGAGATTTTCGTTAGTCTCTGATGAAGTATACCGTGTAAACAATTCATCATGATGCCAAAACCTATGGAACCAAGGTACTGGGTCCATCGATGAAACTTTAAACATGCGAGTTTCTTGGTTATCGATAATATCAATAAATCGAGCCATAGATACAAATCTTTCTTTATTACGATCAATGATTTGTAATTGAAGACCAAGACTCAATGTTTCAAGTGATAGTGGAATGTCTGACAGTAGTAGACAATCCAATGCAATTTGGGCAGGTTTGGTATAATGGCAAGTCATGAGCCGGTAGATAATTAAATGGAAAGACTTCAAGTTCGGTACTCCATCTGATGAAAGTAGACCTTTGCTCAGCTCACCAAAGAATCCTGGTGAAAATCTAGATAGATGTTTCTTTAGTTTGGAGACTGCTCTATTCACACCAATTTTGGAGTATTGTGGGGTGATAATTGATCCAAGCTCTACATAATCGTCAAACGAATTAAACATGTTGGGAATATCGTATGAATGAGTGGCATGACGATGTGCTTTACTCAACTCATTACTAGATAACCCATCAAGAACAGACTTGTCAATGTCAACAAGACCTGAATCAGATGGAGATCCTGATTTTAAGTGTGATCCCATCCTTGATTCTGGCGATGATTCCACTGTTGATCCTAGTCCTAATGCTCCTTCAACACCAGATCCGCTCTCACCCATCATTCCAATACTTGATCCACGAACTTCTGGCATATTCCCAAAAGTCCTTTTAAATTGTTCGTCGAGAAATGCCTTATCCATAGCATCATAAACCATGAAATAGTCTGCCATCATCCTTATAGAAGCCTCAATCCGAGTAGATCTGATATTACGACGTCCCAGAACATCATCCAGACCCTTTTCAGAGGCACTCATTGCCAGCTGGCGAAACAGCTCTCCATCAGATATATTCTCGGGCAAATTACGGCTCGAGAACCGGCGGACGAGCCGAAACATCGTCTGGACTGTAATGCACTGGAGATGGTGATCTGCCGCACTTTACAACTTTATATACAAATGCTGGGACTAAATATCAAGTGTGAGCTATCGGGGGTGACTGATCTGTCATTCACCGATGCTCCTCAGAACCCGTATCAATTTCGATTTAAAATACAATGTAATTCGTGTCGAGAAATCCACAGCAATTTAGTTGATTTCAATCAATATGTATGTTGTCAATGGATTTTACATTCATTACTAACAGCAGGAGGAACATGTGCGTAGATCATGTATCAATAATTGATAATCCTAACACAGGAAATCCAGGGATCTCGAGGTGAAGCTAATTTCGTTTTCAAATGTAAAATGTGTAAGCGAGAATCTACTGCTGTCATTAAATTGACTGGTAAGAAGTATACTTTAGAAGATAACGGGAAGTTGGTTCGGATGGCCGAAATCGACACCCGAGGACTTGATATGGTTGAATTTATAGCAGACGTGAGTATCTTAAAGCGACATGATATGATTGTTTCTAAAACAGGATGAATTTGAGTGTGTGGGAGAAAAAGGGACCAAATTTGAAGTTCAATTGGATGATGGAGAATGGTATGACTATGATGAAAAGGCCAGTGTAGAAGTATCCATTACTGACGTTGCATGGAGCTTTTCGAAAGTGTAATTTTTGACAATGAAATATGAAATATTATTAATAGTAATATCTGAACTGAAGATCATCGTCTGGATCATCGTCTGGATCATCGTCTGGATCATCGTCTAGATTCATGCTCAGGACAAACTAATAGAACGGCATACAGCTTGGCGTATCATATTAACGGTGACAGGAGCTACAATATAAGTATAACGATAAAAGTTTGACAATATTAATTCAAGCTAGCAATTCTACAATATATATATAAATAATTTACTTATTCCACCTGAGGTTAGTCCATTGATCATAAGACACAGTCGTCATATCCTGTCTAACTCAAATAAGACAGGCTTTTCAGGGGATTGACAGATAGTTTAAATCATTTCAAAGTACTCACTATGTTAGTTACTCGTTCAAACAGAATCAGGGCTTCTTAGAGGTTTGGGTCAAACATCATTGACGAGCTCACCCGAAGTTTTTTTCATCACATTCTGCTTACCATATATTGTTAAGTAGTTAAGTTTTTTATCCACCGAGCTTCAGCAAAATTTCATATCACAGTGCAGCCCGTACCCTGGAAAATATCGGCACGCAGTACTAAACAAGCCGGCAGGATTTATCAAGACATCTGACATTTTTGTTGACTACTTGAAATCAACCAACTCGAACAGATCAACATATCATTTCAGAAATTTAACCTCGTTGTAGCTGTATCAGCGTATCGATATATAGATGAAGTTTCTCACTACGAATTTTGTGCAGTGTGCAGTGGCAGGATGTGGCCGATCAAGCGATGCATTTCCATTGAAATATTCCGATGTTCAGATGGTCCAGCAAGAAGTAGACTTTGATGCTCAGTTCATAGTTAATCTTTTGCCCAAGCTAGACTGGGAAGCTCTGATCAAAGTTGCCCAAGAGCTTGGTAATGACAGTTTACCTACCTCTAAACCTGAGATTGAAGAAGATTCACAAGCTAATGAGCAGCTACTAAAAGATTTGCACACTCTTTTACTAGAGACTCAGATATCCGAAGGAACTATGACTTGTCGAAACTGTGGGTTTGTTTATTACATTAAGAACTCTATTCCCAACTTTCTGCTGCCTCCTCATTTGGCTCAGTAGATTAACTTATTATGTAAAGTAAGCATGTAAAATAAAATAATGATCACATTTGTGCGAGTGACATAGATATGGGCTGTATTCATTCGACTATGGTATGGTTAGCTGTGTTAACTAATAGCAACACCATATTTTAAAGGTTCTGTATATGTGTTCCCGTAGTATGCTAATGTAGCTTCCAAAAGCTCAGTGTATAAAGAGATAAATCAACCAGTCCAGTCAAATACTCACCACGATCTCATAATATTTGTTTATTATAAGTTTCTATAGGTTTGGGAATATCTAATTAAAACTGGGGATGTCATTTGTTCCATGAATGTTCTATCCATGTTCAATTCATGTTCAATTCATGTTCTTTCACCTTGCTATGCTGCAAGTACTAATGGAGAAGTATCTATACCCCTGCGTTCGACGATTTGCTTCACATTGAAGTATTCCAACAGCAGAGCTTTTTTACCGACACGAGATCAATAGTCTAGCATTTGAAACCATTTATGGAGATTAATCACATATATGTCTATTTATTCGTATGTATTCAATTCTATCCAGCATAGTCCTCAAGTCTTGGCTACGTTATCTCAACTCAGTTACAGAAATAAAACATTTGTCATATCCCTCGTAACTGTCAGGTAGTAATATACAAGTAATGCATGGTTGCACTAGTAAGCATGGTATGGTATTTTTAATTATCTTTCTTCGGAGAGGATGCTGTAGATGGACACTGACTGCCTCTTTAAGCGACTACGATTCTTCGTATACTTCCTGCCGTCCCGCTGTCAATTGAATGGCCATGCAGATGTCAAATATCATCATCCTTGTATAAAGCTGATAAATCAATTTCAAATAAATGGATGACAGTTGATTTACCATCGGGTCCGATAAAATATGTTGTTGTAATACCCCCTTTACACCATAACCTTCTTCTAAGTCAGAGGTCGTATTAGTACATAGGAGGAGAGAAACTTCTGCCGATTCCAGATTGCCAGAGACTATGAATGTCGAATAAAGAACTTCGCGGAACCTTTCCAATGTTTTTGACAGTGGCAACTTATTGGTCTTCATGACTTTTTTGCGTGATATCATGAGCAAGTCGAAATTCCAGTCCCGCAAAATAACATTCTTCTTGAATTTCTCTGGATGTCCCTAGCACGTTTGACGTAACTTGATATTTCAGAGACAACTATTGATCGCAACACGAAGTGCTCTTTGTCAAATTCCCACATCTGACTTAAACGCTACAACATCATCAAACACGACAGCAGTATCAGCCATTTAAGGTTTTATAGAGTTATCTTAATTTGTACCTCTTGCGTCCCACATTCCACTCAACCCCTCAATGCTGTGTAGAATCCATCAATTCATCACCATAATTCCATATAAATAAACATCATCTACTATTTGTTTGTGTCTACTCTGTTTGGTCTTATACATGTTTACTAACAAATAAGGCCCTATATGTATGCATATACCCCACATATGGTGAAAGGACCGTCAGCCCGCCTAAGCCACCGCCAACACCTGGCAGCGGCTCTTAACTTCATACCGCCATCATGTCGTATTCCATTGACCTGGCGACTCATGGCAAAGAGCTAAAGCAATTGTACGATTCCATCGTTTCCAGTGACCCAGAGACTTCATGGGCCGTATTCAATTATGGAGCCGGAGCGTCCAATGCGCTTAAACCGGTTGCTAGCGGCAATGGAGCTGGAGATTACCTTGGTGAGTTTGTAGAGGAGTTTGATGACGGTAAGGTCCAGTATGGTTTGGTCCGTGTAGATTATAATAACCTGCCGAAGTTCGTTCTAGTAGGGTGGGTCGGTGAAGGTGTTCCGGAGCGAACAAAGGGCTATTTCAATGCCCATTACGCTACGGTAGCAAAGTACTTTCACGGATATCATGTTCAGATTACTGCCAGATCCTCGAGCGATTTGTCACCAGTTATTATTATGGATAAGGTAGATGGTGCATCTGGTTCCAAGTACTCATCTGCTCGAACTACTGTGCCATTGAAGCCCAAGTACAAATCTGCTGCTGTTGGTGCTTCCGAAGATGATTGGGGTGATGCCCCGGCGGTAGTAGAGCGAGAGCTCAGCACGTCGCAATTGCCAACGTCTTACAAGCCTACCAAGGTTGACATCACGTCGTTGAAAAAGACTGTTCCTGCTCCTGCGCCTTCAGCTACACCGGCTTTGTCTTCTAATACGTCGTCTTCTTCGCCATCTTTGTCGTCCCGTATTTCGGATACCAAGAGCTCATACGAACCAATTGGTAAGGTCGACATTGCTGCACTCCGAGCACAAGCCAGAAATTCCAAATTTTCCGACGATAGACCAGCTCCATTGCAGAGTTCGTACCAGCCAATTGGTAAAGTTGATATTGCAGCAATTCGTGCTCAAGCAACTAGAAACACTCGAACTTCAGTCTCCGAGGTCGACTCGGAACCAACTCGTGCTGAGTCTGTTCCAGAGCCAAAGCCTAAGGTTGTTGCACCTCCTCCTACAACTGCTCGACCTACCGTAAATGATGACGAACAGGATGAAGAGGACGAATACAGACCAAAATCTCTTAAAGAACGAATGTCTGCATTTGGAGGAAACTCAAGTGCTGGCGCCCGTGCTGCTGCTCCAGTTGGTGACGATGAGGATGATGATGAGCCAAAGTCTGTCAAGGATCGTATGAGTGTATTTTCTGGCTCTGGACGACTTACTGAGCTTCCAAAGCCCAAAACTGATCGTTCAGTTTCTGGTAGATTTCAGGCTGGTGCTGGTGGTCGTGGTACCGCTCCTTCGTTGCCCAGTGATGTCTATTCCGGCTCCAGGCGAGCAAGCGCTGGTTTAAAAGACTTCGGAAGTCAGTCAGGTAAAACTCCTGCTCAAATATGGGCTGAAAAGCATGGTAAAGCTGCTACAACTTCTACTCCTGCTCCTATTTCAGTTTCTGAGCCAGAGCCTGAAGAAGAAGAAGAACCCCAAGACGAAGGAGAACCAGAACAGACCACAAGTATCTCTGACTTGCGGTCTCGATTTGCTGGTACTACTATCCAGCCTGCTCCTGGTTCTGGTCCCATTGCTGAGCCTGAAGATGAGGAGCCTAGCACAACAGCTTCGTTTGCAGACATTACCAGCAGATTTGCTAAAGTTTCATCGCCTCCTGCTCCAGAGCCTGCTGCTAGATCAATACCAAGCTTGCCTACTAGAGATGTGGAACCAATTCATCATGAAGAGCCTGAACCCGCTGCTTTTGAGGAGGAGTCAGAAATTGCACCTCCTACTGAGTTTGAAGGCGCGCCATCGTTTCCTCACAGAGTTGACCCCAGTATTCAACAGTCACTGGCTGCTGCTTTGTCAGAAGGTGTGCCCAACTCACAGGTTGCTCCTACCACTGCTACTGTTGAGGCTACTGGCATGGTTGCAGTTGTCTTATACGATTACGACAAAGATGAAGATAACGAGATCAACTTGGTTGAAAATGAAATCATCACTGATATTGAGAAGGTCGATTCCGATTGGTGGCAGGGAAAGAACTCTCGTGGAGAAGAAGGTCTGTTCCCTGCCAACTATGTCGAACTCACTGATGGTAGTGCAGATCTGAAGGCTGATGCCATTCCTGTACCTCCACCCGCAGGTGCTAATGGTGATCCGTCAAGTGGTCCATCAGCAGTTGCAGAGTATGACTATGATGCAACCGAAGAAGGGGAAATTTCATTCCCAGAAGGCGCTGTCATTACTGATATTGACTTTGTAGATGAGGCATGGTGGAGTGGTGTTTATGGAGACGAGCGGGGCCTGTTCCCTGCGAACTATGTGATTCTTAAGGATCACTAAGAAATAGAATGTTTACTTTGCAATTTTGCGCTAGTTATGTTTATGTAGTTCTTCTTTATATATATATATATATAACTATATGTTATACATATATTATTATTGTATTGTTATTATTGTCATTTGCCTATTGTCGTCGTTGTTTTTGTTGCTTTTTCTTAGTCTTGACCAACTTCAGTTGTCCAATTTTGCGGAAACGATATCAACCCAATACTTGAGAATTTCCTGTCCTTGGCCAGCTTTACCTCTTCTATTAACAATCTCAGCATGAGAGTGCATTCGAACCAATTTGACACAGTATTTCTCCCAAGGGAGTTTGTTGAGGTTATCTGCGTTGCGCTTTACTGCAGCTTCTAATGGCAAAGGGGTTGGTGTAGATTCTATGAGTCCCACATAACCATCACCAAAAGCTGGAGATACGGTTAGACGACTTTTAGATGCCTTTGTACTTGAAATCAGTGTAGCTTCGGAATCAGATGTGTCGGTGGTCGTTGTAGTGGGACCATCCGTTTCTTGACTAACAGCCATGACTTCATCGACTGCATCGCCAGTCCACTCGGCTATTCCTCCAGAATGTGAAGTATGCGAAGTCGAAGGGATATTCAAGGCCCGAGCTCTTTTAGCTTCTCGAGCTCTATAATGGGACGCTACAGACGTCACCGAAGTGATGGCAATAACAATGGGTAAGAATAGGGGTAGAACCACCAAGGCAAACGCTTGAAACTGCCGTTCCTGAAATGTAGCTTTACCTTCTGCTCCCGTACCCGCTGAAAGATATCTGCTTTCGGTCATGTTCACAAACATGGGTGGCACCTGGGCAATAAGACCCTCCAAATTATCATTACCATCTGTATCACCAGCAGATCCATCGATATCCTCAGGATCATCAGGGGTTTGCTGATAAACTATATCAAGAAAGTCACTTCTCTGGAATGGATCACTGTGCGAAATGTATGCTGTGAAAAATGGCACAGTTCGGTCGTGAACTGCGTTGGCAAACAATATCAAATGCTTGAACTTTGCTAGTCCTTGGTAGTATCTATCTTCAGGATTAGCCAAATCTTCGATAATCGAAGAGTTACAAGAAAACAAATCATTACCAGATACTCCCAGCAGGTTAGATCCAAGCACTGTCAATATTTGTGACCGCAAAGAGCTCGAATAGAACTTGGATCCGAGATGTGGTGTGGCAAAAGTCGTGAAAAGCACTGGTTCAACTTTTTCAAAAAATCCTTCAGTCAACAGAAGACCAATCAAGTACCGAGCATAAAGCCCACCTAAGGAATATCCAACAATTGATATTTTCGTAAATACAACAGCATCGGATTCGGATAGCTTCCGTTCCGCAATAAACTCATGTACCTCGTCAAGAATCCTCTCAGCGCCAAGTTCAACACCATCAAACGACTTGAGACCCGCGTTCCTCACTGGAACTAATATTTCGACCTCTGAATCATCATCGAACCGCTCTTTGAGAGTCTCTTTCATACACTTGAGATGAACGGGGTTACCAAACAAGCTTATTGTTAGACTGATAAAGCAAATTTTAGAAAACGTCGATGGTTCATCGCGTTTGTAGATTCCATTAGATCTACCAATCGTCTATCAGCACTGATCATACTACCTACCCATGAATAAGAACGAATAGATGTTTATTCGAAGCCATTGTTGTCGTTAAACCAGCTATCGGACGATCTCGAAGTAAGAGGCTGAGTTTGATATCGGCGTCAGATAACGGTTCATCATGCACGTCGACGCATGCATGCTAGTGTGATGCCGAGTATTCATCCCGAGGATCATCATGCATGAGCCGAAATGAATATGGTTAAACCAAGCAGTGAATATGATTGTATGGTAGTATATGGTAGTATATTATAGGAATTGATAACTTGAAAATTGCCATAACAATAATTAAGGTCAATAGGAGCTCGAATAGGATCTTACTAAGGCAGTTTTTTTGATGGACTTTATTGATTATCGTCTCTAAAAGCTCTCTTTGCAAAGAGTGTTACTAATTTGCCAAAGCTTCTTGGCGTTGTCGAGATCTTTGGCATACTCAAAGCACTCATCTTCGGCCAATTGACAATCAGCCCAGTATGATCCAGCATTATCCTTCTTTGTAGGATCCAGTGCTGCTACTAATGTGGTAGATGCTCCCTGTGAAAGACTCTTAAAGAAAACTGTTTGAAACTCTTTTTTTGAACTTTCGTTACTTCCAAGATAACCTTGGGAGGGTCAGCCATCAAGTCATGTAGATTTAGATGTCTGGCCAGATTTGTCATGATTCCACCTGGATGCAGCGAGAAAGCGATAAGGCCCCGTTGTCCAAATCGCTGCTGAAGCTCCCGGGCGAATAGAATATTGGCAGTCTTTGATTGGCCATAAGCAATAAATGGTTGGTAATTCTTACCTTGAGAGAATCCAAAGTCATCAAAAAATACTGGTGCCAACTTATGGCCACTGCTTGGAACATTGACAATTCTTGGAGACTTTGTTTTGAGAATCTTATCGAAAATAAGATTTGTGAAAAGAAAGTGACCAACATGATTGGTGCCAAATTGCATCTCCAATCCATCCTCAGTTTTGGAATAAGGACAAGCCATGACTGCTGCATTGTTGATCAGAACGTCAATATTCTCAGGATAAGAATTCACGGTCTTTGCAGCATCTCTAACATTCTCAATTGAAGATAAATCCAGAACCAATGTTCGAAAGTTGCCATCAGGAACAATTTCCTTGAGATTTTTCAAAGTTTCTTCAAGTTTGTTTTGAGATCGTCCTGCAATAATAACCAGTTTTGGCTCATGTTCTAAAAGCACCTGTGCCGTGTAGCCTCAGATTCCACCCCATGTAACACCAGTTACAAGGAATACGCGATCTTGATTTAGTTTGCGTAGAGTTGGGTAACTTCTTCTGAGGTTGTCTCTTGAGTGAACTTATCGGCCATGTCAATCGATAGATCACTATAAGTGCTCCATCACAGCTTTTATATTTCACCATTCATTAGGTAAAAAATACCTCATTCGGATTCAAGGATTTAAGTATTTGAGCTTGTGTTACTTGGTCGGTTTCTTTGGCGCATCTCGAGCCTAAATCATATCAAACCCGCCTCAAACTTAATCGGACTTAATTAAGATTGCATTATTAATATTACTAATGTTACTGCTATGCTTCAGCGGTGCATGATCTTCAGAAGTTACTTCTTCAGACGGCGGGAACATGGTATATTGACGTACCGCATGCAATAACAAAATCAGTTACCTGTGAACGGAACAAAATAACATCAACAGCATTAAATAACATCATGATAATTCATTTACTTTAGAGAAAATGTTTTTTTTCTTTTTGAAAACTCCTCCCCTTGCTGTTATTAACAGGTATATTATAACCTTGGAAGTTCGGGAAAAGAATGCATGTACGTTCTCTCGTTCTCTCGTATTATCTCCGCGAAGCCCCGTTGCGTATCGGGGTTACAGTATACATTGCACATCCTATAATATTGGATACGCTGAATAGAACAGAGAGCAGAGCCATATTCAAACCTTGTTCATTCACTAAGATTATTGCTACGTGTTCATCTAATCTAGAAGTTCTCTTTGACAAGAGTGTTACTAATTTGCCAAAGCTTCTTGGCATTACCAAGATCTTTGGCATAATCAGCACACTCATCTTCGGCCAGTTGACAGTCAACCCAGTATGATCCAGCATTATCCTTCTTTGTAGGATCCAGTGCTGCAACTAATGTGGTAGAGGCTCCCTGTGAGAGGCTTTTATAGAACATATTTTCAAGTTCTTTCTTTGATTCCTCGTTACTTCCAAGATAATTCTTAGGTGCGTTAGCCATTAATTCAACTGGGTCTATGTGCCGTGCCAGATTTGTCGCGATCGCACCAGGATGCAATGAGAATGCGATTAATCCCTGCTGTCCAAACCGCTGCTGAAGCTCTCGAGCGAATAAGATATTCGCGGTCTTCGATTGACCATAAGCTATCCATGGTTGATAAGTCTTACCTTCAGAGAATCCAAAGTCATCAAAAAATACTGGTGCTAAATTGTGACCACTGCTAGCAACATTAACAATTCTTGGAGACTTTGTTTTGAGAATCTTATCGAGAATAAGATTTGTGAAAAGAAAGTGGCCAATATGATTGGTGCCAAATTGCATCTCCAATCCGTCCTCAGTTTTGGAATAAGGACAAGCCATAATTCCTGCATTGTTAATCAGAACATCAATATTCTCAGGATAAGAGTTTACTGTCTTTGCAGCATCTCTAACATTCTCAATTGAAGATAAATCGAGTACCAATGTTCGGATATTGCCATCAGGAACAACTTCCTTGAGATTTTTCAAAGTTTCTTCAAGTTTATTTTGAGATCGTCCTGCAATAATAACCAGTTTTGGCTCATGCTGTAGAAGTGCCTGAGCTGTCTGGGCACCAATTCCACCCCATGTAACGCCAGTTATAAGGAATACGCGATCCTTGATTTGGTTTGCGTAAAGTTCGGTAACTTCTTCTGAGGTTGTCTCTTTAGTGAACTTATCGGCCATGTTATTTGTTGGGCTATAATAAGTTTTCTGTGATGGCTTTTATACTTTCTGTGATGGCTTTTATACCTGGCTGGATTCTCTCTCCTCCGCACTTTCCTTCGGATTTAAGCCCCACTCGAATCGGAGCTAACTCCTCAAAGATCCAACTCTGCGAAGTCCGATGTTGTTGTCCGTCTCAAAGAAAGTTAGCAGATTAGGCGACTTTAGATTGATAATATCATTTACTCTATACAATTTCCGAATTGTGGAAAGAATACCTGAATAGCAGCAGTTTTTAGGGAGTGAATATTAGGCATTCCAAGACCAAATGTATTATCTTTAATTGAAAAAATCGAGAGTATATTTATTACAGTATTATTTGATTTTCGTATTAAGAAGCTGCTATTGCCGAAATTCTCTTTGTTTCTATTAATAATTTAACTTGCAGTCCGAAAATTTTCAATAATACGTGTATACGCCATGCATTATCCCCGGGAAGCCCCATTGCCTAACGCGTTGCCTAACGGAGTACGATAACAAGGGACGGACATAAGCTTTAATGTCCGTTCAGAATACGAGAATACCAGATATAATCTTCAGCGATATTCAAATACGAAAATCCTGATATATTGTGTCTATTGTAAACCCCTGCATCAAATCCCACAATTTGAATGGCTTTCAAAATCAAAACTAAAATATCTTGAAAAGGTTGAAAAAGAAATTATTGCCTACTCAACTTATTATCTGGACTCAATAATTAAATACAATTCACAGTATTCGTAAACTACAAATTTATGATCACTAAAGAATTCAAGGATGTTAAAGACATGTAAAATACATTAGTTAAAACTCGTTAAAACTAACTGCTTAGTCGAAAAGACCCATTCCCATATCACCATCAGACTCCTCTTCCTCCTCTTCAGGAGCAGCCTCCTCAGCGGCAGCAGAAGAGCCAGCACCAGAAGCGGCGGCAACAGGAGCAGCAGAAGCATAAGCATCAGGGTTGGCAATTCGGTCCTTGATAGCCTCAGATCCCTCGTAAGTGTACTCGGTAGCAACAGACAGAGCAAGGACGTTCTTGTAGTGGTTGATGATCTGGTGACCAACAGCAGGCAAGGTGGGGTAAGAAGCAGCCAAAGAGATGGTAGCAATGGTCTTGATGGCAGCCAAGAAGTGACCAGAGAGCTCCTCATCAGTGATATCAAGGATAGCAGGAGCAAAGACCTGGCCATTGTCGTAAACCTGGTCAACAGTCAAACCATAGGTGAAAGGAGAGATGTTGAGCATGTTAAGCAAAGTGGCCTCGGAAGGACCGACCTTGGCACCGGTAGAAACAACCAACACATCGCTGACGATTTCAATGGTACCTCGGGCAATCTTGGTGGGGACACCAAGGGCCTGGAAGAAAGAGGTCTTACCAGGCTCCATACCGGTGTTACCAGCAGGAACCCACACATCCTTAGGAGCAACGGCACCAGCTCGAGCAGGAGCAGCAACTCGGTTGGACACAAGAGAGTCTCGGACAGTCTTGAGATCACCGTTGGTGAAGACGAAACCAACGTTGCCCTTGATGTAAGGAAGGAGTCGCTCGATATCGGGGAACTCAGACACGAAGCCTCGGAAAGCTCGTCGAACCATGGTGTTCTTACCCATGACAACGACGGCCTCTCCTCGCAAGGACTTTCGGACCTCGTGCATCTGCTGAGACGAGACGTTGTCCACTCCCACAAGGAAGATGGACTTGTACTCGTCGAGCAAAACTCGGAGCTTGCTGAAATATTCGATCTTCTTCTCGGAAATGCCTCCCATTTCGACTCTTAATTACGATTTGAGGATAGGATATTTAAAGGCGTTTCTCTACGTCGTTAAGGAAAGAAGCGCTTTTGAAATTTCCGTGAAGGTATAGGCAGGCAGACTGGCAGATACTGCGTCACCTGCCTAAAAGGGACAGCAGTCACAACAATTCCCAATAAAGGTTTCTTTGGCAACGTGCATTCTCGATATTAGGGTAGCTGTCAACTTTCGTCGTTGGATAAGCATGTCTTAACCCATACCCTGTATGCAGTCGTCTGACGTAAGGGATCCGAAAAGGTAGTGTCGTGACGGTAATACTGTCATCTCAAGACTGCATTTTTTTGCTTATTGTTGACTCTATCATCTTGTTTCTTGATCGCATTTTTTTGCATGATATTTTATTAATCTCTAATGACGCGACGCGTCCATCATCATGCTCTGTTAGCTTGTGATGTTTTTGTTTGATGCTAATGCTATATAATGAATTGATCAATCCAGTGCTGGTTTCAATGACTAGTCACATCTCATTTGCCGTAAAAATACCCAGCTCTTTGTAACAAAATAAATATCCATCAAACGCATAACGTCTTTATCAGCGTCTTTGGCTTGGCTATTCTATATTCCACCGAGATGCTCGGATCTGTTTGGGTGGGACAGATGCATCCGCTAGGATGGGCAAGTCCTTTATACTAGCCAGAAAGTTAGTCGACTCAACACCTTCAAGGATATCAGTGTTTGGCCTGTTCAATCCAATCTCTCTTCGAACAAAAGGACTGCATTCTATCAATGCGAGCAGAAGTGTAAAGTATGCATCGTTGGCTCCATTATGCAGAGAACCAAAATCCAATTTCAAGTATTCCATCACTTTAGTCAGAGAACTGAAACTGAAACCAGAATATGTCCACATATCGCCAGTGTCTATAAAAGGCGGGAACCCAGAATGGTCAATATGAGACCCCAAATAAAACCCATTTTTTGAAAGCATTGTGAAATCTCCTTTAATATTATGACCCACAAACAGAATGGGACACCCTCTCTTTTGCGCTAGATGCTCATAGTAAGTTATGTAGTACCGAAACGAGTTTCTGCTTTGGCTGAGTGGAACAATTTGAGATGTACCAAACAAAAAGTTCAACTTATTGTCCGCTACATATCGGCCATTGTTGCGACGTTCATTTTCAGCAATTATGCAGTGACTGACTCGAATTTTATGCCTTCCTAAAACCGATGATTTATCTTGTAGCGCCCCGTCATATACTGCCATACCAATTTCGGTTATTAGACTATTATTCCGTTCCCAAAACTCCAAATCAACGCTTATGAGAATGCCCCTTTGTGCAATGGCACGAGCTCCGTCACTGATCATCCTTTCAGCTTTGGATTGCCGAAGTCTCGCTCGTTCCTTCGCCAGTAGGATCTTTTTCTGTTTCCTGATCTGTTCAGGGGTCAGACCATCAAATGCCTCATTTTCAGTATTTGATGCCATATTGTCCGGCGTTGACGTTGGCTTCAATTTCACTCCTGACTCTGACCTCTCAATATTAGTACCAGAGCCGGCTGGGGGTGCTGGAGATGGCGATTTCGATGGCGATTTCGATGGCGATTTCGATGCCAGTTTAACTCCCGCAAGGTTCTTCGAAAGATTATTTATGCCAGGAACAGCACCCTTCATTTGTCTGCCTGTTCTGATTGGTACTTTTACAAATCTGGCCATGGCCATATGTATATGATATGATACAGCTAGGAAATATTATATACGGAGTCACGTGTATATAGCTCGAGAGCAGAACCTCTTTATGCGCGGAGTTGGAGTGCAGGAGAATGCAGGATGAAAATGTCAAACTATTAACGTACAAAGTCAAGTTATTATTTCTTATTATGTTTCTTATTATAGTTCTTATTATATCTCTTTATTATAGCCAATACGACAGAAACAAAGATTGACAGAAAGAGAAAAACTACATTGCACAATTGTAATTAGAATTAACAATCCAAGTACTCTATTAAAATGCAAAATGGGGCAATACAAATTCATCGATGAACCAGCCATGAAAATCAGACTTGAGTGATAACTCTGGGTGAAAAGATGTTCCTAGCTTTTTCCCCTGCCGGACAGCTACAATCAACCCGGAATCCAACTGGTGGAGGATTTCCACCGGCTGATTATTGACGTAGGGATTCTTGCTAGTTATAATTTCTTGAGGTTGTGGTTCAGAATCGGGTTCTATATTCAATGTCAACTTCTTGGTAGTAAGTATCTTGCTGATGACCGGAGCACGGATGAAAATTGTGGGGAACTCTTTCCCAGGATCTCCCATAAAAGATGAAAAATCTAAATTGGATTCGAAAGAATCAAGCTGACGTCCAAACGCATTTCTCTTGACTTGAATTTCCATTCCACCCAATAATTGTTGTCCAGGTCTACCATTGACAATCTCCTTAGATAAGAAGATCAACCCTGCACAAGTGCCCCACACTGGCTTGTCAGAGCGTACAAATTCCATGAGCGGTTCTAGAATTCCTGTTCGTTCAGCAATCAATGAAATAGCAGTACTTTCACCGCCAGGAATAACTAAAGCATCACAATCTCTCAGGTCTTCAGGATTTCGGACTTGTATAAATGAAAATTCGTATTGGCTGTACCGGGAATCGGAGGTAGCTCGTTCTAGGTGATGTATATGTTCAATAAAGGCTCCTTGAAGTGCCAATACACCCACGCAGATTGGCTTGACCACAGTCATTCCAGTTCAAGGTTAAATTACAAGTCTACGTTTTTAAGTTCGATTTACTTTGGCACATGTGCCGAGCTCGGCTCAATTGCTGTCACTCGGGCGTGACTCATGGCCTGTTGAGCTAAAACCTCTCATACCTCGACAAAGGTACCCGAGTACGCGGCAGTTTAGGTGAGCCGCTTCCAGGATGATCTCATAAAGCATTGATTAACAATGGCATTTAACAGCTGGAAATTGAAGAAAACATTGATAATTTATATTTTTTTTGGAAATAGCACAATTTTCGGTACTTAATTTGTATGAGAATGACTATTTTTAAATATTGTTTGGTTGCATTGGCTCATATCTTTGATTGAGATCAAACATGATGGGTCCCACACGGTTTGGGGCCAAGAATGATAGTCATCTGAAATTGCCGACGTCGCAAATCGCACTATATAAAGATCTAGGCGCCCATATTATTGCTTGATTTCTAGTTTTTAGATTGGAACAATTTGATTTAAATTTTTTTGTCTTAATTCTTTGTATTTTTTTTTGGTTATTTCGATTGAAAGATGGCTGATGCTCAATTCAAAATCAAAGCCGGTTTGGCACAAATGCTCAAGGGTGGTGTCATTATGGACGTCGTAAATGCCGAGCAAGCCAAGATTGCTGAAGAAGCTGGTGCTTGTGCTGTTATGGCATTGGAGCGAATCCCTGCTGATATGCGAAATTCTGGCCAGGTGTGTCGAATGTCTGATCCCCAAATGATCAAGGAAATTATGGAAACTGTTTCCATTCCTGTCATGGCCAAATGTCGAATTGGACATTTTGTTGAAGCTCAGGTACTCGAGGCTCTTTCAATTGACTATATTGATGAAAGTGAGGTGCTGACACCTGCTGATAAGATCAACCATATTGCAAAGTCAAAGTTCAAGGTTCCATTTGTTTGTGGAGCTCGAAACTTGGGTGAAGCTTTGCGACGTATTGGTGAAGGTGCTGCCATGCTGAGAACCAAAGGTGAAGCTGGCACTGGAGATATTTCGGAAGCTGTTTCCCATATCACTCTCATTAAGCAGGAAATAGAAAAGGCATTGTCATTGAAGACTGATAAAGAGGTCGAAGAATATGCAAAGGAACTCAATGTTCCATTGAACGTCCTCAAGCAGCTCATTGCAGATGGCGGTAAGTTCCCAGTTGTTAACTTTGCTGCTGGAGGAGTTGCAACTCCTTCCGACGCAGCTCTTTGCATGCAGCTTGGATGCGATGGAGTCTTTGTCGGGTCTGGAATCTTCAAGTCCAAGAATCCTGCCAAACTAGCCAAGGCCATTGTTAATACCGTGACTCATTATAATGATCCAAAGAAGATTCTTGAGTACTCTACCGATCTTGGAGAATTGATGTTTGGTGTCAGTGTCGATTCACTAACTGACAGACAGAAGTTGTCCACTCGAGGTTGGTAATCTCAATAAAAGCAAAATTTCAATCATGTGTTTCTCAGCAAAGTATAATAATAAAAATGATAGATTCAAATGTAACTTTTGTTGCCTATCTCCAATTGATCTGATTGCAGTATTATCTCAGGGACTAATGTAATCTCTCCGATTGGGAAGATCGGCCAGATCTGCTGCATTAGTACCGGCTACATTGCTTTTGACTGCATCTGACATTTTCCCGGCCGCTTTTCCGATAGGAAGGTGTATAAGCAAAGCCGAATAGACAACTTGATAACAAAATTGCACCTAAAGCAAGTGTAATGTTTCCAGTTCTTGTATATTGATAACACATGGACGGTAAAGGCAGTATTTTGTATGAACTGCTGGACCGGTACTCCCCGTATCCCCCCACTACCGCATGATGCAACCTTCACATATCTAGTTAGTGTGTGCCAGATCCTATATATAAAATATTTTTTAGATACTCGCTCTTCCTTTTCCTCAATTCTGGGTCAATTTTCTTTAGTTCTTGTTTGGTCGGATGCCAGAAATACGAAAGCAGCCTTCTCGAGAGCCTCTGCTCCAGGATATTGCGGTAGCAACTTCGAATCCACTGCTGGCCGTGGACGGGTATATAACGACCGAACATGGCCGTCGGTACTATACCGGAAAGCAGGCATGGAACAAGCCAGAGGGAAACCACGTCCGAGTGCTGATTGCTCTTGGCGGTTTCACAATAATGGGACTTACTGATTCGGCTATCGGGACTATTCTTCCTTCTGTTGAATCGTACTATGAGCTTAATGATCTCGAAGCATCAGTGGTGTTTTTGGTGCCAATGTTCGGGGCACTTGTGTCTGCAGCGCTCAGTGGGTGGGCCCATGTTCGAATTGGTAGACGTGGAGTTGGGTTCATGGGAGTGTTTTTTGAGTTTTTATGTTACTGTATAGCCATGTCTGCTCCACGGTTTGGAATCTTTTTGTTTTCGTTGTCACTAGCAGGTCTAGGAGCTGGACTCATCAACGGATCTTGGAATGCATGGATTGGCGCATTTGAAAATGCTCATAGTATTTTGGGGGTTCTTCATGGCTTTTATGCGCTTGGAGGAATGTTGGGGCCAACTCTTGTATCTTTTTTGTTGACATTTGATATGCCGTGGTACAATTTTTATCGAGTTATGGCATGTTTGGCGCTGGTAATGCTACTCGCAGTACTATTTGCATTCCGAAAAGACAATGCAGAAGCATATTACTATGAAACACAGTTTACTCGAGATGATGAACAAGCTGAAGAAGCATCTGAGCTACAAGATAATAGCAGTCCGTCCGGTTCGACATCAATAGAGGTGGTGGATCACATGGAGGTGTTCCGGTCATTATCTGTATGGATATTGGCACTCTTTTTATGTGCTTATAATGGAATTGAGTTGGGTTACAGTGGATGGCTAGTGACATACATGATTCGTGTTCGTCAGGCTGATCCTAAAAAGATTGGCTTGATATCGACAGCGTTTTGGAGTGGACTCACTACTGGTCGAGTTGGCCTTGGGTTTGTGACTGGAAAATTCAAGAGTCTGAGTAAGGTTGTTACAGTGTACATGTCTGTTGCTGTTACATTCCATTGCCTCTTCTGGACATTTGGCTCAGTACCAATTGTCATATCTGGAGTAGCCATCTTTATAATAGGTGTGTTTATTGGGCCAATTTTCCCATCTTCAATGATCATGGCTACTTCGGTGCTTCCAAAGAGACTACATGTAGCAGGGATCTCTACAGCTGCTGCTCTATCAGGCTGCGGTTCGTCTATCTTCCCGGTTATCATAGGAGGGTTTGTCAATCATTACGGAGCAAGGGTTTTGGCTCCTGTAATATTCACATTTTATTGTCTGTCAGGAGGTTTATGGATTATTTTGGCATACCAGAAGAGTCGCATTCGAAAGGCCCTTAGATCAAATCCGGACAGTGTCTGATCATAACCAACAAAATCAGGCTCCACAACTAAGCCTTATAACTTCATCATGTACATCAATCTACATCATCATCATCAGCATAATTATGTTCATCGTCATGTTATTCTAGTAGTGCATCTAGTTACATCATTATCTTCATCATCATTATTAGCCTTTACCTTTGGCTTTTTTAGGCTGTAGAGTTGTAGACCTCCTTGAAAGCAGCTTCGATATCAGCAATTATATCGTCAATAAACTCAGTTCCAACAGCTACTCGGATCAGATCAGCACTAACACCAGAAGCGATCTTCTCCTCGTCGCTAAGCTGGGCGTGTGTAGTATAGTAGGGAGCAATAACCAAAGTCTTGGAGTCTCCGACATTGGCCAAGTGGGATGCAAGCTTGAGCTTGTTGACAACGTTGGCACCCTGCTGCTTTCCGTCGGCAGTAGGCTTAACACCGAACGACAAAACAGCACCAAATCCATTCTTCAAGTACTTAAGGGCCAACTTATGGTATGGGTGAGACTCAAGACCTGGGTAAGAAACCCAGCTAACGTGGGCATTCTTCTCAAGGTGCTTGGCAAGAGTAAGAGCGTTGGAAACATGTCGGTCGACTCGAAGAGACAGAGTCTCAAGACCCTGAATAAGCAAGAAGGCTCCAAATGGGTTGAGAGAAGGACCAAAGTCTCGCAACTGCTCAGCTCGCACATGGACAGCAAAAGCAGCAGCTCCGAATGCCTTGGTGAATTGCAAGCCATGGTATGACTCAGATGGCTCGACAAGGTGTGGGAATTTATCGGCATGCTTCTCCCATGGGAACTTTCCTCCATCAACCACAACACCACCAATGGTAGTACCATGACCACCAATCCACTTGGTAGCAGAGTGAATGACAATATCAGCACCATGGTCAATTGGTCGCACAAGATATCCTCCAGCACCAAAAGTATTGTCGACAACCAAGGGAATACCGTGCTTGTGAGCAACTGCAGAAAGAGCTTCAAAATCAGGGATATTGTACTTGGGGTTTCCAATACTCTCTACATAAATAGCTCGAGTCTTGGAGTCGATCTGCTTTTCAAAGTCTTCAGGCTTGTCACCATCGACAAATTTGACGTCAATTCCAATTCTCTTGAATGAAACTTTGAGCAGATTGTAAGTACCACCGTACAAGAATGAGGTGGCCACAATGTTGTTGCCAGCATGAGCCAATGCACTCAGAGCCAAGAACTGAGCTGCCTGTCCAGAACCAACCGCAACTGCAGCAACTCCATTCTCAAGAGCAGCTACTCGCTTCTCAAATACATCATTTGTTGGATTGGCAATTCGAGAGTATACAAAGTGAGGGGCCTGAAGAGCGAACGCATCCGCAGCCTGTTCTGAATCATTGAAAGTGTATGAAGTAGTAGCGTAAATAGGGACTGCTCGAGCATTGGTGATGGAGTCGAGCTCCTGGCCAGCGTGAAGCTGCAATGTATCAAAGTGGGAAGGCATTTTTGTCTATGTCAATGGATTGATGTATGAGACACTTAATTTTTCTTGTCACCGACACCGGACACCGGTCATTTTATATGTAACCGGACACAACTACTCCACACCGTTGTGCCATATGCAGTTGAATTTCGAACATATTGCGTGCTGTCACGAGCAAATGCTCAACGACCCCATATGCCACACACTCCAACAAGCCACACAAGCCACACAGGTTCGGGGTAGCCGTCACCTATTTAAGCTATGAGCGTGCATACGCGCTTAAAATTTGTGCATAAGGTGCATACATTGAATGACAGTCGTAATTGTTAGTAAACAATAATGAGAAGGTCAGCAAATGGTCATCAATAGTCAGAAAACAGTCAGCACTGTAATCGATCATGCATAGCACGGCCTTGGCTAAAGTCTTCGTTATCAGTCATGTGATATTTCGTACAAAAGTATTACGATACGCTCGCTCGTATTTCATGCGTCACCTTCGTTCAGACTTGCTCTTAACATAGCATATCAGAGAGATAGCGATTATTAGAGTCGAAATCGCTCCAAAGTTTTCCATTTCTGAATTTTCCGGGTATCCCTTCATTAGATACTGATTCTCTTTTTATAAATAAACCTATTCACACCTGCAGCTGTTCTGCATCTCTGATATAGTCCCGATACCCAGTCCAGTGCTAGGTGCTCCAGATCACTGCTGACTCATGCGTATCTGACCTTGCTTGGGCGATGTGAACACATTGTCTCTTCAAAAACAAAAATAGCAATCGAATATTCAACCAAGCTGTTGCGATATCTGGCCCATAACCACCATAATGCCGTCACATCAGCCCATTATTCATGAAACAATGCACACTTGCTTAGCCAAAGCGCCGCCGATCTGCACTATTCGAGCTATCCTTATCAACCACCCTGAGCAATCCCGACGGATGGTAGCAAAATTCCAGGTCATCTCGCCATAGTTTCGGAACAATATAAACTATCTCCAACACAGTTTTCATATGCATTAATTTGAGACCTAATTCAGCAGTAAATCAACCAAAGATCAATCTCTGTGTCGTTCTCTATCCCTCCACAATTTGAGTATTGCACAAGACTTTACAAACCCCAGGACTGATACTGAAAAAGTACAGACAAGACAAAGCACAGTGATAATCACGGACTAGGCAAAGCACAAGGTTGTTTGAAAAGGCTATAGCCTTCTCAAGATAATGGCTGAATTATACATTGACGATGAGCTAGTGCATTTTGAAAAATATGGTGTAGAGTTACCAGCAGGTGGTGTTGCAGGTCGGATTCCAAACCAGGGAGCTTCGATATGGTACGCCGAATTCGGACGACAAAACACATTATATCCGACTATAGTTCTGCTGCATGGAGGTAATGGTCATTCAGGAAACTGGGGGTATCAGGTGGCTGCACTTGTTGATGCTGGTCGCCATATAGTGGTTGTTGATAGTAGGGGCCATGGCAGAAGCACGAGAGACCACCAAAAATATACATATGAACTAATGGCATCAGACGTATTTGCTGTTTTGGACCATGCAGGTTTTGACAAGGTTGATGCTGTTGGATGGAGTGATGGCGCTTGTATTGCCATGATTCTAGCCATGCAACAACCTGTCAGAGTCCATTCAGTGTTCTTTTTTGGCTGCAATATGGATCCATCGGGAACAAAAGACATCCAGCCCAGTCCTATTTTGGGCAGGTGCTGGAATCGTCATCAAGCCGATTATGAGAGACTGTCGTCAACTCCCAATGATTTTGAAGCATTTACAAAGGCAGTTGGACAGATGATGGAGACTGAGCCTAACTATACTCCATACCAACTAGGCCAAATTCACCCGTCTGTTAAAGTTGCTATTGTACAAAGTGAGAAGGATGAATTTATTAAATTCGAGCATGCCAAATATCTGGCCAATACTATCCCTGGTGCTCAGCTCATTCTTTTGCCCGGAGTTAGTCACTTTGCTCCTTTACAAAGACCAGATCTGTTCAATCGAGCAGTACTTGAATTTCTCAAATGATGACCAAATAAATACCGGACTTAGTTATTGATATCTCTGTGGAATTGTCAATCTCTGCGTGTTTTATTTTTCCTTGATGCAAATGTGGCCCAGCAAGTCCAGACCATTATGTTTCTTTGCCATGGATATAAGGCCTCATGTGCAATAGTTGGCCAATCATGTACTAGTGATTAATAAGCATTCTTACGGTGGTATTGTCACCTAGGGGACTTATTTTATTTTTCTATAATGTTACATGTCGCTACATAAGATTAACGAGCTAGCTACGCAATAAACGAATCGACATTCGCTGGCTGCATACAGCGATCGCCAACACGCCGCGTCAAGCTTCCGTTTCTGGCCTAGGATGGTCTAAATTAATTTGATGCTTATCATGCGGTTTTGGTACTCTACATTTCATCACCAATGTCAATTAGCGGTTCACTCCATGTGCACAGGCACCAGAAACATCTGAAATGGTCTAGAAATGTACCTCCAGTATTAACTGTCAAGTCTGGTGATACTATTGTCGTTGATGCTGCCGATGCCAGTAATTCTCAAATCAACAAGACCTCTACTTTAGAAACTTTGAATTTCGATCTGTCAATTGCTGATCCAGTGTTTGGACCCGTTTTTGTCGAAGGTGCAGAACCCGGAGATGTACTGGAAGTAGAGTTTGTAAAATTAGATGTAGCTGATTGGGGGTGGACAGGGATTTTCCCAGACTTTGGGCTTTTGGCTGACGAATTTCCAGACACAGAGTTGAAGATCTGGGAAATTCCCAAAGGGTCGACTAAGGCGATTTTCAAACCCGGAATTGAGATTCCTGTGCGACCTTTTTTGGGCGAGGTGGGCGTGGCCCCCAAAGAAGGAGAGCATTCCACAATACCCCCACTAGATACCGGAGGTAACATTGATTGTAAGCATATCGTCCAGGGGTCAAAATTGTATCTTCCTGTACAAGTCCCTGGTGCTCTGTTCAGCTGTGGAGATGGACATGCTGCTCAGGGTGATGGTGAAGTGTGCGGTACTGCTATAGAGACTGAAATCAAGGCAACCATTAGACTTGTAGTTCATAAAGACTGGCACTGGGTTACATCACCTCATTATTCAGTTCCTGGATCGTCTCGGATCGCCCCCACGGCGAGCGACAGCTCTGATGATAAGGGTGTGTACGCAGTACTCGGGATTGATTCGGATCTACGAGAAGCTGCTCGTAAAGCGTTACGAGGGATCATCAGCTATCTACAGGCTACAAAATCACTAACCAAAGTGGAGGCTTATATGCTTGCTTCGGTAGCAATTGACCTTAAAATCGTCGAGATTGTCGACATGCCAAACTACGCAGTATCTGCATCGCTTCCGCTATCCGTGTTTACATCCGATGCCTAGTGTAAACGGTTACTTAATGCAGTTAAGATGCGACTGCAATGACTGTGTGATGCGTTTAGCGCGCATCATTTGAGGCATTAAAATAAAACCTGTGTCGTACTAGTTATAGATATTTGGGCTCGAACGTCACCTCAGAACCGTTAACTCCGACGGACTCATCTCTTCCGTCTTCCTGTTGTAGGATGGGGCTTTCCGCTTGCTGGCCCCACACAAATTTGTAAGCGATGTGAAGCTAAACTCCGGTAGTCCGGCCGGACTTGTATGCAACTTTCTTCACCGTTTCAAGGCACCAAACCAAAGCCTTGCTTCTACCAAGATATATATAACTTGGCTTAGTCCTTAGTCTAACTTTAAAACATACATGTTGGCAACTAGTCCGTTAGTGCTTAAAAATATTCCGGAGTTACAACCTATATCGTGCGTTGAATGCCGGCGACGCAAAGTTAAATGCAATAGGCTGTTGCCGTGTCGGTGCTGCTTGGATAAGGACTTAGAATGCTCCTATCCGCGAGCGATCCGAAAGCGACGAACCCATCCAGTCGAGACTTTGAATAGCAATGGCCATGGTAATGACAATGACCTGATAGGGCGGGGAATTAAAAGGCCCACATCAGGCTCATCAATTGACAATTCTGACAATGCCATTGATACGGAGTTAATAACCGACAAGGGGATGGGGATCCTTGGTGATCTCGAATCGTATGACAAGCCATTCAAGCCGGAGATGGTTCTTGGTGGTGAAAGTGAGAGGCAATACTTTGGTCCGGATACTGCTCCCACTATCCTGGAAGAGTTGTTTCATACGGTGGATGCATTCAAGAAGACGTTAGCTACAAAGGACAGTAGGCGTGATGATGCCATGTTGGGCCAGATCTGCTCTCTAAATGCATTTCTAGATCCAGGCCTTGTTGAAGAGCTAATAGCCAAATTCTTTGAACTAGGCGATCATTCGTATTTTGTTTCCCAAAGAGATGTTCGGGAAACTGCCAAATTATTTGGCGGTAGTGAAGGAGTGATCCATGACCCTGGCGATGGTTCATTGTATTTGCTGACCATGGTTATGGTTACAAGTACAAGATACTTCACCGAACAGGAAACTGCCGATCAAGATGCATTTGAGAGTAGAATCATCCTTTGCAGAGGTATGTTCCATTCTGCCGAGAAGCTGCGTACCGACTTTAAGTCCGAGACCCTAAGTACTGTACAAGCCTATGTTCTGGAATCAGAATACTATTTATATGAAGAGAAGCCTGAGCTTGCATATGCATCTATGTTTGATGCTGTTCGAGCTGCTTTCACTTTGGGATTACATCTTGCGGATCCGTCACTTCAAGTGGCTCAGCAAGAGCGACGTGCTGCAATTTGGGTGGCTATCGAAAGACAAGAGGCGGTTATCTGTACTATCCAAGGCCGTCCCAGCATCATACATGCAGAATTCATTAATGTCAAGCCTATTTCTCCTCTTCTGCAACTCAAGCAGAGAACTTCAACCCTATTACGGGAAGTCTTACAAGGACGTCTTACCACTCTCCCTCATGACTACAAGGATGTGCTTATTTTGGATGCTTCTGTAGAAGATTATCAGTTCCATGTGCGACGACAACAAGCCACGGGAGATATTCAATTACAGTTGGGATGTGAGTTAGTTGCATTGTTCTCCAGTCACATCAAGCTTCACAAGCCTTACATCACTGCGCACCCGTACTCTGAACGAAAAATGTTCCAAGCTATGGAAAACTGTTTGCGAGTTGTATTGGCCCTTGTGTATGGATCGGGGCCTAGTCCACTCAGATATAGATATCCTGTCGTGCAGTGCTTTTTTTTTCAGGTGATGGTAGAGATCTATCCGTATCTCAGCAAGTCGGATCCACAAGTTGATGAACTTTTGTCGCTGACGACGCAAGTAATGAGCCAAGGAACAGTATTTAGTGACAAAGTTAATGAGCTTTATGGGTTTTTATTGTCTCCTCCTAAGGATTTGAAGCCTTGGGAAATGTCTTACCATTAGATTATTTATTTAAATGCAATGCTTTTGGAAAGTTTTTAATATATACCTATCATTATAAATTTTTTGCACAACTACACCCTGATAACAATCTTCTCACCGGAATTCTTTCCCTGTCGGACAATGTCCAAAGCGCTTTCAATACCTTCTAAACTGTTCGATGCCACCCGGATGGGCATGTGTCGAAGATAGTACGGATTGACAGCTAATTCTGCATTGACTCGATCCACAATAGATTTAGTCATGTCAAATAATCCATCAGGATTTTCTAACGGCGTGCCGTTAGTTCCAAACTTTTTGGACTTTGTCACGGCCAAATAAGCTAGTGGCCAGCTGACACTGATGTTCTCATTGACAGATTCAATCAAAGATGCATCAAATGGCAATGCTCCAGTCATCAGATGACTCTTCTGAGACTTTGACATGAGCGAATATACTGCACGCTGAGTCTCGTCATTGGTGACAGTATCATAGGCCAAAGTAACAGTATCGCCGGCTATTTCCCTAATTCTGTTAACAGCATCGTCTTCATGGTAGTCGATCAAATAATCGGCACCCAATTTTTTCAAATTGTCAAAGTTGTGTTTGGATGCGGTAGCAATTACCTTGAATCCCGCTCTCTTGCCAAGCTGAATAGCAACTTGACCCAAAGAAGAAGCACCTCCCCAAACAACAAATGTCTTGCTGTTATTAAGCTTATTATAAACAATAGATGTTTTACTATAATATTCAAATCCAGTCAGGACAGTGAGAAAGCCAATAGGTACCGACGCCGCCCCTTCCCAGGTGTTAATAGGACCAGCTTGAATCTCATCATGTTGAGAATATTGCAGTCGTTGAGAGGGACGGAAAACGCGATCCGCCAAAACGGTAGCAAATTCTGCAAAGCCTCCATTCTCTGGCGAGAATGCAGATGCACCTGAAATCATTGCAGCAACTTGATCACCAACTTTCAAGTTATGAACATCATCAGCCAGCAATACTACTTCTCCAGAGATGTCACATCCAGCGATTGCCCCGTCTCCACCCCATGCATTATCGATGTGTTTCCAGTCTGTGGGGTTGAGAGCTGCTGCCTTAACTTTGACAAGAACCTCTCCCGCTTTCAATTTGGGGATTGGCACAGTCGCGAGATGAGCTAACTTCCCAGAAGTTACATAGGCTTTCATTGTCGCTGACATATCGGATGTCGAGTTTGTTCTTTTCGATTCGCTTGTCATATACTATAGATAATAGTCGTGATCACCAACACAGTACTCACGCTAGAATTTATATATTATGATCCGATTACCATTAATAATAAATGGCGCGGAGTTCAACTGAAAACTATGCAAGTAGTATGCACGGATGTGCTTGCCGGTCAATTTCGATATTCCTTGCAGTAGATTAACTTACTAAGTTAAGCTTTTCTTTGACATCCATGTGGCTTCGATTCTATGGAATAGTGCGTCAGCCGCGGATTGTTGCTCACTAATGGTATGCAGTGCGGACATGTAACGGTTCCTGAACAGGTAACCGTTACCACAATCAGTGGATCGTGCGTCGACTGTGCATCGCACCTGCAGTCATTTCTCAGCACCAGAACAGGAGTTGTAGCTCGTGACTGCTGTAGCACAATATAAACTTGCATAATTATTCAACGCTGTGATTTATAATAAAATGATCGGTCATTTGCTAGTATCACTTGAAATTAATGAGTAATAGGTCCTGACTGAAATTCTACTTGTTTCAATCAGCTTATTAATGCGCAGCTTCATAATATCACGCTGTTACTGGGATGCCGCAGCACATGGATATCAAGGCAATTTCCAACGAGGAAAAGATATACAAAACGGGAAAATATTGACTACCTCGATCCTTCACGGCTGGGGTTTTGCGGAAGAGGTTCCCTGGTATCGTGAGGCTGCTGCTATAGTTGCTCGAAGGGGCATTGGTCTGGCGAAAGAGCACTTTCTTATCCAAATAATTCCCTCAAGCGCGAACTCATATTTGATTGATGAGCTTTGGCATGGTTGGTGTATTAGTGGTATTGAATATCATTCGATAAGCGGAGTGGCCTGTGAGAATCATAGATATACAGGTTCAAAATATAGGCCGTTGCAAATAGCCCTGTTACATGCACTGTCTGGAAATATTGTTGTTGTCATATTGATCTAGATACCATCCGGGGTCCAATCTATAAGCTTAGGATATTATGAATTGTTCTGAAAGGAACTGAAATATATGTAGCGCCTATAAACTCGTTCACGATGATGTGGATGTGAGCCCCCATGAACACCCAATGGCAGCCAAGTTATCTATCAATCACCTATGCGATTGCACCTATTATCTGACTCCACGTTCGATCCCCTGATCCGGCTGTATGTGGTGTAACGTAGGTTGTGTAATGCGTGATAACAGGACGACCATATCCGGAGCCCCATTCCACGCATACGATGCAGTATGGCTGCAGCACACCAACTTTGACGTGATTGAGATCTACACTCACTGCATAACCTGTCTAACAAGAATTCACTTTGTATCACAAACTTTGACGTGATTGATCTGCACCCTCTGCATAAAACTGTCTAACAATAATTTACTCTGTAACACAAAAAGCTCACATAAATACCCCATTCAGTTCAAGGGTCTAGTAGATCATTATTCAGACGAATGCGAGACAATTAACACAAGTTAAGGGACGATGTCGGTGGTAATCGCTTGATTTCGTGGGAACAATGAGAAAATAATGCAGCACTTTGCTGCTTCTACTTGCATGCATTTCTTGGCAGCCACTAGGTGTGATAATATTGTCAGCAACCGAAATCGAGAGGATCCGTGCACAAATGTCGTCATTAGCCGACGTACTTTATGATCACCAACCTTATAAATATCAGAGTCCGTGGAGTGAAAAATGTTCAAACCGTGAAAGATCTAGAGATTCTTTTGAATTGAGATGTCTAAAGAAAATACAACGGTGTATGACTCTGAGGTTTCCAGCACAGAGGGTGGATCCGGTTCTGTTGCAAAGTCGGAATTGAAGTTCTATTTCTGGCAGACCCGGAAATTAGACGTTGACCTCGACTCGGTTGCAACTCAGCCATCTGTCTTTGATGATGAATCATTGATTGCTCATTACAAGCCCTGTGATGAATATGAGAACCTTCATAGATTTGATCCCAAGTTCCGATGGACATGGAGACAAGAGATCGTAAGTTTCAATTCGAATTGTACTCTGGTCTAACCTAAAGGCTCTTGTCCGAAAGCTAGATATTAGAATTATGGCTTTTGTCGGACTCATGTTTGGCGCACTGCAGTTGGACAGAGGAAATATCAGCCAAGCCAATGCCGACAACTTTCTTCCAGATCTAAAACTTACTACCAATGGTAAGATTTTTTGGTTTATTTCACATCCTCCGTTAATCGATGCTAACTTCAGATTTCAACAATGGAAATACCATATTCCGTGTTGCTTTTCTTTTAGCTGAGTTGCCTTCTCAACTTATCAGTAAGAAATTAGGGCCCGACAGGTGGGTTCCAACACAAATGGTTTTATGGTCGATTGTGGCTTGTGGTCAGTTCTGGATGACTGGAAGAGCTGGGTTCTATGCCACAAGAGCATTGATTGGTATGCTTGAAGGAGGGTTCATAGCTGACTGCACACTTTATCTCTCTTATTTCTATAAAGGCTCTGAACTAAGTCTCCGACTCAGTTATTTCTGGGCAGCTATGGCAGTTTCCAACATCATTGCAGCTTTCCTGGGATATGGATTACTTCATATGGGAGGAGTTTCAGGCAAGGCTGGATGGAGATGGTTGTTTCTCATCGAAGGATTGCTAACTTTGGTAGTGGGAATTTCTGCTTATGCACTCATGCTTCCTGCTCCTACAAAATCCAAATCATGGATGCGAGGTAAAAATGGGTGGTTCTCCGAGCAAGAAGAAAAGATTTTGGTAAATAGAATTCTTAGAGACGACCCATCTAAGGGAGATATGCACAACAGACAATCTATTTCATTGTTGAACTTGTACAGGTCTCTCGCTGATTACGACTTGTGGCCCATCTACATTATTGGTTTGGTGTTTCAATTGAATACGACGACAATCTCAACCTATTTGACGCTTACTCTTCGAGGATTGGGGTTCTCGACCTTTAACACTACATTAATGACACTTCCAAGTACTGTTTTGTCTCTTGTCACGTTGCTGGCCTTGACATATAGTTCTCAATACTTCAATGAGAGATCTATACACGGTCTCGTTGCCCAAATTTGGTCATTGCCCTTGTTGATTGCTCTATATTCATTCAGTGCTGAGAGCAGTAAATGGTCAAAGTATGTTGTCACAACTTTAATCATTGGTTTCCCATCGAATCATGCTGTCCAAGTGGCCTGGACATCTCGAAATTCCAATTCGGTTCGAACAAGAACTGTATCCTCTGCTGCTTATAACATTACTGTTCAGATCTGTTCCATCATATCCAGTTATATCTATAGGAGCGATGACGCGCCCCTTTATAAAAGAGGAAATAGAGACCTTATTTGGATAACAGGTTTAAATATTGTTGTCTATGCCCTGGTCAAAGCGTATTATATTATTAGGAACAAACGTCGTGACAAGATATGGGATTCTTGGAGCGCAGAAGAAAAGGAAAATTATCTTGATACAACAAAAGATAGGGGTAATAAGCGACTTGATTTCAGGTTCGCTCACTAGATTAACTACAAGGTATAGCTGATAAATAAAATACTAGGTATTATGTTACAAACATATATGCATACATCCAATCAAAAAGTTATGAAAAACTAAACCTATGAAAACGATCTGAATAATAAGTGATTTATTTAATACACAAGCTTTTTTTTTCATTTCGTTTGTAACATAATAATACCCATTCGTTGTCTTTACTGCTATAACTATTCACTTGCTATATCATCTTGCTCTGCGTCCACATCACCATACTGCTTTTTCTTTTGATCTCGTTTATCGAGATATAAGGCGACCAGTGTCATCACTAATCCAAAGCAGGATAGGCATGCATTATAGGTAAACCCAACATGATACCTGGGAAGATCAGTAGCTTTCCACGTGAAGATTGGTATAAAAGCATTTGTCACATAAGCAAGGTTATTTGTAAGCGTCACAACCAGCAGTCGCTTTTCATTATCGAGTCTCATCAGTCGATTTACCCACGCAAACACCATCGGTTGTCCCCAACAACTTGGTACACCAACTAAAAAGTAACTAAACCAATGCAACCCTTTAGGTATGGTCCAAACTGACAAAAATATACTTCCGAGAGCCTCAAAAAAGAAGTATAAAAACACGAATGGCCAATTGAGTCCATCAAAGAAGTCTGCCGTCCATGCGAGCAGGAGCGTGACTCCAATTCCTGCTCCATAGACTGCAGTCGGATATACGTTGTACTCAACCGGAGTGTATCCTAAAGACTTCAACCATCCTTGGAAGGTGGGCTGGCCGATAGCATTTCCCGTATTGTTGTAAGCCAGAAATATCAATGGGAACACATACACATGCCATGTACTGAAAGTTCTCTTAATTGTCTCTGTATTAATACCGTGTTGCCGGATGCCTGATCCTGTTATTTTTCTCCTTTGCAGAGCTATTTCTCTGTCTTCGTCCGTAAGATACCACGAATTATTCGTCTCTGGGGTGTTTGGGTTCGAAATAATTGTATAGATGGCAATTGGAAACGATATTACACCGTCAAGAACAAACAACCATTTGTAAGGAGTCAGTTTCTTATGTGATAGTCCATTGATGATTGCAGCCTGTAGATAACCAGTGACCATACTAGCAGCGACTCCCGAAAGAGCAAAAAGCGAAGATCGTTTGGTCAATTCCTCCGGCTTGTACCAGGACCCCAGCAAATATTCAATACCCGGGAAAAACCCAGCTTCAGTGAATCCAACGAAAAAGCGTACCACGTACATTGTTTGATAACTGTTACATGTCACTGAAAGAAGCGTCAAAACTGTCCAAGTCAGCTCCAATGCCCCCAAGTAATATCTAGCTGATACTCGGTGGAGAACATAATTTGAGGGAAGTTGGCCAAGAATATATCCGGTCGTCCACAGGGACTGCATGTAATTGAGTTGATTTCCGTCCATATGAAGGTGTTCTTGCATTCCGTTAACATAGGCAGTATTGATATTGTTCAGATTCAGTGTCTTTATGAAGTAGCCTAGCATAATCGAAGATAAGAAAAAAACGTCAAGTTTCAAAAGAAACCTTTGCTCTTTTTCACCTTTATCTGCTGAATCCCATAACAAAGTAGCCAATCGGTATTTCCAACCTTTCTTTCTTTCCAGTAACAGATCACCAGTAGTAGGATCATTTGGAGATGTGACAACCCGTGTCAGAGACTCCTTGTTATCCGAGAAGGCCTCGTCGCTCATTTTTTCACAAATTCTTGTTGAACTTGAACTCTAACGAGATGTCATATATATGTAGAATTATCAGAGCACGTCATGGCATGCACAGATCATTAACCTTTATAAGGTGATGGCTGAAAGTGACTTTTGCAGAAGATCTCTACTGTATTTGTCAATTCTCCGACGGTACCATGTGTTATCGGGCATGGCAGTGTCATCATCCCCACAGTTGGAAGCGGCATCGGCATACTGCCTAACTGGAAATCTTTTTGAACATGGCAATTTTGAGTAAAAAATTGTATGAGCACGTCTCTGTAATGTTGTGCTGAGGTTGTAAAGCGAAATAGTAAACCTCTTTGTCGTCTCCTTCCTATTTCTTACAATTTTTCTTGATGACTGCCGTATGGTTGGGTTATATCTGCAATTATTTCATAATTATCGGTGAACTGCTTCATTTGGAAGTTTTCCGGTATAGCCCCATCGGTGCTGCCAATGTGTTGCGATGAGATAAGATGCATATGCGATGGTGCATGTATTGCATCATGTCAGGCCTGCCTGACAGCCCATAGCCGTTAGCGTGATTGATAAGCGGGGAAATATATAAATGCGCTAGTATTCTCTCATAACCAGATATAACAACAGTTTACAGAATGGCTCCTCCTACTGCTATTTCAGTTGAGACAATTGAAGAGGGTATTCGAAATAAATTAATCCCGTCCAACAATGCGGTCTTGAAGTCTGGATTTGCCGATAACTACATTGACAAACTTCCTATTCATTCCAAAAATAGGTATATTCGTCATAATGTAGATTTATCAAAGGGCTATCCTGAAAGACCTGCAAATATCCCGTTGTGGTTGGATGAAGCAACTGCAGTTCGAAGTACTCCAAGGGAATACATTGAGAGAGGTGCCAATGCAGATAAAGATAAAAAGGCACTCCTAGGAGCTGCAAAGGATGTTATTCATCTTTCCAAGCATATCGGAACTGAGATAGTCGGCTTGCAATTGGCTGACTTGTCTGACAAGCAAAAGGATGAATTGGCCCTGTTGATTGCTGAAAGATCTGTTGTGTTCTTCCGTGATCAAGATCTGTCTCCTCAGAAGCAGCTTGAGCTCGGAAAATACTTTGGGGAAGTTGAAGTTCACCCACAAGTACCCCATGTCCCTGGACTTCCAGGTATTTCTGTTCTGTGGCCCGACTTGCAAACATTTGAAGGACGACAAGTCAATTTCAGAAATCCGGGTGGAGCTTCCCAGTGGCACACTGATCTTGATCATGAATTCCAGCCGGCTGGAGTCACGCATTTGCACAATGATCAAATTCCTAGTATCGGTGGTGATACCGTGTGGACTTCCGCATATGGTGCCTATGACAAGCTTTCACCAACTCTCCAGAAGTTCCTTGATGGAAAGACAGCCATTCACCGATCTGCCCACAAATACTTGGATAAGAATGATCAATTCGGTGGTCCCAAATTTATTGAACGAGAGCATCCAGTGATTCGAACCCATCCTGCAACTGGATGGAAAGCTCTATGGGTCAATAGGGCCCATACTGTCCGGATCGTAGGTCTAGAGCCCAACGAATCGGCAGCAATTCTGAATCTTCTTTATGACGTATTGGAGAAGAATTTGGATCTCCAGGTACGTTTCAAATGGCAGCCTACCAAAGAAGGACTTGGAACTTCTGCTCTATGGGACAACAGAATTACAAACCATAATGCTGTCTGGGACTATGAGGGAGCCGAACCGAGACATGGTACCAGAGTCACTTCGTTGGCTGAAAGACCTTATTACGATGCCAATTCTAAGTCTCGACGAGAGGCATTGGGTTTGAACTAGATCTGGACTGATTCCAGCAAGGAAAGGAAATAGTATATTGAAAAATGAATAAATATATTGCGATTAACTTTGACACTAACTTACGGCTTCAAGAACCAGTACTTATGGTGTCTTCTGACCCTATTGCCTTCATTCCCAGCTCTGTAATAAGTTCTGTAATTGTGACCTCACGTTTGATAGTAGACCCATACAAATCGTCTCGGGATATTCTATCAGATAAAGGAGTGTACAGTCCGAGTTTGTATGCAAACCACAGGGCCAACCTCCAAATAATCCCTTGGTTCTTTATACTCAATGATGTCCTAAATATCACGTCGATAATCCTTATCGCCAGCGTTATCTCCTTGGTACATTTCTTTAAATATTGAGGCCTCCGAAGCAAACAAGAATGAAGAACATGCAAGGCGGATACCAACACATGGTTGTACTGTGTTTCGCAAGAGGAGTAGAATGTCGTATTGAAAAATACTCTACCAAGTTCTACCACCGCATTACGAGCAGCCTGAAATGCCGACTCCAGGTAGACATCGCCATTGTAGCTGTGGTAAATCCTCAAAAGAAGAAGGGTGGGGCGAAGATTTATTATACATTTGAGTTTTGCCGAGCGGTATGGTGCTGGGTACATGCCAGAGTCAAAGTCTTCCTTTTCGGTCGACTCACTGTCACCGAGCCCAAGCTGGAGCTGAGGTGGAAGCGACTTCTTCCACTTTTCCATCAAAAATATATGATAGTGCATGCTGGCATCTTTTGACGAGCTGTTCATATTCTCGGCATCAATAGTATGCAAAACTTCACCACATAACTTGCTATACCGTACCATATGGCAAAGATAAACCATTCGAAACATGTCATCATCCAAGACATTATTCTCATCCCCGAGATCAACGGAGAATGCAAGCGGATACTTTTGATCAATTATGTCATCCCTGAGAATAAATGGCCTCAGAGAATAAATGGAATTCAAGCGATCCATCACATATAGGCACCAGAACACTATTCTACTTCTCTCCATTTCTTCGACATGAGGAAATGCTCGCTCGGTCTCATTTGCTTTGTTTAACCCAAGTTCCAATGCTAATAAAGTTGCGGAGCCTAAGGACCGGTACGATAATGTTCCCATGTCGCTCAAAAATTGGTATTCATGCAAGAGCTGGTAGTTAATTATATCTTGAAGTGTTGCCGATCTGATCATTGAAGTGTCTCGAACATAGCAAAGAAACTCTTCATATAGCTTCTTTCCAGGCTCCGAATAAACTCCAGAAATAGATGATCCAATTGCCATAGCTATTTTAAGGACCATGAAATTCTCATGATCATCAGGGGGTAATTCTCCACACTTGCTGTAGTGCAGATAGATTCTTTCAAAGTTTTCTCGCAGGGAGCAGGTCTTGAACAGCGGGTACAGGCAATCGACCTCACATTCGTAAGCATCTAGCAATTCATGTGCTACGCTGTACGTTACTCCGTGCAAGTACTTTTGTTCCAGTTCAGATGAGAATGATCCGTTCGAGGGTTCAGATCCTCCGCTTTGAAAGCTGTGTAGAAGCGCATCGTTAAATGCTTCAAGAGATTCCAAGTCAAGTGACTCAAACGGGGGAGTGATTAAAGTTGGCGAATCGCATTCGTCCGAGGATGTATCTTCTGGTGGTGATGATGGCTTTTCCACTATCACTCTTTCGATTGTCTTCTTGGACAGTCTTCTTTGGCTTTTGGGGGGCCTACCACGTGGCGGACCATCCGCTCGATCAGGATAAATACAATTAAGTCCCTGCTTCTCACACCTTCTACAGGGTTTATTTCCGTTGCACTATATTAGCCGGCTTTCTTGGAATTTTCCGTAAAAACGTACCTTAATCTTCCGTTGCTTGCAACCAACGCTAATATTAGTTAGAAAAATGCCCTCAAAACCTACCAAGCACACGTCACATATTTATCCCTCTTCCTGATTTCCTTTGTTCTGTACATTTTCCAAAATCTGTGTGGTTTTCAACCGACTCAACAATGTGTTAATAAAGAGACTAAGGCTGTTGACGGTGTGACCGGTCACAGTTAAGCTAAATGTATGTACTCTCCCCGCATCATATCCTAATTAGGAAACTGAGATCATCAGTTCGGAACGGAGTGAATAGTTAAAATATCTGATTCATTTTCATTAGCCGAGATATTGGCATTTTCTTGGTTTTAATTGCATACTGTTAAGAATTTGTCTGTGTCTCTTTGTTTATTTATTTCATTCTAAGAGGTATGGCTCCCATTGGGTGAGAGAATCACAACCCGGACTTGGACTCTTTCCGCGAACAACCAAGGTGCATAAACACGAATCGAACAGTGTGCAAAGTATGATTAATTAACGTCATCGTTTATGACCAAAATCAATTGTAAAAGACTCGGCAATAAGACGTTCCGACCGGCTCCATCATTTTGTTCTCTTATGGTTGCAAGTTTTGATCTTCTCTCCACAAATGGCGAACCGGCAAATTCTTATTACCGGCAGGCCGCAATCGCGGAATGTTTTTTGTGGCTCAACCACTTGCACTTCCTGCCAAAATATTCCGCATATGTGGGGTGCAGATGTCATTTGGTAATATTCCGTGCGCAGCAACTGACAGGCGGGGACGATTTAATTTTCCGGGGAAGCTATAAATTTCCACAGAATGGACATAGAAAACATCAAATGATTGAGTTACTAACTAGTTCAAGTAAAAAAATCCCAACTGATTTGCTGGATTCATCTACATTTCTCATTGTGCCGCTTGCAGCCTTCATACTGTATGTAGTTGTTAATGAAATAGTAAGGTGGAGGTCAAGGTTTCCTTCATTTGAAGGGCCAATGGGATTTCCCATATATGGAAATATTCTTCAAGTCCGAGGAAACTCTGCTGAGCAATACCGCAAATGGTCGAAAAAGTATGGGCCGGTATATCAGGTTCAACTTGGTAATATTCCTGTCATTGTGGTGAACTCAGCAGCGCGAGCAAAGGAGTTCTTCTTGACTCATTCGCGAGGTACAAATTCGAGGCCAATGTTTTACACATTTCATCGAATTCTCTCCTCAACTGCCGGGTTTACTATTGGAAGCTCTCCAATGGATGAATCCTTAAAGCGTCGCCGAAAGGCAGCTGCAAGTGCACTCAACAGGCCCGCAGTGCAAAGTTATGTACCTCATATAGACCTTGAAACTAAAGAGTTCCTAAAGGAGGCATTTGAGACTGGAAAGCGTGGATCGGTGCCTGTTGATCCTATGCCATTGGTCAAACGTCTTAGTTTGAATTTGAGCCTGACTCTCAATTGGGGAACTAGAATCGAAGATATCCACGATCCATTATTCCATGAAATTACTGAAGTGGAGGAACACGTATCTGGATTTCGAAGTGTAACGGGAAATATTCAAGATTATGTTCCTTTGCACCGACTCAATCCTTTCGGTGGAGAGTCAAAACATGCAGTCGAGATCAGACGTCGCAGAGACAAGTATATCTCGAAGCTTAACCGTGAGCTTGAAGAGCGTATGGCAACCAAGACTCATAAACCTTGTATTCAGGCTAATGTTCTTCTAGATCCAGAAGCAAAGCTGAACAGTACGGAGCTCATGTCTTTGAGTGTTACCATGATCAATGCTGGTCTTGATACAGTGACAAGTACAGTAGCGTGGGGTGTGGCTATGTTGGCAACTCGTCCAGATATTCAAGAGAAGGCACACGCTGCAATTAGGGACCACTTTGCTGAAGATGAAGTTCTGTGTGATCCTTATGAAGACCAAAAATGCCAATATGTAGTGGCATTAGTCAGGGAATTTTTGCGATATTTCACTCCTCTTCGTCTAAATCTTCCCAGGTCTGTTGACACGCCATTTAAAGTCGACGGGAAAGTCATCCCCAAGAAATCTATTATATTCATGAATGCATGGGCATGCAATTATGATCCTGAAGCCTTTGGAGATCCAGAAAATTTCCGCCCTGAGAGATATTTGGAAGATCCGTCTTTACCAATGTTCTCGTATGGAAATGGATCGAGGATGTGCGCTGGATTCCTATTGGGAAATCGCGAGCTCTACTGTCTATTTATGAGAATTATTTCTGCTTATGAGGTTGTCCAGTGTGAGGACATTGATGTTAATCCTCTTTCTGGTGTCCATGATTATACAGCTCTGGGATATATGCCCCATCCTTACAAAGTTGTCTTCAAGCCAAGGAATGAGAGCCTGCTTGATGAAGCACTAAGAAACCATGTTTCCATTCATGCATGAATAGACAACCATATGATATATCTACTGTAACAATTAAGGAATTATTTTAAAACCCTATACATCTCATGGTTGATGAAGTGAGTCACAGCTTGAGAAATATAGCGTGAATGCAGATGCATAGTTATAACATTCTTCTTGATATCATATTTCAAATCATTACAACTTCATGTAGCCAGAACCTGCAAAATAGGGGCTACATATTGATAAATTAAAATCACCCATTGATAAGCTTGCAGGTTGTACAGTCCATATTCATTGAGGCCAGTGTCAACGAACTCTTGAACTGCGCCCAAAAAGAAATCTTTGCTTGTCCATGTATGTTCATCATCGGACTACGCTGCTATGGGTAAGTATTCTTCATAATTTCGCTGGCGGCTAGTTAGTTCAAGCGATATCCAAGATTCATTTCTGGAACTCTCCTGGGGTTATCGCCAACATTCCGTCACCCAGTCCCGTTAGATTAAAACTAGAAACCTTTTCAGCTGAACAAAGCAATTGGGAAGCACTTCAAATTAATATTTGTATTCTTACGAGCCTTTCAACTCGGCACCGGTGGGGCTGCTTATCGCCTTGCATATAGACGTTATGAATAAGGGTTATTATTTCTTATCGTATTGTCAGTAGTAAATGATATTGTAAATCTAACAGGTCTGCCGTTATGCTAACGTAAGGAGTCATAGCTTTCTACCGGTCTGTCACTGGTAGAGTATATAATTGAAGATAATAGTTATAACCTTCGGCATACTGTGCCCAGCACTTATAATAGCCCCGTGCTTGACAGACACCGCACTTACCGAACGAAGCATTGTCCACATAATACCATCCAATGGAGTGGTACCATACATAGTTGCGGTTGTGCAACATATAACCAACTGAAGTAAGTGGTTCTAAATATTATTATCATGTCACGCTTGATAAATATCGTACAATTTCGGCCGGCTCCCTCAAACAGTGTCCAGCTCTAGTTTGATACATCTAACATAGTTAGTTAGTAATTCATTTATCGTCACAGAGGATTTCTCACACCATACAGACATTGTTTAACCTTTATAGGTTCAATTATTTTTCGTATTCCGTTCTTCTTCATAATCTTTCCTACAAGATCTAACATCTCCAGATCAATTTTCCCAACCCTAGAAGTGCAGATCGAACTATCGAAACCTGTTTAACGGTAAAATCCATAGTTTCCTATTAATGTCCCCCGGTTCGACTCCAGGCTTCGCATTACTGTTTTTATTGTGTTGCCATCGTCACTAATGGTTAGATGAAGAATGGAAGAATTAATTGAAGAACTGAAGGATTCTCCGAGCCCTGTGCGGGTAGACGAGATCTTTATATTAGCAAGATCAACTTATTCTAAGCAAGTGTTTACCCCTGGTCCGAACTCTTTGGCATTTTTCTCCATTCTCGTGAACAAAACGATTCCTGATTTGGCAGACAGCTTCTCTAGATCAACCTCTTACAATTTGTTTTGCTGTCTTCCCGGGATAAGTGCGTTAGTTGCCAAGGTTTCCGCTCTCGCTTCGGCATTGGAAGCTCAGGAATCAAAGTTCTCAGATCAAGTTGCAATCTGTAATCATCTCAACACACTATGTAGCTTCCTAGTTTCTGCGCTGAACCAACGAGGTTCAATTGCAAAACTCTTTTCAAGATCAGGATCAGATCGACCATCCATCTACACTCAGCTAATTGGACTTGTAGGTGGGAGTCGGGTATTGCAAAGCATCATGATGGCGATCCACTGGTTAAACCAAAATCAGCATCAATTAACGGCAACAGGAGTTTCACTATTTGAAGCCTGGAGGGTATTTGGCAGTATAGATCAATTCTCGTCATTTCTCTGTCAACAGTTGTTAGATGTGGATGGTGATAACTCATTGAAAATTCAAAGTGATCTGATGGAAAAATGTATCAATCTTGGAGCACCAAAATCGGCATGTTCGCCGGTAATGACTTCACACTTGACTTTCGAAAAGTTCATACCTGTATATACAAGCATGCGCCCAAGTGGCCAACGAGCATTCATTGAATCGAGCCTTTTACCATTCTTGCAAGAATATTGTTTACCTTTTGATCTTCTGAATGTTCATAACTCAGAAATAGGTATTCGAGTATGCAATACTGCAGTGATCGTTTCGCATTTGCTAAGCTCTGCAAAAGATGCTAATGTGACAACAAGTTCAATTGACTTATTCAGCTATTCTGAATCTGCCAAAGTTAATTTTGCAATGAGAAGAGCCATAGTGCTTGTGAATGCTGATACGAAGGTTCTGGAACAGCGGTTTGATAGGCTCCTTGCTCGATGGAGTAATACTAGCTATATTAAGCAGAGTCCGGTATATCTCCAGGAAATTCAAACTGAGCTTCTGTTGCTTTCATTAAGACTACTAAGCAAACGTTATGTCTCCGACATGAGCTCTTCCAAAACATATCTGAGCGGAATATCGAATCGTCTGAGTGCTGTGTCTAATCGACCCAGGATATTGGGAACAATTCTCGCAGAGCAGGTTAGCAAGATATGTGACGATGAAAAGCCCCTTCAGTTTGGACTGGAGGATATCTTGAATGATGACCAAAAGCTATGGAGAGACAGCATTTTAAATGTCAATGATGAAGTTAATTTTCCCTTGGATAAATATAGTCCTGATGTTTTCGAAGATCTGCTTTCTGCGATACCCCTGGTGCAAGAGCCTGACTTTGGATCAGATAACATTAGTATGGCTCAGCTGAAAGATTCTCTAGATGATGAGCCTAAAGATCTGGTAGCCGATAGCGATGATGATGTTGATCCGTCTGGACTTAAGCCATATGCATTCCCAGACGATGATGAAGAAGATTCTGACGATGATCCCAGTTTGGCCAGAAAAGAGGTAACTCGGCCCCCAGTGTATATAAAAGATATGTCAGGATATCTAATGGCAGAGGATTACGATAAGAATCATCTCGCCCTTAAATATGGTGGGGATCTCATTAGGAAGAAGGCATCATTTGGAGCAGAACTACAATTCTATGCCAAAAAACTGTCTGAAGAGCTTGCGGGGCTTAGAGATTCATTTGATATGGACAACTTCAATGAAATGCGCCTTGAATGTCTGGTAGCGCTTGTGGCGTCTGCACCCGACGAAGTTCCCAGTCATCTTGCAGAGCTTGTCTTTCTAGGAGACTACTCGCTACAGCAGCGACTTACAATACTATCTAGTATTGCTCTAGGAGCACGAGAGCTGGCAGGATTAGAGGCTACACCAAATGTAAGCAAAATTGTACAGGGAAAGTTGCTGCCACCGGAAGTTCATAAATTATTTGTTCAGGAAAAGGATCGTCTGCAATTGGTATCAAGTCAGCTTCAAAATAATCTATTGTCTACAACAGCAAATCAAGCTAGAGAAGAATTGATTGGTGGGCCAAAAGTTCTGAGAATATCTAAAAAGCTTGAACGAGAAAGGGGCGATGGTAAGGAGCTTACCCGTGGTCAGAATTCCTCTTTGTCGTCTGTGATAACAAACAAGTTAGCCAAGGTGGCGGCTAGTCGGTTTTTCTTTCCGTTGATTGGGCATTGGTATTCAAGTGGAGGTTCCAGTTCGATGGGATCATATTCTGATGTTTTGACTGCTCATTTTATCAAGACTCTTGCCCTGGTGTTGCATGGTTCATTTCCTTCCAGTACCGATGTGCCAACCATGAGTGGTGAATTGCTGGCCTTGATTCTTGGGCTGAGGATTGGGAGCTCAGTCGTGGTACTAGAAGCGATATTCACAGCATCATTAGTAATATTAGAGGTCAATGAGGGCGAGTATATTGTCAACTCTTGGCCCAGACAGATCATTGAACTTAAAACTTGGCTAGAGGATAGCTGGCAAGATATACCGGACGACAGGATTCAGAGTATGGCTGCTGGTGTTCTTTACAAGTTGTTGGAGTTGAATGATAAATGGCAAAGAAAATTGATGAGTCAAACTGCAGCCTTGGAAGGATCGTATTAACTACTCAGCGTGTATGTATATATATATATATATCTAATGCTTTACATTAAGATCTGTTAGACAGGTGTATCAGATAAACGCTTAGCAAATTGCTCAAGCTCTTTGATGAGATTCGGGTCCACCTTGCCTCGCTGGTTTTTGATCCAGTCTATCAAAGAAATGATAGTCTCCTTTCCCGCAATGTAATAAAGCTTGCGCTCTGAGGTTGGCAACTCAGGAAGAGTGTCTTTCTCCTCGTAGGTCTTTTCTTCTTTTTTCGAGTTACTTTCGTTAGAATGCTTCTTCTTGCTCTTGGTCCCGGAATTGACTGCATTGGTTGCCGACCCATTTGTGGCACTCGATTCACTTGTCGAACCTGGAACTGACGAAGCAGACAAAGCTGGCTTTTCCACTGCAACGGCTGTTGGGGGTTCCTGCTGATGCTGAGAAGGATCAGAGTCTGTTGACACCCCATTAGGCTGAGAATTATGCAATTGGGTATCTGAAGATGCTGACCCGTTCACTGACTGGCTTGGCCATCCATTGGGAAATGGAAGAGTCTTTCCACCGACATTGCCGGTTTGTACGTCCTCTGACTCAGGTTGTGCTGGCGGATCTGTTTTGTCAGAAGATTCTTCGGCCTTAGGCTTCTTCTGCCGTGGCTTCTTGGGCCTGGTATGAGGATGACTATACCTTGGATTAGGCTCACAGATAATCCATGAACCCCACGTGGTAATGTCCTTTGATTTCTGTTGAAAGTGCCAGTAGATATTCCCAAGGCCATCTTTTCCTATTGGTACAGTTCTTTGATTATACTTTGCATGTAGGAAATATGAATTGTCCTCTGCCTTTACTATTTTTCTCTGATTCCCTTGTAGAGAACTGGCAAACTTTTCATTCCAACGCTCGATCTCGGTCTCACCAGTAAGATTGGCTCTGACATTATTCATTTTCGCAGACTGCTCTTCCCAGGCAGCTTTGAGTAGTTTGACTTCTTCGCTTGTTTGAGAACGTACTCTGATAAGCTCTTCTTGGTCCTGATGAATAGTGATTCGGATTGTTTCGGTACAAGCGGAGAGGACCACCAGTTTTCGAATTAGGCCCAGTCTGTATAACTCAACTGCAAATCCAGAGGACTCATCGTCATCATCTCCAGCAGTCTCGGATTTTATACTATGCTCTTCTTCATTTCCATTCCCATTTTCAATTTCATTTCCAATTTCAATTTCAATTTCAGACTTTGTATCTGTATGCAATTCTGACGAACTTCCATTGACCTCTTTTCCTGTGGATTCAGTGTCGTGATTATCGACTGCGTTGCTTGTGATCGTGTCCGTAATATCTTGTTTGTCGTCTTCGTGTTTGGGAGCTTCTGAAGATTGTCCGTCTATTATATTTTTCAGATCACCCAACCCGGCAACCTTGAGTACCTCCTCAACAAAACTCCATAACGTCGCGTCATCAGCAGTTGTACGCTCGACTTCAAGCAAAAACAACTTTGCATTCTCGACGAGTGGTACCGTATCATTCGCTAAAATACGCAATAGCGAAGTAATAATTGATTTGTATAAATAGTCTGACCATTCTGCAGTAGGATCATTAATAGCAGTTGCATGTCTCGTAGGCAATCGACATAATTTCTCAACTTATTGTCAGTTTTTCACTCGCATATCCAAAGGGAAAAAAAAAGTTAATACTTACATCTCAAAAAAAACTCCCGTACCAATACTTTGGCCCATACTATCTCTATGGTGGTATTGGATACATCCACAGCAACAAACGGCGGAGGTGGTACCTTCTTCTTAACCTTGATAGAGATCATCAAAGGTTTCTTCTTTTCCTCTTTCTTGGATTCCTTCTTGGATTTGATCTTCGACTCTTTCTTGGATTCCTTCTTAGACTCTTTCTTAGATTCTTTCTTCGAGTCTTTGGACTTCACTTTTGGAACCTTGGAAGGCTTGGCGTCGGGATCTTCGTTGGTCTTCTTTCGCTTTGGCGTTTTCTTCCTCAGAGGGATTGGCTCTGCCACATAAAACTGGGGAGCACTACGAACTCGACCTGAAGTTCGGCGTCCTGGAGTATGAAAACTATCATCTGCAAAATCAAACGGCAAATCCACTGGCGTGTCTGGCGGCACGCTATCTCGGTAGGATGAATTGACATTTGTCATCGATTGATCAGGTCCTAAACCAGATGGGACCGTGACAATAGTACCGGTACGTTCACCATCAACATGAGAGCGTCTGGTTTGATCCTCCGAGGAATGGTAACTGTCAGTAGACAACGTGTCTTTCAGCGGTAGCGGCGGTGGCAACGCGTCCACTGAATTCATTGCCTTCAATCACTTCGGTGGTTGGGTAGAAGTCAAGTTTGGAAAAAGGTGTTGGAGCGGCAGATATCGATGCAGGAAACAATGATCCTGTGCAAAGACCGATGACACAGTTTGGCGAAAAAATGGCCAATCGTGTCCGCTGCTCGGGAAATACTACATCGCGCTACGGGTCACTTGGTCTACCATTCATATCAGTATCATTTGCCAGTCGTCAAGATCAACTTTTCACATATCGCCTACCGCGCGTTTCGCTTTAAAAGAGCTTCTCTTATCAAAAGTAGCTCGATATAGGTCAGCTTCTTGTTTGATATTCTATTCTTTATGCTCTTGTTACTTTGTTGGCTTTATTTTCTTCTATATGGTTTGCTTTCTATGAATCAATCTACTATTGGTGCTATCAAATGGTTGCTGGTGGTTTTACACTTCTGTTTGCAGTGTGGCAGACACTGTAGAGACACGATCAGAGACATGGATTTAACTTATGAGTTAATGAGTTAATTATATGAGAACATCTGAGATCGTTATTTGCAGATATTTACTAGACCTATATAAATTTTATTGCGATGGTTTCGCAAGATTCCACGGTAGTATATATATAGTGAATTTCCATATCCAATGGCTACAACGCTAAACTTGGATGCTAAGCGCTCAGTGCTTGTTCTGAGTGCATATCGAGTGTCGATCATCCCATTTCAAGGCAAGGGTCGGTTAGGCCCTTTGAGACCCCACGCTCGCTTAAACGGTTTGTCTTAACTGAACCAGGAGTATCGCGCTTCGTTTCCAGTAGAATCCCATAGGATCTCTGATTGGTTTATTTTAGTGGCGTGAGCTTCAGTGAAGCGTGGAGTTCGTAAACGGTTGCAGCTTTGAGGATTTTGATTCTTTGATCAGTGACTCCGAGGCTTGGATTCTGTAATTGTTATATAGCATACATAGGTACTGGTCGGTGAACTTTTTCTATCAAAAGTTCAGACTGGCCAACCAAAGTAAAAAGCGAAAGAAGGCAAAGAGAGTTTTCATCAGCGGTGAAGTTCAACCAACATATTATCAGAGCACTGTTGTCAGTAAGCCGTGATTTGAATTAGGTTTGTCATATCAACTAGCTAGACGAATACTGTGCACGGACTCACAACGATAACATCTCTGAAACGCATAAAGGATACAGCTTCCAATGGATATACTTCCACCAGTGTCGCCGGGCCCTAAGGGACGGAGATTCATGTTCGATACCGTCCATCGTCAAACTACATCTGGTGAGTACCTGCGCATTTCCATATATAGTAATTTGTGGGGGTAGTACTAATTCAGGGGAGATCCCTCCGAGTTTATCGAACCAATGCATTGCGGTATCGGACGGGAAGGTTTTTGTATTTGGAGGATTTGATCGATTTACTGATCTACGTAAGTTCTCAGTAACTATATTTTGGATCGATTGTGCATCGTCAGAATCAACTGTGTTTGGATCGACAGCCTTCTAACATCAGTCGATACAGATTTCGTGCGCATCCTAGACCTGGCCGACTCGAGCTGGAAAAGAAGACCCCTCAAAAAAGATAACAACATGCCAGAAATAAGAATAGGATGTTCAGCAGTAGTGTACGGGTCAGATGTGATTTTATTTGGAGGAGAATCTGGAGAAGGATGTTTTCCCACCACTTTGCATAAGTTCAATTTGGAGACGGAAAAGTGGAGCAGGCTCGATCCTGTCGACGACACCATAATCCCTTGTGGAAGAACAAGGCATGCTGCGTGCTTAGACGAAGGAGGAACCAAGCTCATTATATCCGGTGGGCAGTCTGCTGAGGCCGAAATTCTCGAGGACATGTACGAATTCGACCTTGTCAAGCTGAAATGGGACGGGCCATTCCGATTCGAAGCACGCTACGACCACACTATTTGCATGTATAATCGAAAGATATGGGCATTGGGAGGCATGTCGAGCACAATGGCTCGAGTGTTTGATATTTCATGGTATGGTATTGATACGTTTTCTTCTGGATCGGCAGTAGTGACTACTCATCACACCAAGCAAACTGGATTTGGTAACCATTTTTATGTCCCTACTGCTCATGGGGTTGTTTTGGATATAATAGCCCCCGGATCATCGGCTGCTGTTGGACAAACTGACTGTGGTATTATTGCTATAGACCTGACCACTCTTGATACCACAGCTCTTATGGAAGACAATGTCGAGAAAATGTTGTCAAAGGGAATATGGCACCTGGTTGGGTACACATCGAAGCGGTTGGTTCTATTGGGCCAAGAATTCGAAGCTGAATCTGACGAAGAAGAATTGAAAGATGTACTGCTTTTAGACCTGGGAGCTACTGCATATGGAGAAAACAAAGATATGGGCGTAGCAGTAGGATCCATAGGACATGATATGTACAAGCTGTACACAACTTCTGAATTATGTGACTTCGAGATCACAGCCGTCAAAGGACATGTCCGACCGCCCTTATTGACTTCATTGGAGGATATTAAAGATAGCTTCTCGTTATCTGAGCCAATAAAGGTCCACTCGATGGTTTTGTACGCTCGTTGGCCGCATTTCAGAAGATTGATGAGTAGTCGAATGTCTGAATATCATAACAAGACTCTTTTGATTCCAGAGCCTATGGGATGGGTGTCAAAGCTCATCGAGTTCCTGTACAAGGATACCATAGAAGGATTCACGCTGGATGAAGTTATTGGATTATCTGTTTTAGCGAACTTTTATGATTATCCCCGATTAATGATTCTGACTACTGCTGAATTGTTGAAACTGATTTCGATTCGCACAGTTTTGGCAATTTGGACTGGATCTTGTCAAGCCAATAACCAAGCGGTACAAAGTGCTTGTATTGATTTCTGTAAAGATATGTGGAGTCAAATAGTACGGTCGGATGAGTTCGAGAATCTTTCCAAAGAGGAGATTATCACTCTTTGTCGGGAAACTGGTTCAGGAGCCAGTCTTACGGAGCACGAAATGACTCCTGTGAGAAGAGCTCCTCAGAAAAGACCATTCCCAGAAGATAGTGATAAAGAGGACAACTTGCTAACACCAGATTCATGGTGATTTTGTAAAAATATATTACGATCAAGTTAATTAATGGTAAAAAGTCCAAAAAAAAATGCGTCAGCCCGGAGTCGAACCGGGGGCTCGTCGATGGCAACGACGAATTTTACCGCTAAACCACTAACGCTAATTATTGATTAAACGATTATTTCTGACTATTAGAGGTAACGAAACAAAAAACCTCGATATAAGCATATAAGTTCTAGAATTGGTGTATCGGGACCATATCTATGATAGAAATAGAGAAGTGGTAACTGACGGTTGCCGAGGACGAACGGATCATATTTGGCATCAGCAAGCAGATAAATGCTGGCAATGATAGCGTGCATACCTCTAACTTGAGAAGAATTTACAGAAATCCGACGCAATTTGTGCATCTCACTGTTATCTAAGGCCCAAACCAAGACTGGTCAGCGGGAAATATGAGAAGATGTATAACATTTTATTTAAAGAATCAATTTGATATCATACCACGACACAAATAAATTGTCAATTTTAGAGAGGATTCGATGGAATACCCTATTTGGATAAGTGCGATGTTTCGCGGCATGGAAGCGGGCTCGGTAGGTCTATGCAAGGGTTAGTTCCTGGATAAATATAATGCCGTCGGTGGTGGGCTGCTCGGAGACGCAGGAATTGCAAGGCCATCAGGGGTAGACATTTTAAAACTTGTACGAGAAAGGTGAAAAAAGCATTTATTGTAAAACGCCCCACTTTGAAGAAAATCGGGAGTAATGCAACTCACCGAGATGATCTGCATAGGATTGAATGTTCATCGCGTGTTGAAGCATGGCGCATAATGCTAAAAACCTACTTAGTGGTGTGGAGATGTCCTCGGCTCCAATTTCAATTCTTTATAGTTATATGGTTAATTGGGCAAGTTTCTGTACTTTTTTTCCTTTTTTTATGTTTGCATTTCGTTTTAAGACGGATGATTGTGGGTGATGTTTTAATTTTTATTTTTTAATTACTGCTGCCAGGGCTTAAACCTGTTACTGATTTGCGTCTCTTCCCGAAACAAGTAGGGGGATTGGAATACGGTTGTAATCGACAAGCTCGGCCGAAATTTCTTTTATTTTTCCATCTATTCCCTTTATTCCATCCTATAGCTTGTTTGATCTCTAATGCGGGAGATTGTCCATATTCGGGTGCTGTGCACATCGAAAGAAAAAGTAACTTCATTTCAAAACAAGACCAGTCCAAAGCAGGAACACAAGTGGGGAAACAACTTAGGAATACTGGGGGGATTTACATGCTAGGGGCAGCAGTAGCAACCACTCAGCAACAGATTAGAGGATGCGAAATGGTGCTAACATACCATCAACCAAATTCGAACACCTGCATACGCAAGGAAGGAGGTCACCAGATTCTAAGGGTACAGACAAAGTATAAGCCACTAGAACAAGAAAATTCTCAATTGATTGATAATAGCCCGCTAATAGGATTTGCGGATATGTTAAGTTGCTGTTATAAGCTGTAGATAAGAACTTGCCACCGCTGACATGGATTTTGACTAGAGAGGACATGTCTTCGATGATTTATTCCATGTATCATGATATTCAGGGGTGTCAATCAACTGCTTGGTAAGTATTCCATGCAATTGGGGATAAAGATCACCATGAAATCTGACAGGGATAGATAGGCGACGTACTATGATGCAAAAGGATCTCTGCATTTGTAGGTGGATATCGACTGCATCATAAATATGCAAAAGACCAGATCCAAAGTTATACAGATGATTATCTGCACTGATAAATCCTAGCCTAGAAACCCGCTTTATCGATCCTCATACCGCAAGAAAATATTCTCTTGCCGTACATGTCATAGTAAAAAAACAACATAACAATAATCGAAAAAAGAAAGTTTTGTCGTCTCTGTTTCTATGACCCTGCGTAGACACTGCAACAGAGTAATAATTAATTCGGAGAAATCTGCTTAGGCTGAATTCAGCACAAGAGCGAGCGCACCATATTTATCCTGTTGAGATCAATGTTTCATATGATATGAACGAACGTATCAGTATCTCCATCCAATTGATACTGGCATAACGCATAACATTTTATTTTTCCTCAGGTACATCTGATAACTAAAGATTTTACAGGGGATTGAATGGGATACGGATACCAAAACATGTGTTCTTCAGATATTGCCATGCTTCAGTGCTAGGCGGATACCACTAATTCCAAATCCCCACAATCGGTTGGCATATTTGCTTTTTCCCTAAATTAGCCACGGTCACATCCGCACTTTCCTGAACCAGCATCTGAGACTTGTCGTAAAAGCTTTACTATTGGTGCTTTCTGCAGTAATAAGAGCATCTAGTAACTAGGTCATAACCAATGTGAGTGGTTTTACTGTGCATTGCTCCACATTGCCATATTACACAGTACTGTACTTACATGATCGGAGATGCATATTATGTATGGCCCTTCAAGAGGCCGCTAGAACGGGGACCTGGTCCAGAGCCCCTGTCTCATTTTATTTTTTGGGACAAGCTTATGCACGAGTTGTTCCATTACGGCGGTCATGTCTCATATGAATATCGAATTGCTTTTTATTTAAGCTCATTCTATGTTCTCAACAAGGTATTTACCTCGGTATAAAGCTACCTGCGACCATACCAGATCGAGATAATCGAACGGAAATCTATGAAACTCACGATTTCACGCAAGGGCGCACACGAACGTTGTTTATCCGATCGCTCCCCAGCCTGCATTTGGTAGAATCACTAGCAATCAGTCTGATAGCATACAACCAAGTAACCGAAAAGAGGAGCGTGTGCTAGCTTTGATCTTAGTTTGAAATTTTAGGCGCTAGCTAACCCAGATGATGCATGTTAATATGTAGATTGCTTTTTATGCCATATTGAGATCTCAACTGTTATTGCTTTTCTTGTCCATTGCACTGTACCCACAGTCGCTCAGTGAAGTTCGCGTCAAGGCGGACGCGGCTTCTGTGCTGCTGTTGACTAAGCCCCATTAAGTAATGAGCGCCGTCATATTAAACGCAACACCAGAATAGGAACAATCTGGAACGGAAAGAACAACAGCGTACGACCGATGGTGAGGTAAAAGCTGTTCAGAAAAGATGTTTTATGTCTTCACATAGATAGTAGAGACAAATATCCAAAGGCAATATAATTGATTAAATGCCCTGAGCGGGAGCAATCAGTATGAAAAGATTGCTGTAAACAAAAGAAATTGTTGACTGAAGTAGTATTGCCGAGGCCATGCATTACGGAAAAAGCAAAAACACAAAAAAGATTGAAGGGGCTGATGGAACGATCTAACCAGGTACAATATTTTCTACATATTGCGCATGCACTTGTTAATTGTAAGAAAAGATTGTCCCGAGCTACTCCCGAACTGGAAATCAGTAGGCATCTCATACCCTATGCATGAAGAATATGTATGGAATATTAGATGAACAACAACGACAAGTACCTACACTGTTAGTGTCAGTTTGCTACATGCCTCCACTAGTGAGAGATACAAGGGGGACATACCTCTAACAAGCCAGGGCAGGGCCTAGCGGGACCACTCCTGGCTTGAAAAAAAATGCTATAGTCAATTGAATGATATAGAAGTGGCGTGTTACTAAGGTTAATTGATAATATAAAACGTATGGGGCAATAAATTACTGATAACTCTAAACTTTATATATCTGACATATAACTGTAGGACAGCCAGTCATAGATACGAACCACCTAATCCTTCATGCACTTACCATACAAAAAGTAAACACGGTGCCGAAACCGACAAAGAAGTCTGTATATCCAGCGCACAAAGTCCAAATGGTACTAGACACAAAAAGAAATGAACGTAGGATGTTCATATGGAACAAATACTGCAGCACTATTGTGTGCCCTGTAGCACGGAGTAGAGAACGTCCACGGGCTCACTACAGTTGGCGCATCCAGATGTGACAACAGACTCGCTGTGCAAGACATAATAATCGGCTATCTTGAAACCAACCTATGGCAGCAATTGATCATTATGCCGCCGATTGAATTTAAGCGATTGGGTTGATGCCGCGGTTACTTCACATGTCATCTAATCGCGAAGGTAAATAACAAATGGAATTGCTTTTTTTTTTGCTATAAACAAGCCCACCACTGCTGCGATAACAAAAACAACTGTATTGTGTGCAGTCATCACTTGTAATGCGTTCTGTCGGCACAACAACTAAGCTCCAGCCCATGCTTACTTGTTTGCTTTTTCTAAACCATGGTCAAGGTATGTGAGATTTGTTTTTTCTTCTATATGCAGCATCATGGTTCTCACATATTTCCTTACCCATGTCATGCTTCTGCCGCTGCTTCTGGCGCAGTATGTGTTGTCTGGAAGGATTGGTGCGTATATGTGCGGGCGCGGTTGTGGTTCATTAGTACAGTAGTATTTAATTGCATGGGCTGTTGAGGCGATGATATATATGACCGCAATCACGCTGATTTTTGGGGGACCGTGATCGTTCTGCTTTAACACTATTACTGTTCACTTTGATTTCTCATAGGGCATTTGATCATTCTGACACCGCAATTCGTCCCCTTAACGTATTTAACGGCTAGTTCTTGTAAGGTCCATTATCGTGCCTAGCGTGAATACTGTCAGAAGTGCAGTTTATGTGTAAGCACTCAATAGTGCGCCTATATTTTTATCCTTGTCTGCAGGGCATCTGGCTTGTGAACGAAATTGTCTCTGATAATTTGGTTTGAATTAGAGTTAATAAAAAACAAAATTACGCACCGGATTTATTTTACGTTGTCGGTTTGCTTTTTCCTGATAAACGCTTAAAGTGTGCGCATAGGCAACTGGCTCCGGACTGTTAGTAAAAAAAAGGGGGAGAAGTTAAACTGCTATTAATTAGCTAGGCTAATCATCTAACGGGATTATCGTACTTTATCGACAAGTACTAATTCGATATCATTTATTTGCCAATTCCGGGTAAAGATTGTTTGAGAGCTAAACTAATATATCAGCTGGATCTGATACGATTAGAATACGCCCCATAAAACCTGTGTTGGTATATCCGTGACCTATCAACAGCACAAGAATAGCTATTAATTGGTCACTCCGATTGGGATTCTTGCATTGATCAATCTGAATTATAAACCATATTCTGGTATTTTTCACTGTGCAATTGATGACAACTTACCTGCCGAACCGCTTTCCAGACCGTGCATCCTCCTACCCCACCACCACCAACACCACCACAACTTATATACCGGCTTCACAGAATACCCTCCAAACGTCTCATATAACTACCAATCAAGTGATGTCAATACGTGCACCTCCTTACGATGTTAACCGACATCCTATCGAGACATGGCAAGAGTGGTATAGCAGCAGTCGCGACGCCATTGAAAATCAACTACAAAATTCAAGCTATCAAGGTATGCATGACAACGGATCGAATACGGTCTAAGACTATATCTAACTTGCAGATGGCAGCCAAATGAGGCAAATGTGTCCTTATGAATATACGGATTCTCTGAACCAGAGACAAGTATGGGAGCCGTACCTGACTGGAAGTGAACGTCAAGAATTCGACAGCCAGCTAAGGGTAAGATTTTTATTATTGGATTATTATCAAAATTGCATGAAGAATTAGGCTAACTTTTAGGCGTTTATGCGACACAACCAAAATACCCGCATGAGATTAAGACCGGCACCTATGGCTGGTCGGTGATAAAATCAGTTGCCGTTTTGTATACTATAATGAATTGATGACGCAAGCATGCCATGGTAATCTCTCTATACGCGATCGGCGCTCCTGTGTTGTGATGTATGTACCCTGCAACTGTAAACTTGAGAGGATCAGGGTTGACCGACGACAGCAATACGTTGGAAACGAATTAAATAAAAACATGCCGGTTTCAACGTGTGATTACTCTATTTCGACAACTTGAACTGATAGTTTATACGCCGGTTCGTGAGTTGTACGCTTCTCCGCTACAATAGTCATCCATAGTTCGCGCCTAGTCCCCAACTTTCCCCGATTGAACACTCAAATACACCAACAATATTCTACTATATCTCTGTATGTGTCGACAGTGTTTGCCTTATGCAATTGTGCTTTCTCAACTTTAGCTGTGAGGTTAGATTTCAGCAGATTCTGCTGGGGTACATGGATTTTTGCTATGTGCTATGTGCTATGCAAAGTGGAGACAGCCGATCAAATATATTCCGGGTTCATGTGAAGAATCTCGATTTGTGTTTAGCGACCGGGACGATCACGACTTTATCTAATATACGGAGATGTGGAGAATGTAATCTTTTCCTCCAGAACATGCAGTGGTGACCCCCGTATCGCACCCCATAAAACGCACGCTAGTCTGCATTTGGATCCCGTTGTAACTACATTTCCTAACTAGGCACATTGCATATGTCCCCAGCATCACTAATCCTGATAGATCATATAGATGCAATTAATTCTTCGATACGGAGGGTATACGGCAGAATCACGTACGGGGGGTACAAGTCCGCAATTCGTTGCGTCAATCCGTGCTGTGCTCCATTGGCCAACGCTTCTGTACGCTCCTTAGAAACATTAAGTCCGTGGAACATACTCTGGATTGGGATACTGAAGAATTTAACAAACACATTTAAGATCATTGTAATTAAAATTAAAATTAAAATCAAAAATCAAATATATTCAAAAAGAAAAAGCTCACAAGTTTCATATTACTGACAAGTTTAGCTGACCTAAGACAACTCTACATTATAATTACATTCCAGACAAGCCCAAGGCACACACCAAGGTCATGAGCAAACCAAGAGAAGCCTTTGTCATGTGAGTTCTTGAGCCATCGCTGGAAGAACTACTACTGGAAGACGATCCCGAGCTTCCACTTGAACCAGAACCAGAGGCAGCGGCAGAACCAGAGGCAGCACCGGACTCGGAAGCGCCAGACTCAGAAGCTGCTCCAGATGTAGCAGATCCAGAAGCACCAGCGCCAGAAGCACCAGCAGAAGTCTCAGTAGGGCTAGAGGCACCAGAGGCACCGGATACAGCAGCAGCTCCAGAGGCAGCAGATCCAGCGGCAGAAGCACCACTAGCAGCGGCAGAAGCTGCACCAGAAGCAGCGGATCCAGCACCAGAGGCACTACCAGCAGCACCAGAAGCAGCGGCAGATGGGATAGAGGCGACAGAAGCGACAGTGGCAGAACCAGAGTCAGCACCAGAAGCGTCAGCAGCTCCAGTTGCAGCAGCGCTGGACGCGTCTAGCAATAGACCACCAGTGGCCTGTCCAAGAAGAGAAGTGACATCAGGGCTGACGAGAGAACTGGGAAGGTTTGAAAGATCAGTAGCCATTGTATTTGATGGTGCCAAAAACGTCCAGCACTACCTCTTTTTATATTCGATCAAAGTATGTCTTAGACAGGAGGCTTGTGTCATGCCAAACCAGATTGCGGAGCAAATTACCGCTAGATCTGCGCGGGGTTCGTTGCCCTCAATTTTTTCAATGTTTCGAATTGTTTGCACATCGTACCTAAACCGGTGATCGACAGGAGTCCGAGAAATGCACTTTGTGTTTCATAAAACCAGGAAGCAAGACTGAAAATACTAGACCTGAACACCTACAAAGTCTATACCGACACAACAAGGTTCAGTTAAAATATTTGTGACCAAAAAATCACCCCATATCTGACAGTTTTGGTGTTATTGGCGGCTAATGCCTACCTATGAAACTGGACAACATGATGCAATATGATCGACAGGCACGGTTTTGGGCCCTAGCCATGACAGGCAACTGCCAGATCGAGTGACGTCATGATTCCGTCGCTGAGTTAGGGAACCTGTACATAGACAAGCAGGGCAGTACAGTACAAACGCAACTAATAATTACCGCATCTTGTAAATAGTTGAAGGCATCGCCCCTGTAAATCTGTTAATCATTGTGTGCTGCTCATCACGATGATTTCGTCTACAGCGGGTTTCATTCGTTGTTGAACCTCAATGGTAATGATCAATGGCATGATGGCCAGTGCATAGCTCGTACACTGCCCGCCTGCACCCCTAATGCTTGTCGTTGCTCACTGCCCGCAATTGCAACAATTTGCTACGCCTCAATTGACCAACTTTTTCAGTTCAGAACCCTACAACTTTTATTCACACATTTTCGTGAAAACCCTCGCTACTGAATTGCGATTTGACCCTCAATGCACCCTCGCCCTGAAAACAATGGGGGCCATTGTAAGTCGCCTCACAAGCCCTAAGCTAGCTTTATATTGCTTGCGTCGTGCCCCAATGCCCATACCCACAGTCACTTAACAGTACTGAGTGATGGGGTTAAGTTAGGGCTGCGCCCTGGCAGTCACACATTTAAGGGTGCATTTTTCACTCACGCGCACACATCAAATACACGCAGTGGGAATTTCAATCTTACACTAACTAAACCATGGGTGCCTACAAGTACTTGGAAGAGATCTCTCGAAACAAGCAGTCTGATGTACTGCGATTCCTTCTGCGAGTCCGATGTTGGGAATACCGACAGCTCAATGTGATCCACAGAGCTTCTCGACCTTCTCGACCTGACAAGGCCCGACGATTGGGTTACAAGGCCAAGCAGGGATTCGTCATCTACCGAATCCGAGTGCGACGAGGTGGACGAAAGAAGCCTGCTCCCAAGGGTGCTACCTACGGTAAGCCCACCAACATGGGTATTAACCAGCTCAAGTACCAGCGATCTTTGCAGTCTACTGCTGAGGAGCGAGTTGCTCGACGAGCCCCTAACTTGCGAGTTCTTAACTCTTACTGGATCAACCAGGACTCTACCTACAAGTACTACGAGGTCATCCTTTTGGACCCTGCTCACAAGGCCATCCGACGAGATGCCCGATACAACTGGATCGTCAACCCTGTGCACAAGCACCGGGAGGCTCGTGGTCTTACTTCTGTTGGAAAGAAGTCCCGAGGAATCAACAAGGGTCACCTTTACCACAACACCTCTGCTGGTCGACGACACACCTGGAAGAAGCAAAACACTCTCAGCTTGTGGCGATACCGATAAGCGTATTAAAACGCTTATCCTTTATTTACTGCATGTAGATACAGTTGATGAGAAATTTTCACTAAAAGATTGTATAATGTTAACTCTTGTGCCGTTTATGATTGTAGACGTATTGTATTCGAATTGTAGTTACTGGACTGTAGTAATTAGTATGTGACATTGATCGTTTTTGCTGGTATTGTTACTGATATAATTGAGTAGCATTTTCACTGGTATTATTGAGTAGTATTTGCACAGGTATTATTGAGTAGCATTTGCACAGGTATTATTGAGTAGCATTTGCGATCTAGTCTCTAAAGAGGAAGTTTTTCTGGACTAGGAGAAGCATTGTTTCTAGCTTGTGATCAACTTACGGCAGTCTTGTGGTAGATTTGGTAGACTCACAGTAAACTTAAGTTACACTAGCAGTACAAGTATTTCGTTTAACTAACGTTTCAAACAGGTCGAGTTATTTATCAGTTCACTAGCTCATACACTTTTTTCATTCAGCACTTGTACATTCAGTTCATCTACTTTGATTTGCTCGTCATTCATCACTTCATTACTAGTCTATATTATATGTCCCGTCAATCATTGCACCAAATCTCATCCGGGACCACGAAGGGCTACCCTATTGGAAAACCAGAAATGCTGCACCCAAGATCAACTGTTCATTCTCCAGTCTGGATAAGTTCACATACTTCCTGGGTAGACTCCATACGGGTCCGCCTCGTAGGAACACTTGAATTTCCAGCTGTGATTTTTGCGTTAAGAATGAACGTTTGGATTTTGCACTTAAATATTTCGAGGGTACGGGTCCATTTCAAGGGGACTGCTAAATGCCCCCCCGACCCTAGGCCAATCCTGAGCAGCCTGACAGAGATTGCATACATAGATAGATAGATATCTCTGCCAAGATATAAGATATCATAGTATGTCATTTAATCACTTGGCAGTGATGGTTAATAAAATCATAAAATATACAAATCAACTGTGAATCTATATATAGATTATTAGATCCTTATACGAAGCAAATCATGACGTTTTGCAGTGAATGGTATTTTCCAACGGACTTCCTTGGGATCCGCTACAAAACTTGCATGCCAGGCACATATCCTAATTAGGACGCATATCCGACAGTAGCAACCGACAATATTAATGACAGGGCCGTTCAGCTCTAATAAACTAATAATTATAGCCAATTGATTCACTATAAAGAAAAACAATTCAAATCAATCATTCAGACAGTCGTTTAATTGACATTTCATACAGGCAAACAATAGCCCTTGTTCGGTTTTAAAAGATGCCTGTCCCCCCACCGCCCATCGAAATACTGGGCTGGGGACTTTCAGTCATATTTTTTAGCTTCATACAATGTCCAAGACTGCTATTATCTCAGTATATGACAAGACAGGACTTTTGGATCTTGCCAAGGGCTTGGTCAAGAACAATGTCCGTCTTCTGGCATCGGGTGGAACCGCTCGAATGATTCGAGATGCTGGATTCCCTGTTGAAGATGTGTCTGCTATCACTCATGCTCCAGAGATGCTATCAGGACGAGTCAAGACCCTCCACCCCGCTGTCCATGCTGGTATTCTTGCCCGAAACATCGAGAGCGACGAACAGGACCTAGTTGCCCAGGGTATTGACAAGGTTGACTATGTGGTGTGCAATCTTTACCCATTCAAGGAGACCATTTCCAAGGTCAATGTGACAATTGACGAGGCAGTTGAAGAGATCGATATTGGAGGAGTGACCCTTTTGCGAGCAGCTGCCAAGAACCATGCCCGAGTGACAATTCTTTCCGACCCTACAGACTACCACTTGTTTTTGGAGGAACTCGAGAAGGGATCATCCACTTCAACCTCAGGGATCTCTGCTGAGACTCGTCAGCGACTTGCTCTCAAGGCCTTTGAGCACACTGCTTTGTACGATGCCACTATTGCCGATTTTTTCCGAAAGCAGTACTCTGAGGATATTTCTCAGCTTCCATTGCGATATGGTGCCAACCCTCATCAAAAGCCTGCCCAGGCTTTTGTCACCAAAGGCGAGCTTCCTTTCAAGGTGTTGAGTGGATCCCCTGGATACATCAATCTGTTGGATGCATTAAACTCTTGGCCTCTTGTTAAGGAGCTTTCTGCTTCGCTCAATCTGCCAGCTGCTGCTTCTTTCAAGCATGTATCTCCTGCCGGTGCAGCAGTTGGTCTGCCATTGACCGACATTGAGAAGAAATTGTACTTTGTGTCTGACATTGAAAACCTTTCTCCTCTTGCCAATGCTTATGCCCGAGCTCGTGGTGCCGACCGAATGTCCTCATTCGGCGACTTCATTGCTCTTTCTAACAAGGTTGATCTGCCAACTGCGCAGATCATCTCCAAAGAGGTATCGGATGGTGTGATTGCTCCTGGGTACGAGCCCGACGCTTTGGAGATCCTCAAGAAGAAGAAGGGAGGAAAGTACTGCGTGCTGCAAATCGACCCTAACTACAACCCCGAGTCTATTGAGACTCGTCAGGTTTATGGCATTGCCCTTTCTCAGAAGCGAAATGATGCAGTAATCAATGCTTCTACTTTCCGAGAGATCATTTCTTCCTCCAAAGATATTACTGATCAGGCTCTGATCGATCTCACTGTGGCTACCATTGCCCTCAAATACACCCAATCCAACTCTGTATGCTATGCTAAGGATGGTATGGTTATCGGTCTTGGTGCTGGCCAGCAGTCTAGAATCCACTGCACCCGACTTGCTGGTGAGAAGGCTGATAACTGGTGGTTGCGACAACACCCCAGAGTATTGGCATTCAAGTGGGCCAAGGGAACCAAGAGACCCGATAAGTCCAATGCCATTGATTTGTTTGTATCAGGCCAGATCCCAACCGAAGGCCCTGAATTGGAGGAGTACCGATCCAAGTTTGTCCAAGTTCCCGAGCCCCTGAGCGCCGAGGAGCGAAAGGAATGGATCTCCAAGCTCACTAATGTTGCTCTGTCTTCGGACGCATTTTTCCCATTCCCCGACAACGTTTACCGGGCAGTGCGAAGTGGAGTCAAGTTCATTGCTGCCCCTAGTGGATCTGTCCAGGACAAGGCTGTATTGGAGGCTGCCAACTCGTTTAATGTTGTGTACGTCGAGAACAATATTCGATTGTTCCATCATTAATTGATACATGTACATTTACGTACTACCAGTGATGTACGTTAATTGAATTTTGATATTCTGTCAAATTGTAGAAGCTGTGTCAGAAATAAATGATTTGTAAATGATTTGTAAATGATTTGTAAATGATTCACATGATTCAACAATGATATACATATCTCTATATGATTTGCGAATTTATATCGTCAACTACTACTGGATACTCCTCGCGCTATATCAGACCAAGTGATTCGACTTGTACTGCTTGGATTGGCAGTCGCTGTAACTAGATTGGCAGTGCTCATGTCTCCAGTATGAATGGACCGCATCATCAAGATATCCTTTGCAATCGACTCATATTCATCCCTTCGTTCAACCATATCAAATAGAATTTTGTTGAGAATGGTTGTTTCTTCGCTGGTAAGGCTCAAATTGGCCAACCTCCATAAATTGGTTTGAGGATTGTTTTTAATAGCACCTCCAACAATGGATTGAAATACTTCTTCCTTAACGGGTCCAGAAAACGCTGTACGGGCAAATCTCACGGCTGAATATATGGAAACAGCACATAGAGTCTCCACATACAGATTAACGGTATCAGCATCCAATAATGAAGGACTTTTCACCAAAAAGTACTTGATGACGTCCTGATAGTTCTGTGGAGATGAAGTGCCATTCGAAATTAAACTTGAAATGACTTTTTGCGTGTAGGTTGGAATAACCTGAGGATGACCCAAATGGCTCAGCGCTTGATCAAACTGATGTCTATCTAGAAACCAGAATCCCTGGATAAGCTCGCGATATCCCACTGGAATCCCTAATTCCTCGGCATAATAGTTAGCCAATGATTCATTCTGAGTCAAATTGAGTGGGTAGTCCAAAAATAAATAGTAAATTAACGATGCCTGGTAAGTTTTGGTGGACTTTTCACTGCTTTCAATGGTGTTGATGAGTTGAACCAGACCGGAAAGATTACTAGGCGGGTAAAGGCTGGCGTCTATGGCGGCTAAATCGTGGAGAAGAACATCGAAAAATAGCTGGCCTCCTAATATAGTCCTGTTTTTGGAGATCTCAGATGCCACGCCCGATTCATAGGGAGTCTTCTTGACCGAAGTCACCAGAGCTTCTGCGAAGTTCATGAGGCGTGAGAAGGAGAGAACGAACGGCTGCCATACTGAAGGTTACATGTAATACGTTTTGGGCACGGATTGATCCAAGAATAAACTGGGCTGGAAACAAAAAAAAAATAGGATGATTGTAATTGAATATTAGTATATCAAAGGACTCAGAACTCAAGACTCAGAACTGACAACTCAAAAAAGAAATAAAGATATCAAAAGATGGTGATTTATCTCCCATCAATCATGAATCCTATGATGGCGCTACTGCATATGCACACGTCAATTAAGCACTTTACAGTTTAATTTAATTCATTCAATATAAACGCCATTTGGTGTTTGAAATATCTGCTACAACATCGTCCAGTCATAATTCATTATCCATCATTTCATCATCGAGACCCAGTCTCGTCCCAATATACAATCATATGGGGAAACATCTGCTACAGTGATAGGGCCATCAGTTACTGCCAGATCTACATCAATAGTGCCATCATACTTTAGCAAAGCGCTGGCAGGGCCTTGATTAGGACTATGAATAATATGGAGAAAAGACCGATTACAAGACGGGTCTATGATAATATCAAGATCATCGTTTATAATGGTGCCATTATGGAGAAGTCTTCCACTGACCATTACGACAACCGGCTTAGCACCATCACCATGCTTGTTGGTATTACCAGCTAGTGTGTTGATGACATCGGTATGCTTAGTGAACCGCACTACCGGGGTATCTTCGAGCTCAATCAAGTACTTTTCCGTATTGTAGTCGAGCATATCACCCGATAAAGTGGGCGATGCCATGCCTTTTATAGACGTCATCGCTACCAACCGAATGCGGTAACTGACCATGTGAACTGATAAGCCCGTGTATCACACGAGCAGCGCAAGATAAGCCTAAGCTTGCCCACTAGGCACAATAAAGTGCGAGATAAACTATAGGCTGTGCATCGAGCAAACAACAAAGATTGCTCATCAAAATCTCTTGTCATTTTCAGCGCAATACAGTGCAACACACTAAAATACAGCACAACATAGCTAAATAGGAAATAATCCTTCGCATGCGCATGAATTCGTATTTCGTAAATCAAATAATCTAAATACGAATCAGTCACTCAGCAATTACGAAAGCTACTGTCGTATACAACATTGAAACCAAATAAAACCAAATACATTTTTCATGAATAAATAATAATTACCAGATAATATTAGAGGGAGATGGTCGCTCTTCAGGGATTCGACCTTCCTCCATCAACTTGATGCGATCCCGAAGGTTCAGAGTGGGAGAAGATGCAGACACAATGGAACCAGTAGGAGATGCAGATAGCTGTGGAGTGGGAAGGTCCGACACAACAGTAGAAGCGTTCATCATTGCCATAGGAGTGCCCATTGGCGGGCTGAAAGCAGGCTCATCGTTGATCGTGGTATACATGTTTAGCGACACATCATTGACGGGCTTGGATTCGTTACTGTACACCATATGCATGACATAATTCAGATCCGACGAATCAATTAATTTTGAGTTGACTTCCACATCCCATTTAGATTGGGTGGAGTCGGGAGAACCGGCCTTGTCGGGAGACAAGGCAGGCACAGGCGGAAGAGCCACAGAATTGGGAGACGAGTTGGCATTGCCGTTACCATTCATCTGACTAGCACCGACTGGCGAGCCGGAAGTAACGGAATTTCCAACACCATTGGAACCCATGCCAACAACACCAGACAAAACATCAGGAATCACGAAATCGGGACCAGTCTCAATCATCGTCAATCTTCTCATTTCTTCGGCCTTCCGCTTTTTGGTAACTTTAATGTGATTAAGATAAATAGCAGCGTCTCCACAAGGACGGAATATACGGCCACCGTCGGCCTTTTGCAAATGCTCGGCACCTACAATCTCGGCCAGCGTGATGAAGATGTCGTCCCAGCATTCCCAAAAAGCCTTGCACACCGCTCCCTGCACCCGGTCAGCCAAGTCAGCTAGAATCTCTTTAGAGGTCTTAACCTTAATGTACAATTCAAATGTGGGCATATCAAGATGTTTGGACCCACTAGATGAAGTGGTAGAGTACTTTCGCTTACGCGAACTGGGTTCGTCACGGGTATTCTCATACTTGTGACTAGCATGATGGTTCATCCAGAATTTTATGAGCGAATCTCGTTCCGCCATGGATGCCACAATGGTCATAAGACGGCCCTGAGCGTCCATGGATAACCGGGGGATTCGCTGGCTCTCTGGAATACCAAGAACAGATTGTGCAGAGTTTTTAGAGCTGGAATTGTTGCCATGACCGTTTCGGCCAGACTTGGTATTGCCGCCGTGACCTCCAGAACCAGGAGTGGCAGCGCCGTCAGCCTTGCTATCTTGACGAGACTGATGGTCTTGAAGAATAAGAGGTAAAACAGGCGTAGCTGCTTCTAAAGCCCTTGTGATCAAAGCAATGCATCGTCGTCTGGCATCTAAGTCGCATTCCGGTACCAATAATGATCGAACAAGAGGATGTTTGATGATTACATCCTGGATTTTGCCGTCCATAAGCCCAGTATTGAGCGCAGGCAGGTAAGCATCCAGCCTAGCAAGAATCTGGCTATTGGTCGATGACGCAACGTTTTTTGGCATGGCGGTCGTTTTGTATTATTATTACTTTTCTCGTTTGGAAAGTATATCCTTTTGTTGACAGACCAGAAATTTTCCTTTCTGTTTTCGCTGGCACGCACACACAAGCTGTTAGGGGTATATATATGTCTGTCTATATATAGCTGGCTAACAAGGGTCGGTATCCTTGGAAACAAACACAAGCCGGGTCAGTTGGAATCGACTCACAAGGTTCTTACACGTCGTAACCAGACGTTAAGATTTTTAGCGAAGGGAGCTTTTGTAATACCGGTTGGGCCGTTGATCAATTAATTAATACGGGTTAACCTAGAATAACCCAACATGGGAAATAGTCCGTACTTTTATATGGGTGTTTTGTAAAGGGTCGGAGGCAACACAGCGGCGCTGAGAGGTCAGGGTGTCACAAGGGCTGGGGTAGTGTGGGGTTTTTCCTAAAACGCTCAATCTCATACGTCAGTTTGCTGATGAGGGAATGGATCCGTGCAGTACGGGAATCTCCCAAAATGGACGCAAATCACACGCCCTAACAACAGACTTAAGGTTGCAATGGTCGGGTTGGATGAAAATACTCAAATATATAACTTGTTCTGGGCCGTTGCTAACTGAAATTTTAGAATAATACAACAAAGACTCTTTTGGAGCAAAGTTGGTGGGGCACGCCTTGATAAACTCGAAATGGTACAGTGCGGGGTATGACCGACAGGGGCCCGTGCCCTGAAACTTCAAAAATATACTGTGCCCCGCACTATTGGCTAACCCAATTTGGTCGTAGGCGTTGCTGTGCTGGAACACGTAGTGGGCAATCAGCAGGTCCCCTGCGCAGGGGTCTCGTGGTCGGCATGGTCGGGACACTAACTAAATTGAGTGACATTTAATATCAAATGCCGGATGCTAAGGAGCGTCATGCTCATTTTTCAGAGTTCATATTTATGGAGTTTTGTTGTTGATTAAAGGGGGACTGGTTGGTCAGGCGGGATGTTGCGGGGGACCGCGCCAATTTCCTTTAACGTTTATGACTTACTGTATAGCGTTCAGATCGACAGTGGGGTACGAAAATGGTCCGGCAACGGAGCTAGCTTGAAATGGATTTTTCTAGTGCGAAGTCGGCCGACTTGTCGATTGAACAAGTCTTAGGTCCGTATACCTTTTTCAAGTTGTTTTCTTTATCGTAATAATCTATTCATAAACTCTAACATATATAGATATAACACAGCAATACGTAGTGACCTAAAGGGTGGGCGGTTCAACCAATCCTGTTACTGGAATTTACCTGGCGCGGCCTGCACTGTATGGTCAGGTTCGGCAAAGTGCTTATCCAGATATCGAAATCCTTTTTCTCCGAAAAAATTATATCGTCACGATCGCCCGTACCTGTGTATCAACAACACCAAAGGATGGGCAATGCGTTGGCCTCGGCCGGACACTGCATAGATGAGTTGATGGAAGAATTTCAACCGATGCCGATTACGATTTGGGTTCCAATAATCTCAGACACTGACTCTAATCAGCTAAGATATGCAAAAACAAATGTTAGATGAAATTTCATCGTGCCTGCGACGATGAGACCTGCATAGAAAATTTAATTCAATTGTCAACAGCCAAACAACACGAACTGCCTTAGTACTGCCTCAGTAGAGGAAACCATCGGCACATATCAATTGGTTGGAAAGTAATATCATAGACAATTATTTGACAGCAATCACGATTATAGTAGTAACCACAGATAAAAGTGGAATAAAAAATCTACAAAAATAAAAAAGAAACCAATATGGGCACTCAAATCACGAAATCAGAATTTGCAATGCATCAGCAGCGGGGTGTCTATGCATCGGCCGGCATAGGGGTGACCCGTCGGCCAGATTGGTCGTGTGTGCCCATGCAGCTGTGCAATAATAATAAATTTACTGTACAGTCAGAGTTCTTAGAGGCAGTCGTCGAACGACTAATCGGGCAGCATGCTAATGCAAGCCATCTAAGTGAACAATTGAGCTAGCCACTGTTGTCAACGAAGCCTAATCAACTATGTATGATTGCCAATTCAGGCCAATTCGGCAGTTGAGAATGTTGCTGGTACCGAAGAGGCTACTGTAGGTTACGGTCGGCTAAAAGAACCTATACGTGACTAAGTTTATTATCGGTTACGTTAAGGTGTCTTCAATCAATTAGTGCGAGTCTAAATAAATTCAATAGTGTAAATCTAAACTCGGTCAATTAGTATATGAGTTCAATAAGGTCAATAGGTGCACGTCTGAATGGGTTCAATCACTGTCCGCCCAAGTCGTCCTTGATAGTGCAGCAACTTCACTTAGTTCAAACAACTCAATTACTACAGCTAATTCACCTTCATCTAATCAATATGATATCAGTATTTAAGACTTATAATTCTACAGTTCATAGCCAAACAACTAGAGTAAATTGCTTTACAAAACTCTATGCCAGCTAATGACCCATCAACAAGCCAATAACCAACACTAATATACTACAAAAACTAAAACTAATATAAATAATGTGCGCAGCATGGTTCGACCCAAGCGTCCATTAGCCAACGGCCGTCCGCAACGTTATGGAATATGCCGCTACACCCAACGAATTCACGCCGAAGCGGAGCTCAAGAAAGGTGTTTGATCTATGATCTGTCGACAGGGCGGAGTCACCCAATGGTTTCATATTAGCCACCTGTGCAGAATCCACTAGCGATATAACTGTCTTTAGCCCATTCACCACCATATAAGCCCAATGAAGTCCCTATCTCCTGTTGCCAGGGGAGACTCAACGATGGATCTTTACAGTGTCCTAGTTAAAGGCAAAAATATGGAGAGCAAATTACATCTAAAAAGCATCTTCTTCTACACAGGAACCGGCTCCACTACCACACGAGTGCCGAATTGCTTCCTTCGTTTCAGAGACCTAAATCCTAAAACTCCAGAAACACAGATCAGGTGTAAAAGAAAAGCTTGTAAACCGCACCAAAACTGCACTTTATAGAATTTTTCCAGGGTTGAGGTTCCCAAACCCTGTAATTTATTTGCAAATGTTCAGTTGTGACTATCCTTTTTTACAGTCATATTTGGTTGACCATTTTACGGATTGGATTTATTTAGTTGATCCTGGTGATAAAATTGGTTTAGTTGCATCTGTTGAAATTATTCGCTGTTCGAGTTTGGTTCTGGATAATTAGGTGTAGTAGTTTGTATCGACAAGTATATTGGCATGGGAAAGGCAACTAAATCTGTAGTTGATGGCTATATTAGCAAATTGGCAGCTAATGACCGACCTACTAGATATGAAGCGCTTGAATCGCTGAAAAAATTCTTGTCAAGGTCAGAGGTGTTGGATGAAGATGAGCTTTTGAAGCTGTGGAAAGGTCTGTTCTTCACGATGTGGTTCAGTGATCGTCCCAAGACACAGCAAAGGCTTGCCGACGATATGGCCAGTCTATTGGCTACAGTCCATGAGAATAATTTTTTTGCATTTGTGCGAGCATTCTGGTCCATTATGGCCCGAGAATGGGAACGGATTGATAAGCACCGAGTGGACAAGTTCTACTTGTTGATCAGGCGGTATGTTGCAGCAACATTAAGACGGTTACAGGCAGAGGATTATGGTAGTGAGTGGGTCAGTCAGTATCAAAAAATCATGAAACAAATCCCATTAAATGCTCGAGACAGTAAGGTTCCTAATGGTATCAAGTTGCATATGTTGGATATTTATTTGGACGAGATTGAGCGAGTAGTAAGTGAGCAGGACGAGAATGAAGAAGTGCCATATGCAGATTTGATAGAGCCTGTTATCAAGCTCAGCACCGACTCTCCTCTTAAGTTTATGCGACAAAAGGCCAAAAACGAGGTACTGGCTGATTCTCGTCTCATTCAATGGGAGGTTGTAGAAGAAAGCGAAGAGGAGTCAGATCAGGCTGATTCTGATGAATGGGGAGGATTCGACTAAACATGGACTGTACTTATGAATGGATTGGGCAATGACTATAGAATTGGAACAATCAACCAACAAAATCAATAACTACAAACGATCAAAACAATAAAACAAAAGATCAAACAGTAAAAGCAAAAGTTCAAAGAAAGCAAAATTGAAACTAAGCAAATTCGTTTAATCGTGAAATCTATCGAACCCATTGGATCCTCTCGCCTCACAGTGCAGCAACAGCAGGACGCTGCCAAAATTCTACGCCTGAATTGTCACGGCCGCATGTATCAGCCCCAGCCAGCATTTTACGTGTTCACTACTTAACTATGGCATCAGACGGATTGGAGAAGATCACCGAAGCTCCTGTTGAGTTCATCAAGGATGGAACTGCTTTCATCAACCGATGCACCAAGCCAGATCAGAAGGGTGAGTAGTTGTATTGATGATGTGACCAAGAAAAGGCGACTAACCAAAGAATACACAAAGGTCATCCGAGCAGTTGGCGCCGGATTCTTGGTGATGGGCGCTATTGGCTACATTGTCAAGCTCGTGCACATTCCTATTCGACATTTGATTACTGTTTAGTGAAATTGTATTGTACGTGTAGTAAGATATGATGTTGATTGTTCAATGTCCGATATAACAGGATCATGTATAGGCAAATTGTAGATATTGAATTGCAAACGCTGGTGTTAGGCGATTGAGATTCTGGGGCAATTAGTAAAACCTTTGCGAGAAAGGTTCGTAGTCATTCAAGAATGTTCACTTGTTAGATAGTTAAATTTGATAGTTGTGCTCAGTGGTGATGTCCCCGGTAAGCCAGTACTAATTCATTTAGTCCTGTGACGATCTGTTGATCTACGTCGGGTGAGGTCACCTATTCTGATACTAACATCTGTCAGATGACCTGTCTAACGACCATCAACCTTTTAGTTTATATTCATAAACAAATTTGTGCCATTCACATCTGATTTGTTCTCTAGTTTGTACTCTTTTTGTTGATTTATGGGATATTTCACTCCGCGTAGCCAGCTTACCAGCCTTACCAGCCTTGCCAGCCTTGCTAGCCTTGCTAGCCTTGCAAGTGGCCTCGCTACAGGCCATCTCTTAGTCAACCCAATTGGGAAGTTGCCTAACCCACAAATTGTACAGTAGCTTTGGCAGACCATTGCAAGTTAGCATATAAACTCAACTATGGATGATCGGTTTGTCCCTACAAAACCGCAGTTTGTGGAGGGACCAGACGGAAAGAAGGTTAATCCATATCTCCCAAGTAAGTAATAGTTATATATATAGCACAATAGTTGATAGGACAGAACTTACCACAGAGTATATTGCCAACTCTCCATGGTATCTGAATAAATCCGACGACTACTTACAACATCACAGAGCATCAGGAGAAGTTCAGGATGAGGAATGGTACGAAAGAGGTCAACAGAAGGCTGCTGCAACCAAATACCGTAAGGGTGCCTGTACTAATTGTGGATCCATGTCTCACAAGGCTAAAGACTGTATGGAACGACCTAGAAAAGTTGGAGCTAAATACAGTGGACAGGATATCATGCCAGATGACGATGTTCGAGATATCAAAACCAGCTACGACAGTAAAAGAGATAGGTGGAATGGATATGATGCCGATGAGTATCGAAATGTGGTGAAAAATTTCCAAAAGGAAGAGGAAGATTCAGAGACTGCTCAGAAACAGAAACAGAATCAGTTCCTCGATCCTGAGGTCAAATCATTACGAGAAAGAGACGACAGAGCCGAATATCTCAAAGATCTAAGTGCAGACTCGGTACCTTTTTACCCCAAGTCTCGTACTGTTCAAACCGAGGATGGATATGTTGACGAGAAGGGCACTTATCATAGACCACTGACTGATAAAGCAGTTGAGTATGATGCGCTACGAAGTCTAGCAGAAAAGTCTTCAGAACAGGGAACGTCTATTCATATGGAGGCAGGGCCTACAAAGGGTTTACTAGAACTCAAAAGGCTTCAAGAAGAAGAAGATAGGAAAAAGTCTGAATTGGCTAGTACTATTCTTGGCAAATATGGAGGTCAAGAATACTTAAAGCCCCCACCAACAGAATTGAAGGCATCTCCTGATCCAGAACCGCATTCTTCTTCTATTGAATATAAACCAAGAGCTTCCAAATATGAGGAAGATATACACCCAGGCAACCACACTTCGGTATGGGGCTCCTTTTGGAAGGATGGCAAGTGGGGATTTGCATGCTGTCATTCACTGGTAAAACAGTCGTATTGTGTTGGTGCCAAGGGAATCGAAATTAATGACAGTCCTCTGAAGTTTACTGGCATAGTCAAGGACAGCGAAAACCCAGAACCAGTAAAAGAGAACTCTGAGCCTGACACATATGTGCAAGCGGGAGAGAAACGCTCTTGCCCAGAATCAGATGAGTATTACACAAGTAAGCACCGAGCATTAGACCCTATGGTAGGTCATGAGTAATGAGTAATGAATGATATGAATTGTAAATCAACTATCGTGCCAGTGGACCTTTAGACCATTTGACCATATCAGGTTATAAATAAAGACCGATAGACAATGAATCCCATGAGAGTAGCAATGGAAAAAACGGATCCGTCAAGAACTAAACAGATAACATTTTGATACTTAGTTCCGGTCTGAGGCAAGAACTGAATAGTATGTTTGAAGAAAGTGGACGGACGGTACATTCAAGTACGACAGTGTGTTGAGCGAAAGCAAGACGATATTGCATTAACATCATCATCAATTAGATGTTTCGTTGCGACAAAATTTGTCGTGGTAAAACAGGTGAAGAGGCAAATCAAGCAAAACCGGTAAAACGTTGTATAATCAATCTATCAGGTAAAATGGCGAATGTAACGAAACAATTTATAAAGGTGTAATTATCGCATTTTAACGACATGGTATATGACCACAATAAATTGATGATACATTTAGCCCAAAAATAAAAAGCAAAATGAGAAAATTAAAGACAATGGCATTGAAACCGGTTAGAACAAGGACGTGCTGATAGAAGTTCTATCCAGCTTCAAACAAACAGCTCATAGTTACTTTGCGTTACCTAACAAAAAACAGTCAGGGAATGGCGAATGCTCGGTTGCAATTGCAGTGCCGTGAAATGGTTAGACCACGGAACTGTTGGCTGAAATTCATAATTCATATATTGAATTGCTATTACAAATTTAGTCAAACGAGTTCCAATGCTGTGATGTCGAATGGCCCTGGAAGTTGATTCGAAGATTGATGGAATATATGATGTAGAGATAACAGTCAGATATCAATGATAATCATTTGCGAAATGGTATTGGTATTCTCATGACAAATCTATGAATCTTGTCCGAATTATTGATTGCTTCAAATCGAAGTCGCAACCATCTGAAGGTAAGTAGATAAACTCGCGTTGTCACGGTAATTCTAATATCTGAAACTGCACTAAACAAAGTTATATTATTTCCAATTAAAGTCAGCTATTCGATAAACAAATATATTATTGTTTATATGCCGAATTCTAATACGTGATCATAATGATTTAAATCATGTTGACGAACGTGTCCTTTTATATAGCGGGTGTTTGACCATCCCTAACTACACGGGCAATTACCCATTTCGAGCTTATCGCATCGGGTGGACTCTTGACCCACGTGCACCGAGCACATGGGCCATGCGAGCAACGGCAAAATAAAATAATGGGGAAACTAATGTGTATGTAATTAGGATGAAATTAAATATCTGTCAAATGCCATGTCACTCAAACTCAAAATTCGATCCAGGCACAAACATGACATAACCGTAGTACTAAACACAGTTTTAAGTCGAGCGTACCATGCATTGGATCTCACCGACGTTTTTACATTTAGATACCCGAGCTATACAAATAGGACAAAATTTAAACACAGAAAATATTTTAGTCATTTGCCGGCCATTGTTTGTTCACATAAAAATTTTTATCACTATTTCTGGTTGCATCAGTCTGTCCACTTGTAGTCTGGAGCAGGCGCAGCCAAGTGACTTTTTGCAGCGTCAGCAACGTGATCTGATGCAAACAAACTCAAAGTGCATAGATAGAGAAATGGATAAGTGACAATTATTTATGGCCTATTCAGTAGCTTCACGGTTTGTAAACGTACACCATGACAAACATGAATTCATGGTGATATCCAGTCCATCGAGCTTTAACGTTTTCATATCTGAAAACATCCCTGCAATTGATGTAACTTCAGTTTCTCAAAGTGCCACATCTGGACTTCGAGGAATGCACAAAACGGCATACGCAAAGCTAGAAAAATAAACTAAACCAAATTATTACAATGGATTTTATACAATTACAAAAACTTCAACCCAACCTATTATATCTACCAGAGATCTAATTACCAATAGTTATATAATCTAACATAAAGTACTAGGAACAAATGAATACAGAACATAAAGATGTCCCAAAGTCAACCTATATATAATATCCCCAGAGATGCGCAGGCGCGGATAGACGTTTAAAGACCGAAAAATTCGACCAATGACGGACCGATAATGAACATCCCATCAGGTGCCCTGTAAAAGACTCAAGAACCACACAGTGACATTTGATACACCGCTTATTTGTCCCGATTCATCCGCCGTCGTGTGACCGTCCACTGACAAGCCATGGCTTAACCACCCGCTCCAAGCGGACGGAACCACGTGGGAACTAACCCACCACCAATATGCATTGTTCGTAAAACAATCCACTATAACTAATCGAATGGTATCTAACCTTTTGCCTAGTACTATCGTAGTAATTCCTAAGCGTTTCCCGCCTAGTCTGGCAATATTTTGCGCTTGATGCTCTTTTAGTCCTCTCCCTGTCCTGCATATGACCACTGCTTGTTTGGCTCGCCTGCATCTAGCTACTGCCAAACAAGCGACCGTTTGGCCATTTTAGGAAAGGTACAGCAGCCACACCGACGCTACGTTACGCTAACCGCACCCAGCTATATAACCTAACTGATCCCGAAATCTCCAAATCTGCGCTTTCAGCAGTGAAACAAAACCATCTGAAATTCCCATTCAATCCATAAACGAGCACTTGATATAGTTGTGTGCTTGAAGCTGCCCAACACTCCTGACCTTATTTTTAGGTGTGGTTTCTGGTGTGGGTTCGGTGTATTTGTACAATCAGACCGAATTAAGAAACCCTTTCTGGTAGCAGACTTCTTGGCTCTTTTCTAGGCTGTGGTTTCGGTTTTGGTCTTGGTTTTGGTTTTTCAGTACTGGTCATTTTGGTGTATCTGTCTGGCAATAGGTTATTATTGCTGAGTTTGATATTGTAATCAAACTTCAATATGAAGTACGGGTCCGAACTGTCCAAGCGATCGGTACCAGAATGGAGGGCCCATAACATAGATTACAATGAAATAAAGCATCTTATCAAAAAGGCCACTTTGAAAACAGACAACTCGTCCAAGGCTGTCGACAAAGTGCTGGAGGCTCTGAATGAAGCTTATGAATCTATCAATCTGTTTGTAAAGTCCAAGACTGGAGAGATTGATCGACGAATTGATGACTGCGAAAAGATTGTAGACGCAATTGCCGAGCAAGAAGAGGCAGCTCGAGAAGCAGGCCTCGGATACGGTCTCAATACAAAATCTCGACAAGGAAAGTTATACAGGCTTCATCAGGCTATGATCCGACTTACCAAGGATGTACAGTCGCTCTCTCGGTTCATTGGAGCTCAGCATACTGGGTTTAGAAAGCTCATCAAAAAGTATTACAAATGGTCCAACTCGACCGATGCTTTGGCATCATTTCAAAAGCGCCTTGAATCTCCACAGTCATTTGCTCACCATGATTTCACTTCCAACTTCCTCGAGTTGTCACTTCTTTACGATGTACTACGCAATGCTAAGTTCACCTCAGTTCGTAAGAAGTCGTTGTTGCCGGCTCAGTCGTTGAGTAACTTTGACTGCGAAATGGTCTCTGCAATTGCCGATTCCAGTGTGTTTTGGGTTCATGAAGACAATGCGATGGAAGTTAATGTAATGCTGCTTAAAGAACTCCGACTTGTATCGGCAGATTCAATGAGAAAGGACATCTCTAATAGTGCCAATAACACCAATAACAATGATGAAGAGGTAACTTCGGTTACTTATCTAGATACCCCTAAACTTGAGTATGCTCAGACCGGTAAAATGCCGGGTCAAATCCGCCAAGTCAATAATACTGGCAACTTCTTGTGCAGTCCAACTGGTGGTTTACGGCACTTTTCAGTGTCAGATTTAACTTCGGATGAACTTGATGCTATCATGCGCAACGATGCCCAGTCTATCAATTTTGATTCTTTAAGTACATCTCGCAAGTTGACAATTGGATGGATCCAACGAAAGAAAGCTTCAATCATGTCAAAGGTCACCTCATCCCGCAGGCGGTTTGCATTTGTTGATGACAACTCTGACTTGGTTGGATCGTATGAATCCGGCGTATCGCATGCATCTAGTGGGACAATACAGCCCAAAATCTGGGCTGCCATGGATTCGAATATAAGGTTATCTTCGGTTGGAGATACTCCTGTCACTCACTCGTTTCCACATGCGGTTCTCGAGATTCGATGGAACGGTATGGCAAAGCCATCATGGGTCAGCGATCTCGAGAGCTCATCACATCTGGCATACCCTATTGATAAATGGTTCTCACTATATTCTCACTCGGTGGCCCTGTTCCACACTGATAAGCTCCAGAAGCTCCCAGCTTGGCTGGACCTAATTGAGAATAAAGTTGAGATCCGGCGCGCTCCTCGCCTAACTAGTTCAAGACGCCCTCCAGTGGCCGGAGGATCGCGAGTCAATCTTGCCGGAATCAGCAGGTCTAGTACTTCCTTGGTAACTCCTAGCATCTTGCTTAACGATGGGTCGTCTGGTGGTTATGCTTCTGATAATAGCTCTCCCTCTGGATCTCGGCCAGGCTCTAGAACGGTGTCTCGAAAGCCTAGTAGCGAGACCACCCCTCTAATGCTTAACAAGTCCCCTTCATTTTACAACCCAAAGCAGACTGCTGAGAATACCCTAGCGGTTCGATATTGGAATGAATTTGATGATGGTGATGAAGGTGAGGGAGACTATGGCATATTCATAGTGCCTTCGGATGGTGAGTCAGGTGGTTCACATTTCTTTAGTGATGAGAAAATCAATGCCGTTCTTCGATTTTCCGAGAAGTTTATGCATAGTTTTGACTGGATAAGAGGACTGGTAAGTAAGGAAAGAGCCAGCTATCGACGAATCCCTGGTGATGATGATGATGACATGTTCGACGGAGACGAAGATGAGAGCGATAGTGAAGGATCTAGTCCCGTCGCTCGATATTCCCCGCGGTTTAAAGCCCAAACTGGGGACGATGGGTATGTGTCATTTGGTGACGAGGAATTCGGTGGCCCAGGAGTATATCGGCCTCGAACTGAACAGCGAGATGCCGTTATAACTTTCCTTTATACAGTGTGCTTTTTTATTGGTTCCGTAATTTCCGTTATCCTTATGACAGTTATCTTAACTGAGGATATTGAGTTAGTGACATTTGGAACATTTCTTTTCATGATTTTGGGATTTTTGTTCTCGTTATTCGTTGGTACTGTTGGAATGGGTTTGTACTTACTTCGAGAAGAAACGGCGTGGTGGCATCAGTCGGCCGTATATGCATCATTCTTTACGATAGTTTGTTTCGGGGTGGGTGGTATAGCATGGTTATTCAGTAGCTGAATTCTAATAGACGCATTTTAGAGATTTCTTTGCATTTTTATCGTGCTGGAACTACAGCTCATTAATATTAATATTATTATCATCATCGTCATCATCATCATCATCATCATCATCTTATGCTTCTTCTAATTCGTCATTATGCTGAGATATCTGTATTGTCCATCTTTTTAATGCCAAACCGTGATAGACACAAGTTCACTCCGTTCTCCATGTAATCACTCTTCGTAACATGGGCCTTCTTAAGCATATCAGGTTGACATCCCAGAGAACACCCTCCTTCCCATGCATACGTAACAGGGTCCCTGGGGAGGCCTATTCGCAGCAACCAATCCTGAGGTGTATATGCTCTTAATTCACGCTCAAGCCGTTCTTTATAGCCAGGCAAATTAGTAGTGCCCCCCACCAGTACCACATTAGCATATAGCATTGACTGGATTTCAAGTGGCATGGCTTTGACACACGCTGCCACCGTTTCTGGAATTCCTGCTTGATCGATCCCAACATCGTTAGGATGGAATAGACCCTCAGGCACAGTGAACCTCTCATTTGTCAGCGACAATACTTGGTGGTTCTGTAGTATTTCGTCAGAAGGATTCTTCACCACATGGCCAATTTTGGATGTTTTATAGTCAGGAAGGACATAATCCATGCGAAGCGCTGATTTGCGTTTATTTATATGACATTCTTCCAAATCCATATCGAATTTCAATGACACAAAACATGTCTTTTCCTTGACGATATTCATGAGATATGTCTCTTCCATCATATTGTAATGACGGAATGATACGGTTTCTTTAAGAATGTTGGTGATATGCTTTCCTCCAATGTTGATTCGTTTGACTGCCGGCCAATATACTTCACCAAGGACAACCGGTAACACATGTGTTGCACTGAACCCACAGTCGATAACCAATGCACATTCAGATACTGGAGATTGTCCAGATTTCGAAGCCTTGGTGCCATTGCAAAGACTCCCCACATCATTCCAAGGCACTAACGATCCAGGAGTGCATCGATAATAAGACTCAAACCCATACTCTTCAAATACAATCTGATCCATATTCGATGAAAGGGCTGGCAGCGAGTATGGCATTTCAGTTAGAATTAAGCTCGTATCAGAAGGATCCACATGTTTTGACAGCACTGACGATTTACCAAAGAATTGGTTATCCCATATAGCTTTTTCACATTCCCAACTGACAAGCTGGCCTCGTTCATGGGGCCTTCTGTATACTAATCCTGCATAATCCTTACAGGACTCTATCTCGCTACCAGTGTAAACTCGTCTGTCTTTAGATCTGGTTATAGAGTTTGACACTCGAGAAGGTTTACCATTAGATACAGCATAGCCAATCTTGATATCATAAGCGCCATTATCGATAACAAGGACCGTCATCACACCACAATTAGACGGGTTTCTGTACAATACACTATATGCGTATGCCTATAAGTGTATAGAGGCTCTACAAGACACCTTTGTCGCAAGTCCAATAAATATGAATTCTTTTAAACGAATTATCGCAATAGAGCTACTAGTCTAAAAGCCACTATCTAGAAGTCTATTGTACTATGACCAATGCCAAATCAATCCTATGATGCCCAAGCCTGCCAAGTTCTGGGTCTACACAGTGTAAAGTGATGAGCACTCGATAAGTGCATACCCAGGGCTGATATACGAATAGTATTTGGACAGAAATTTAGCCGCGCCATGTCACCCTGGCAACGCCCCGCGTCAGAAAGAACGCGTTATAAACAGTTTAGGAAGTCTAGCGTAGGCTTGGAACTTGACTTTCTACCCACGAGTTTTGATTGTTTGATTGTTTGATTGTTTGACTTGGTTGTTTCGGGATGGTTCGAGTTCTGGCAAGCAGACAATCTTCTGAAGGACCGGTGAGCCGAGGACTTGGCAATAGACGGGTTGTAGCAGACTCTGATTCCGAAGATGATGGTGACATAATCCACGACCAAGATGCATCCAGTCCAATGGTTCCATTGGTGAGCTCGACTCCACTGAAGCCACCAATGGCAATGGCGTCGAAACTCGAGGTGGCTCATCTAGAGCCGATTCTTGATGACTCAAAGGAAAATATCTCCATCTATGAGCCCACCAAAGGCGACAATAAAAACGCTGCTCCAGGTATCCATGTCAATCACAAACCTCTTGCCGAGCTGAGCGTCAACAAACCCGCATTTTCGACCGCAGATATAACAACAGATCTGGCACATCGAATATCGTTGACGAGCTTATCGTCTCCGTGCAAAGTTGTCGAGGCTCCCGTAATAAAAGCTCAACGATTAACGATTGCCAAACTGGTTCTCACGAACTTCAAATCATATGCAGGCAGACAAGAGATTGGCCCCTTTCACAGCGTAAGTACATGAGTATTAAGGATATTTTTTACAAGCAAAGAACTAACATCAGTCCTTTTCAGCAGTGGTTGGACCCAATGGATCTGGTAAATCCAATGTGATCGATTCATTATTGTTTGTGTTTGGATTCCGAGCCAGTAAAATGCGTCAAAGCAAAGTGTCAGCACTGATCCATACATCTGGTTCTTTCCCTGACTTGCAATTCTGTTCGGTAGAGGTACATTTCCAAGATGTTCTTGATAATGCTGATGGCACTAGCAGTCCAGTACCCAATACCCAGCTGGTTGTGACACGAAAGTCGTACCGAAACAATAGCTCGCGATACTTTATAAATGATCGCGAGAGCTCATTTACTGAAGTCACCAGCCTCTTAAGAGACCGAGGAATCGATCTGGATCACAAGCGATTTCTAATCTTGCAGGGAGAGGTTGAAAGCATTGCTCAGATGAAAGCTAAGGCCGATAATGACAGCGATGATGGACTACTCGAGTATCTTGAAGATATTATAGGAACATCTCATTATAAGAAGGCGATCGAAGAGGCGGTTGCAAAGGTTGATGTGCTGAATGAAGACTGTGTAGAAAAGTCCAGCCGTCTCGGAATCGTCGAGAAGGAGCTTGCAAGTCTTGAGGATCAGAAGAATGAGATAATCGGATACCTTCGAACTGAGAATGAAATCGCAATGAAGCGATCCGCATATCTACAGGTCAGTAGATATTTGAGTTCAAACAAAATCGAACTGAGCTCGAAGGTTGTGCAAGAGCAGCAAGAACGACTTGATAAAGAATTGGAGAAAAACGCATCGTCCAAATCGCTAATTGAGACACTCAAAGGTTCCCATGGCTCTCAGCTCAAAGAGCTCGACAATCTAAAGAAGCTTTTGAAAGAAAAATCCAAAGTTCTTTCCAAACACGAAATTGAGAAAGTGCGACTAGAAGAGAAGAGAAAGCACTCTGAAAGCAGACGTAAGAAACTTGAAAAGACTATCGAGTCTGCTTCATATTCTCAGAATGAGTCCCAGACTTGGCTCGGAAATTATCGTGAGGAGTCTGAGCAGTTGACCGAGCAGCTCCAAACCTTGGAAGAATCTTTGAAAGTGGAAACTAAAAAACTTGAAGATATCCAGGATGAACTTAAAGACAAGACTTCTGTTTTTGCTGAAGACATCGAAAAGTACCAGAAGCAACTCGAACCTTGGAGAGAGAAGATTAATGCTAAGGAATCTGAGATCGCTGTTGCAAATAGTGAGCTGGATGTTCTGAAGGAGAAGAGCAATGCTGCCGATTTGGCTTTGGCTGAAGCCAAGACGGCTGTAGACAACATCTTGGAAGAGGGCAGATCCAAGGAGCGACAGAAGCAGCAGCTGCAGAACGAGGCTGGTCATGTTGCGAGTCAGATTGAGCTTGGAACTTCCGAATGTCAGGATGCATCTCTGAAGCTTGCAAAGATGAAGGGTCAATTGCTGGCTGGCCGTCAAGCAGTAGACTCTGCTAAAGAATCTCTTGCATCTGTGCAGACCCAGAGTAAAGTGCTGGCAAGTTTGACAAAGTTAACACGGTCAGGTAGAATAGACGGGTTCAGAGGCAGACTTGGAGATTTGGGAACTATTGATGCCAAGTATGATGTCGCCATTTCAACTGCATGTCCGGCTCTTGATGATATGGTTGTTGATACTGTTGAAGTTGGTCAGCAATGTGTGGACTACCTCCGTAAAAACAATTTGGGAAGAGCCAAGTTCATACTTCTCAACAAATTGCCTGTGCGCGACATATCGCCAATCCAGACTCCTGAGGGTGTGCCTAGGTTATTCGATCTTGTCAAACCATCCGATCCAAAGTACGCTGCTGCATTCTACAGCACTCTAAACGATACTCTTGTTGCAAAGGATGTCGAGCAGGCTAGAAGAATTGCCTATGGCAAAAGGAGATATAAGGTTGTGACTCTAGATGGTATTATTGTCGAGTCATCAGGTGCTATGAGTGGTGGTGGAAATGCGATGCGGGGTAAAATGAGCGGTTCGTCTAAGCAGGGCGTTTCTGAAGAAGATTTGGCAAAGCTCACTGGTAAACAGGAGCAGCGAGAAGATACCTACAAAAACGCTGAAAATACCTTTGAAGAGATGGAAACCGCTCTTAAGACTTTGAAAGAACGACAACCTGAAGTGGATCTAGAAATATCCAAGGTTGACCTTGATATCGCTGCCATGGCCAAGAATCTTGAAGAGGCAAAGGCCCAATATGCTGAACTCGGCAAGTCTCTGAAAGCCAACCAACCGGATACCAAAGTTGTAGCTGCTGCTGAGAAGAAGATCGTCATATTGAGTGGTCAATTGCAAGAGCTCAAGGATCACTGCAAGGACATTGAGAAGGCAATTGCTGATCTTCAAGAAAAGATCATGGAAGCAGGCGGTGTCCGTCTGCGAGTCCAGAAATCTACAGTGGATGGTATTAAAGACCAAATTGAGGTAGCAAGCTCAAGACTGAGCAATGGCCAAATGGAGAAAAAGAAGGCGGAGAACGAGTTGCAGAAACAGACCCGAGTCATTGAGAAAGCGCAGAAAGAGATCGATGATTGCTCCAGCGAATCTGATGAGTCCTCGAAAGTGTTTCAAGATATGGCAGCACTGCTCCAGACACTTGAAGAAGAAGTGAGCCAGCTGACAGATCAGGTCGACGACAAACAAGAGGCTCTGGAGAAAGTGAAGGTGGAAATGTCTGACAAGCAGGCAGAGATCGACGAGTTGCGATCTGTAGAGATTGAGATCAAGAACACTATAGAGCAACACCAGAAGAGTGTCAAGGAAGAGAAGTCGGCGCATAAACACTTTAACTCTGAGCTTGAGAAGCTAAGGCTTCACAACATTGTAGAACTTGGAGTCATCAAAGCCGAGCCTAAGCAGAAAGAGACCAGCAAAGGTGCAAATGCTAATCTCAATGAAAATGTTGATGCTGATGGCGATGTTGATGTCGATAATGGTGATGATGACGAGGCCGATAAGCCAGATGCTTCACGATCTTTTGGTAAAAACCAGTTCGACTCTCCGGCTTTGATTGAATATTCGGATGACGAATTAAAATCGCTTAACAAGGCCGGTCTCAAGAAGGAGTTGGATAAACTTGAAGAATCAATAGCTGATGCCAAAGTGGACATGAAGGTTCTCAAGGATTACCAGCGAAGAATGGGAGAGTATGATAGCCGAAAGGGTACTTTGAATGAAGCCGTGGTATCACGAGACTCTGTCAAGAAGATGTGTGATGATCTCAAGAACAAGCGATTGGAAGAATTCATGACGGGTTTCAACACTATATCTCTTAAGCTCAAAGAAATGTACCAGATGATCACTATGGGAGGTAATGCTGAATTGGAATTGGTAGATTCACTGGATCCGTTTTCAGAGGGAATCCTATTCAGTGTTATGCCTCCTAAAAAGAGTTGGAGGAATATCGCCAATTTGTCTGGTGGTGAGAAGACTCTTAGTTCTTTGGCATTGGTATTTGCATTGCATCATTACAAACCAACTCCATTATATGTCATGGATGAGATCGATGCCGCCCTTGACTTTAGAAATGTATCTATCGTGGCCACTTATATCAAGGAACGAACCAAGAATGGTCAATTCATTGTCATTTCACTTCGAAATAACATGTTTGAGTTGGCCAAGCAATTGGTAGGTATTTACAAGGTCAACAACATGACTAGGAGTATTTCGTTACAGAATAAGGACTATGTTCATGGTACTGACACTGATACTGACAACAATATCGAGTCTGATCGTACCACTGCTTCTTCAGTGTAACACCAGCGTCACCAATGTAACTTTATAATTAATTTATTAATAGGATGGGTCTACTAAATCTGTGTTTTAATTTTCAATTGTCCTTCTTTCTTTTCTTTTTGTTTCTTTCTCTGCCTTTTTAACTCGAATTTGCTGCTAACATAACTTCGCTGCCTCGCAATAATTACCACTCACAGATATGGGACGATCCTGGTAGGTACGGCTTTTACTGTCCCACCACCATGAAGTCGGTTCAATTATTGTCGTCAATAAGACGGCCAATGGTCCAAATGGCTTCACGAATGAGCCGGACAATGGCCACCAGTTCTCCAGGAGAGTCCAAAGAAGCTAGTGCGACCACTCATTTCGGGTTTCAAACAGTTGCGGAGGAGGAGAAGGAGCATCTGGTGAAGAACGTCTTTTCCAATGTGGCATCCAGCTATGATTATATGAATGATGCCATGTCAATGGGGATCCATCGGTTATGGAAAGACTACTTTGTTTCTCAGCTTGATCCAGGAAAGCGAGCAGGTGGACAGCCTTTGTCATTTCTAGATGTTGCCGGCGGGACTGGAGATATCGCGTTCCGAATCTTGGATCACGCAGCCAAGGTTCATGGAGATCATGACAGTATTATGAATATTGTTGATATCAACCCCGAGATGCTTGGTGAGGGTGAGAAGAGATCCAAGACGACGGCGTATGGTGGTGGATCTCGTCTCAACTTTAAGGTCCAGAACGCAGAGACTCTGGACGCTATCCCAGACAGCTCTCAAGACATGTACACTGTAGCATTTGGGATTCGAAACTTCACCAATATCCCTGCTGCTCTGAAAACCGCTCACAGAGTGTTGAAGCCTGGAGGAGTTTTCGCCTGTTTGGAATTCTCCAAGGTTGACAATGCTGTCCTTGATACCATCTACAGGAACTACTCTTTCAATGTGATCCCTCTGATGGGTCAAGTCCTTGTCGGAGACCGAGACTCTTACCAATATCTGGTTGAGAGTATTCAGAAGTTCCCAAGTCAGGAGAAATTCGCTCAGATGATATCTGATGCTGGATTCACATTGGCTGGCCGAGGATACGAGAATCTGACGTTTGGTGTAGCGGCCATCCACACTGGTGTCAAATTGTAAATAGCTAAACAAATCAATGATCCGATTATCCAATTGAATGAATACATAAATAACTAGACCAATACGAGATGATTACGGATAGATCGGTGTATGAATCAAGTACTGACTAAGTTTATTGAAGCTCTAGTAGGATCATCCTCGCAGTTGAAAAAAGTCACCTCAAACAAGTGGTTGATAGATAGGCCATTGCAATAACTAGTACTATCATCAATTATCGAACTACAACTATCGCAACTATTGCAAGTATTATTGATGATTCTGAATTTCAATTGCTCGACTATGTCATTAACAGTTGATTGAAATGTACGACTTGGCGACGCCTTGCGATGACCTGCAACTAACCACAATGGGCGGAGCATATGCATACCAACTATAAAATGGCGATCCCCACATTGTTCTTTGACAACCAGTACCAATAGTATAGTATGACAGTACTATGGCCGGGATCCCGTCAAACGGTGAATAGGCTGAAGAATGTTGGGATTCCCCGAGCAATAGGCGCTACGGCTGCTCAAAGATCAAATATTGCTGTATTATATAGGCGTCGTAATCTGTCTTATAGCAGATCAAGTCAGGGACCATTTCCAGGAGCTCCAATGCCGTTCGATGACCCAACTGAAGACTCAAAAGGAGACTCCTCGGGAAGCTCCAAATCCAATAAGACGAGCTATCATGATATTTTAATGAAATGTTTAGAGACGGCAGGGATAATGGTGGCTTCATTATCTATGCTTGGGCTAGCTGGGTTGGTGTACCATCGTGCTTATAGACGTCGAGCACTTTCAAAGATGGAAAATGCATTTGCTGAGGGAGATCCTGCTTTTGAACTGGCAATGCACAGCCGGTCTTATAAAGCTGGAGATGATATCGAGGTTGGATGGGTGGAGCGAGAGCATCAACAGCTGTTGGAACAGGTTATCGCTGGCCAGATAGTTGGCAGGTATTTCTTGCTTATTGGCGAAAAGGGAACAGGCAAAACGTCTATGATCCTCGAAGCCATGAAGAAAACCAATGCTTTGGGTTGTACATTCCTGGATGCACATGCTGATCCCGAGATATTTCGAATCCGTCTCGGTAAAGCTCTCAATTTTGAGTTTCATGAAGATTATCTTGGTTCGTTATTCTCTATTAGGGGTCCAAGAGATACAACTGCCATCTTGGACATAGAAAGAGCATTCAACTCTCTGGAGAAAGTCGCAGTTCGCTACGTCAGGAAACATAAGCGGCCATTGATTCTCATTATCAATAGTGCACACCTAATTCGCGATGATCAAGAAGGTAGGAATTTAGTCGAGTTGCTTCAACAGAAGGCCGAAGCTCTTAGCGGCGCAGGACTAGTTACCATGATTTTCAATAGTGATGACTACTGGCTGTATGAAAGACTCAAGAAGCTTGGTACAAGGTTGGAAGTATTGACTATTAATGATTTTACGAGAAAACAATCGATACAGGCACTCAAATCAGCCAGATGGAGACTTACTCAGGAATTAGTCCCCAACGACCTGGCCAACGAAGTTTACAATCTAATAGGAGGCCGACCACAGCATCTAGCAGCGGTAGCATCACAACCTGATTTAATTTCGGCTTGCCAAACACTCATTGATAAGGAAAAGACGTGGTTTCTTAACCAATGTGGGCTGCTTGGAGAAGATATGGACGATGATGTCATGGAAAGCGGAAAGTTCTCTACATCTGCCATGTTTTTAATGAAAGCTCTTGTTGAACAGGATAAGGAACAACTCACCCTATCTAATCACGACGATCTATTGAGAAATGACCACCACATTCCTCGAATTCCACTTTGGAGAGCACGACAGATAATGACTCGTCCCGACTATATTGAGCAATATGATAATCTTAATATATTTACAATTGATTCCATGTCTCGAGTGAAGGCGGATTCGGTTGTGATGATGAAGGCATTCCATGAAATTGCTTCATTACCTGGGTTTGATGAGCTTCTCGAAGAAAGTGCCGATAGAGTAGCTGCTATCGAAAGTCTTGGAAGAACAAGAGAACTAGTTGCCAAGGATCTTGTTCTGGGAGGCAGATATAAGATTGGCAAGGAAAAGGAGAAAAATCCAACAATAATTTCTTTAAACCCACCTGAAGAGGACGAAAGTGAGCATGAGGATGATCATGACCATTATAAATTAGACCTCAGTGAGAAATATTGGTGGAAAAAGAGAACTGAAAAGTATAAAAAGAAGCGCGAGCCAGCAGCAACAACTACTGGCCCATCTGTTGTATAAAACCACAAAGACTATTATTACTACTAATATTAATCATCAACATAAATAAGACTAGCTCTTTTTGAGAAGATCCTTGAAACCGCTATTACCAACATGATATGTTGCATCCTGCAATACTCTGTTTTCAGTTTCCAAATCCCGAGCCTTACGAGCAATATCTCTGTCTCGAGCACGTCGCTCTTGCTCGTATTTTCTCTGAAGCTCGTCCAGTTTTTCTTGCTGTTCCTGGTTACGAGAATGCTCAACATTGAATAAAAAGTCCTTAATAGTCTTTTCACGCAATTCACTGTCGAGAATAAAGTATCGAACATCATAAATAACACCTTCAGGGAGATCATCAGACGACTTGATCGATGATTGGTATGTCTTGAGCAAAGACTTTAGAGCATGCACTTGATCATCAGTAGTTTTTTTTCGAAGAGACGAGAACTCTCTGTAAAGTCTTTCCTTCTCCTTGTCGGATAACTCCACATCAGCAAAGGCAGACTTTGACCGGTACTTTCTTTTGAAGTCAATGTAGAAATGCTTTCCATTGAACTTGCGCTTAATCAGAGACAGATATGCAAAAATTGGATCCGAATCTTCTTTACCTGCGGTTTTAGAAGATTCCCTCTGTTTCTTTTCAAGTTTCTTTTCATAGATCTTTTTCTTTGACCATGCATCAAATGCTTCTGACCTGGCCTTTGACGACTCCAAATAATCATATCTTTTATCATTGATAACCTTTTGAAGCTCCACTTCCCATGTTCCAAATGGATTAACAGAAGACGACTCCAGTAGCTCTTCAAATATCTCTTGTCGCTGTTCAGTAGTCATCTCGTCTTCGGATTCGAACTCACCATCAGAGAACTGAAAGCCTTCACCTAGATCACTGTCAGCTTCACTCTCTTGTGAGATATTTTCATGTTGATCACTATCGTCTGTATCATCAGTGTTCTCATCACTATCGTCATCATTATCATCATCATCTCCATCCTCGCTAGCACTCTCATTATCATTTTCTTCGATTGCGTCCACAATCTCAATTCGTCGTCCAGCAATTTGGAACTTGTTCACTTGTTGCTTCTTGATCTCATTTTCTGTCTTCTCTTTCTCACTTCTCAGATCTAGGCCACGAGTCTTGGCTATTAATGTAATAATTTCATCTCGCGTACTTTGATTTTGTTTGATGGCAGCCAGAACTTCATCATGAGGAGTCCATAAAGACTCTTTCGTGTCGGTATTATGCACGAACCATCGCCCTTGACTTGTTACAACAGCCACCCAAGGTTCGGCACCTGGTATTGGACTCTTGTATCTGGGTCTATTTGGTCTCTTCCTTGGTCGTTTTTTGATACTTTGTTTGACTTCATCTTCGATTTGTACCTGTCGAACTGGAGCTGGAGCTGAAACTGAAGCTTTGCTGACTATCCTTTCGGATTTTTCTATTGTCTTTGATATTTTCACTTCTTGAGAGTCTCCTAATGACCCAGAAATAGTGCCTTCATCACTTTGGATTTTTGCTTTATCAATTGAATCTTTAGTTTCATCTAATAATGAATCATCCCTTCGAGGCTGACTTTGATCTGGATGGTCGTTTTCCCAGGAATCATAACCAGATTCACCAGCTAATTCGCTCCCCAACTCTACATTTACAGGCTTTTCATATGTGGACTTCTTTGTCTCTGAATTATAATAGAAATAATGACCAGACGGTGCTAGATGACGAGTCCATCCGAGAGGAAGTTCAGACATTGAAGATGGAAGGACCAAACTTTGAAATGTCCGTACCCTTATCAGATAAGCCCACACACGGCACCACCCACCAAGGTACCGTAACACTATATATATTGAGTGGGGGAGCAGTGATTACAAATTGAAGTTTACTTCTTGACTTTCACTTTGAGTTAATTGGTTCTTTCGTTTGAATCAAATTTTTTTAAAAAGAACCAAGCAATGAAACTCTGGACAGCGTTGTTTGTGTCTGGCTGCAGCGCTTTGTCGGTGGGCACCGACCAGTTGCCATTTCTTGGTAAACAATCGGCTCTTGACAAAGCTGCCAGCCTGTATGGGGAATCCATTCCATCTGGAAGCCTTGGAGATATAATTTCCGAGACTTGGGAGAGCCTTGAAGCCGATTTTGGTGGTAAGCTTCACTCTATTTTAGAGCCGTCAAAGCCCAGCCGAAAGATCAAATCCCATAATAACTGGGACTTCCATGTCACTAATGAAGAACTTCCTAATCATGCACTGCGACTGAAATCTCCAAAATCACTTGGTGTTGATTCTGTAAACCAGTGGTCTGGTTACTTGGATGTGGAGGACGAGGATAAACACTTTTTCATGTGGTTTTTCGAGTCCCGAAACGATCCCAAGACCGATCCAGTTGTGTTGTGGTTGAATGGTGGTCCTGGATGTTCGTCCATGACGGGACTATTTTTTGAGCTTGGTCCTTCTTCTATTGGTAAAGACATGAAGCCTATTTACAACCCATATGCGTGGAACAACAATGCTTCAGTGATTTTCCTTGACCAGCCAGTCAATGTCGGTAACTCGTACTCCTCCAAGACCGTTTCGTCGACAGTTGCAGCAGGAAAGGATGTTTATGCATTGCTTAGTTTATTTTTCCAACAGTTCCCTGAATTTTCAGACAATGACTTTCACATCTCGGGAGAATCGTATGCTGGTCATTATATACCAGCATTTGCCAAGGAGATTGTCAGCCATGAGGACAAGAACTTCAACCTCACTTCTGTGTTGATTGGAAATGGTATTACCAATTCGTTGATCCAAGATGAATCGTATGAATGGATGGGATGTGGACAGGGAGGACATCCGGCAGTGTTGACTCCTGAAGACTGTACTTCTCTTCATGAGAAGTGGCCCCGATGCAAGTCTTTGAATGCTTTTTGCAGTAACAACCCTAGTGCTTTGACTTGTATCCCTGCTAGCTTATACTGCAGCTCTTTGATGGATCCATTTATGAAGACTGGACTTAATGTGTACGATATTCGAGAGAACTGCACTTCAACTAACGGTCTTTGTTACGAAGAGGAGGATTGGATCGACCAGTTTATGAATCTCGAGTCTACAAAGGAGGCTATTGGATCTGAAGTCGAAGAGTTCGTTGGATGCAGTAACACTGTAGGATATCAGTTCGCATTGACTGGTGATGGTGCTAAGCCATTCCAAGATGATGTCAAGTATCTGCTGGACAATGACGTTCCAGTGTTGATCTATGCCGGTGATAAAGACTATATCTGTAACTGGTTAGGTAACCAGGCGTGGGTGAATGCTCTTGACTGGTATGGAGCCTCCAAGTTCTCGTCACTGCCTCTTGAACCATGGACTGTAGGTGGCTTGCCTGCGGGAGAAGGTAAGAATGTCGACATTTTCACCTTCTTACGGGTCTATGATGCTGGCCATATGGTTCCTCATAACCAACCTGAGAATTCTTTGGAGATGCTTAACCGATGGATCTCTGGAGATTATACCTTTGCTTGAAGTGCTGATTGTTTGAGCTTCAAGACTCTGGAGTCAATCAACAATTATTATACGTGAATATGAATGATATGAATAATATGGATATATATATATATATATATATAGCCTACTATTTTATTACTGTTTCATTACTTTTGTACTATTTTCATTTTCTATTTTTAATTATTATTTTTTAATTCACTTATTAATTTATTTAAGTTTGGCTCATATTTAGTCCCACACGACTCTCCCCTTATCTGCCGTTATGGGCCTAGCCTTACTGAGAAGCTGAGCCACAGTATAAAGCCCTATTAGCAGCCTTGCATTATTCAACTACCCCACAACCAGCCGTTGCTATGAAGCTTGTGATTGAGAAAGGAGAGTTCAAGGATGAGAAAGGTCGGACGGTGATCCTACGAGGAATCAATATTGCAGGAGATTCCAAATTTCCGTCCAGAAAACAGCACTCAAAATCCAGTGATTCCGGGATCGTACTGGTAGATAGTGGAGAAGACGGGAAACCGCATACCTCGGTAGTGGCTGATGGCGATAGCGAATCATTTGTAGGAACTCCATTCAGTTTGGAGGAAGCAGATGTTCACTTTGCTCGGATCAAGAGCTGGGGTTTTAATGTGGTACGGTATCTGTTTACATGGGATGCTTTGGAACACCGAGGCCCCGGCTTGTACGATGATGAATACATTGATTTCACAATTGAGATGCTCAAAAAGCTCAAATCTCATGGATTGATTGCATTTATGGATCCACACCAAGATGTTTGGTCCCGTTTCACAGGAGGATCTGGAGCCCCGCTATGGACACTCCAAGCAGCTGGGTTTAACAGTGAAGCTTTTAATACTACATCTGCTGCCATAGTTCAATCTGGTGATGTGAAGCCAGCCATGAAAATGCTGTGGGCATCAAACTACCATCGATTAGCTTGTCAAGTAATGTTCACGCTGTTTTTTGCAGGCGAGGACTTTGCTCCCAAATGCATGATCAACGGGGTTAATATCGGCGAGTATCTTCGCAAGCATTTTTTCGAAGCAGTCGATTATTTCGCTCGAAAGGTCAATAATGTCCCCGAACTCGATGACGTTGTTATTGGATGGGAGTCTATGAATGAGCCTGGTCATGGATTGATTGGATACCCTGACATTACCAAGTTGCCCGATGATCCGGAGCATGTTAAGCTAGGAGACGCACCAACCCCATACCAAGCTATGCTTCTTAGTGAAGGTACCCCTCAGACAGTGGAAGTATGGACATTTACCACTCTTGGACCTCGTAAAGTAGGGACAAATACTGTGACTCCAAAAAGCTCTGTTTGGCTTTCCCAGGAAGCAGCAAGTGCCATTGATGCCAAGTTCAAGTGGACCAGGAGCTGGAAAGTGGGATGCATCTGGAGGCTTCATGGCGTGTACGATAGCCGGACGGTAATACGTCCAGACTATTTCAGCTATGATCGAACTGGAAAGCCATTGAAACATCATGCGTTTGTTGAAGAATATTTTGTTGACCATTGGTTGGATTATCAAAAGCGTATAAGCAAGATAAATCCTGAATGGTTTGTATTCATGCAAACTCCCGTCAACAATAAGCCACCAGACTTCAAATCCAAAGGCATTGAACTGGATGCATCCCGAACTGTGTACACTCCACACTATTACGATGGAATGACTCTAATGCTGAAGAAATGGAAGTTGTTTAATGTCGATGCCATTGGGGTTATAAGGAAACAGTATTTGAACCCAGCATTAGCGGTGCGAGTGGGAGATCGAGCAATCCGGAATTGTTTTGCTGATCAATTCAGATATATCAAGGCTGAAGGAAAACTTCTTATTGGTGAAGATATCCCTTGTTTCTTTTCCGAGGTGGGTATTCCATTTGATTTGGATGGGAAAAGGGCTTATAGCTCTGGAAACTATTCTGGTCAGATCAAAGCGATGGATGCAAACTACCATGGCTTGGAGGAGGCACAATTGCACCATACCTTGTGGGTATATACTGCGTGTAATACTCATGAACATGGCGATTTCTGGAACGGGGAAGATCTTAGTATATGGAGTGATGATGATGAAAGGAAGTTTGGACAAGGTTTACGGGCTGCAGAAGCAGTCATACGACCTTATCCAATAGCAGTTTCTGATGTCATTGTATCGTTTGGATTCGATGTCCACAAAGCATTCTTTCAACTCACATTAACATGCTTGGGTTATTCTGGTGGTACTACGGATATATATCTGCCAAAGTTGCATTATCCAGAAGATCGAACTGGAGTATCTACATCGTCGGGAAACTGGGTTCGTGATGGTGATATTCTACGTTGGACTCATTCATCAGGAAACCAAACCATTCGAATCCGAGGCATTCCAAGAGCAGTGGAATCTTCATGTGTTGTTATGTGATAATCATCATACCTTGATAAGCATGCTTGACTGAGTATGGTTTAGTTTAGTGTCTATAGCTTGTCTTCACTCGGTTTTTTTTATATTCGCTTTTTAATTTGAAATAAAGTATTTATTACACTACGATATAATAAACATAATCATTGACATAATACAATTATTATAATATTCACCATTATACAACACACAATATAGTTTTACTTAAGCGGTGGTAGCAGCACCCTCCTGGAAGTAGTCAGCCATCTCAGCGTCCAACTCTTCCACAGACTTCTTGGCTCGTCGAGCAGTCTTGGGCTTGACAGCCGCGGCCGTCTTCTTAGGAGCAACCTTCTTGGCAGCAGAGGCAGGCTTTTCCTTTCTGCCCTTAATAGGCTGAGCTCTAGGACCAGAAGGTTTTGTGTTTGGGCTTGAGTTAGGAAATACATGGGGATACAAGACAAAATTTCAAAACATACGCAGAGAGTCGAGAAGAAAGAGGCTTGGCAGTAGGGTCCAAGATAAGCTCCACCTATTGTTAGCACTGTTATTCGGTTACGATAGCGAGAACATACTTTCATCACCTTAGCACCATTATCAACAGAAGTACCGTTGAACTTTCTAACACAATGTGCAGCATCTCCCTGTCTCTTGAAGGCAACTGTCATTTGCCCAGTTCGAGATCCTTTGGCGGAGTAAGAGCCAGTAATATTGGTGATGTGTCCAATTTGATTGGTGAAATATTCCTAATGTTGGCGATTTTCAATTAAAGTCAGGTTCGATAGGAGAATGTTCCGACAAGCGAGTGTCAACCTGAATGCAACTAGAGTCCTAGGGCTGTATTTAGTCGGTGGTACTACAATGCTTTTTCGTCTTCTTTTTCTCTCTTTTCTGTACTGTAACCGCTTTCACACATTTCCGATGGAATGAGGAATGACAGAAACTGATGCTTGAAATTCACTCGCAGTACCATTACTTGTGTCAGTGGCATTAGCATTAGCAGCAACAGTAGCAGTAACAGTAGCAGTAACAGTAGCAGTAACAGCAACAATATCAGTGTCAATAGCAGCAGTAGCAGTAATAACAACAATAGCAGAGTAATAACAACAGTAATAACAACAGCAATAGCAAAGCAGTAGAAAAAGACGCAATATCTCAGGCGGATGCCCGTCAGCATATTAGGAAACCAAAAGCTCAAATTACATGACAGAATAGTAGCATCAAAGAATACAATACATCAAGACCAATCATATATACTTTGTTTTAGTATGCATAGCTCTCAGATTTGACTTGACCCAGAGTCACAAATCGTCATGGAATATATATCCATCTAAAGAGCATTTACTGCAACAACAAAGAATGATCCAACTGGGAACAAATAGTTCCTGGCATTCAATCTTGTGTGCTATATTCCGTCATGTAAAATAGCCCGACCAAGCCCTTGAAAAACAAGTTGATTCAAGAGACCCAGACAAACGTCTGAAGGAATAGACTACCATACCAAACCTCTATACTGTACATACCTTTACCGAGCTTTCAGTAATATCTGTAGGCTGTATCAGAGGTTGGTTAGTCACTAAATAAATGGTAATTGGCGAATATATGTTGCGAGCGTGTAAATGCAGTTTGGGTCGTGAAAAATCATTCAATCATCAAAAAAGAGGAAAAAATTCCAATCCAGAAAACAAAAGAAACTTTATAGTTTCTTCTCCAAGCAGGGGAGGGGGGGTCATAATGTCATAAATATCATAAATATCATAAGGGTCACAGGGTCATAGGCATCATAAGAGACATAAATAAGTCAATCCGCCACATTACACACATGGGATAATAAATAAACCGTTCATAATCAAAGGCAAAATCAAAAACAAACTCCGACAACGCAAATAGCAAATACACATCAACAACATAATTCGATCCAATTACCAGTCGATACAACACCTACCAGGTTGGAAATAATAACACGGGTTGCCAACTGGCTGGCCTCCTTGAGACCAACCTCAGCAGCTGCTGCGGTAGCCCGAACAGCAAACTTCTTGTCAGCCTTTCTAGCGCCAGTCTTCTTAGCTGGCTTTGCAGCAGTGGAAGCAGCTGCAGAAACCTTGGCTCTTGGTTTACGAGCAATCTTTCCCACACCAGTCGTTTTGGTTCGAGGTTTCGACTTGATGATTTCGTCAAGGGATTTATCAAGATTGGTAGACATTGTTTAAAGTAGTTGTAAGTAAGTAGTTAAGTTGCAAGACCCGCCACGGGGCGTCTAGGATGCGCGGGCGCCCAGCCGCACTGACCATCGATTATGCCAGCATCGATATTATGCGACAGCTAAACGTAAGTGTGTACAAAAGTAGAGTAAGGTTTATATAGGAGAAACTTAGTTGAAGATACTAGTATGTAAAGGTGCTACTATGAAAATTGGCATGAACTTTCATTTACAGTATAATTTGTACGATGGTAATATTTGGTACACAAAACCAAGGCAAACACGGCAGCTACAACTAGTTGACATTCTGATATCGCAGGACTGGCAGTTGTTGGCAGAAAAGAGCCACGGGCTGTATATATCAAGAAGCAAGTTACAGTAGCAAGCTCGTTGCACAGACAACACAGCTTGGACATAAATACGCAGGAACGCACATGTCTAGGTGAGCTAGCTTGGCTAATTTATGAGTTTATGTGCGATGATCACCCGTGCATTGCATACTAGGAGCGGTGGCATGGCGAACAGAAAGCTATGACCTCGTTCTAAATTAAAACCAGCAGTTATCTCGATACTGTGGTAAATTTCTGTTGTCGGAACTAATAACTGTCATGATTGTTGTTCTACAGTTGTTTTACAGTTGTTCATAGTTATTCGTTAGTTTGTTTGACTAGAGACCTGTTGCATCTCGATGGTTTATACTCTCTTCGTACATGCAGCAACTCGATGGGCGTACAATAGTGTGACCAGCGGTTAGACCCACCAGCTTGGCCCGATCTGGCCAGCAACAAAATGCCTCGACATTACCTCGAAACCTTATCGTCGAATTGACGATAAGGTTGTTATAAGTCACATGGCGGCGGGTTGGTTACAATTGATTTTCGACCTCAACAACACTCGTACTTTTTTGGTGCCTATCCATGCATATCCGCCGCCGTTGACTTGAAACCAGTTCATACATATTGGTGTAGCAACAAGTTTAAAATACGCCATTGGATAGAGGACTTCGAGTTGAATTTGGCTGGTTTTAGCTTACAAGCACAACGCTTTCAAGCTAACGGCCCAATATCCCAAACTGGACGGGATTAATTTCACGCTAGTTTCCGCCAGCCTCAGATCTTAGATCGCGGCGCATCGAAAACGGCATATCCTGCATCGCATCGCACCCCAATCGGGCTATAATTAAAAGTAGCCCCTGAATTGGCCCAAGCGACCCACATTTGTCACACCCCTGTAACATTGCCAAACCACCCCAAGTTGACGGTGACAGGTTATATAACATATATTTGGTTTGGATTCGATTTCGATTGGGAGAATTTTGGTGGATTTTCTTTTTATTCGTGGTCGTTTTGATGGAACCAGTTAACCTCCCATAAGGTTAAAGAAAATTCACCTATGAACCACAACCTGAACCACGTCGAGTACGTGTTAACGGCGGATTTTGATATCGACGCCGGCCCCATTGTCAAATGGCAGTACCCGCGCGATATCCCTGGCGACCGCCATCTGATGGCCGAACTCATGCTACCAGATCAGATTCATGCCAGGCAGGAGGATTGGACGGTTTTCTTCCTATACCGAGAACCTGGGTCTGAAGTTCTGAAATACAATATCCACGATGAAGATGACAAAGAGAAAGCCCACAAGCTGTACGTGCTCAATTTGGTCAACACGCGATACGACAGCTCAGCCCGACGCGGTGCCATTGTAAAGTCCATGTGTATTGTCACTCGATTGCCGTTTTTCCAAGTTTTCAAGCCATTGTTACTGCTACAGCTCGATGAATACTTTTCCGATCCAGGCATTCACCATTTGCGGCACCTTTACGATGTTTTGAACTCATTGGATATGTCCCAGGTGCCTAATTTCACCAGGTCCGAACGTACTCTTCTAGGGTGTTCGGAGCACACTGGGCTGTTTAGTGAGAAATTTAACGTGTCAATCAACCGCCAATCTACAATGTCGACCAGTTCGACAATCAATTCCTTGCCAGCGAGCCCGCCAGAACTAGAATCGGTGTCATCACCGGACCCCCTCGACCTGACTAGCACCAGCACCAGCACCAGTGGTAGAAACACCAGAGACAGCACATTAGTGGGTACCACCACTCGAGATAGCACTAGCAGAGACAGTACAATCGGTGGCAGTGGGACCACTTCTCCCATAGGCCATGACCGACGTAATGGCAGTACGTCCAGTGGTCCAGCATTCTATATCGATCTGCGAAACCAGGGCCAGAGATTATCAAGCAATCAGGCGCGAAGTGGAGTTCGAGACACTCATATCTTTGACACGTCAGTGCGATACAAGTCGATGAATATCCCCATTAAAATACCTACGGATTATAGCCAAGAGTCAGCAGGAGACTTTTCACTAATCCGGCTCATTTCCTTGCTCATTAATATGTCTCAACCACACCATCACCAATTTACAATTGTGCATCCGCAGCTTACGATCTACGGCCCCCACACTCCACCAATTCTAGTATTAATATTTGCATTATTGACACAGAAGCGTATTCTGTTTATTGGGCTCAATACCCCGTCTAGGGATGTTGCAGAACATGTCCTGGCTTGTTGCTCACTTGCATCATGCCGTGGTATGCTGCGGAGCTTCAGCACTCATGCTTTCCCCTACACCGACCTAAGTAAGGTTGATGAGTTAATTGCCTCCAATGGATACATAGCCGGTGTTAAAAACCCCGCATTTGAGCACCATGCTGACTGGTGGGATGTAATTGTTGATCTTGAGAATTCGACAATGAAGATATCTCCGGATCTTGAGTCTGCAGTTGCTGCAGGCTCGTCCTCGCACCGGAACTCAAATGCGAGCTCTTCAACCTCGCTACACCACCATTCTATTACATCAAACATTCCAATGAGCGCAGATGACCAGAGCTTTGTGGATGAGCTCAAAAAGATGGTACACAATCATTATGGCGAAACATCAGTGCGTACTAGATGTCAGCAGTATATTCGACGATTTGTGCGAGTAGCTGGAAATTACGAAAAATACAAGTACTCAGTTACGAACTTATGGCCATCACACAGTGACCCAAACTACAGAGTGTTGAAAGGGTACTATGGATATGTTTGGGCCAACGAAGCTATCAAGATGACTGACTTTGTCAATTATGCCGCTGCTATCGAAGGATGGAGGGCATCGAGAAGTTATAAATACTATCTGGACGATGTCAAGCTAGTATGGGAGCGTCCTCCTAAACATGTAGTGGACTACGAGTATCTATTTGATAAGCTTCGTGTGCAAAACTTGTCATACCCAGAATCCAGTCAAGTGTACGACGCGTTATATATTCATACCCAAGACTATGATGATGTCAACTTATTGCTTGCAGCGTGTGGAGGAGATTTGTTTTATTTGGCACTAGGGCTCTTCCATCGCGAAAGCACGGTACGATTTAAGACCAGTCGACTGCTGAAACGAATCGAAGTCCACACTGCTGGTAAACTATACTTCCAATCACTCAATCAGTTCCAGCGTCTCGCATATACCAAGATGCTTGATGAAATGGTGGCCATCAAACCAGTCGTGCCCCAAGAAGGAATTCCTTTTTAATGACGAAACGACATAACGATGAAACGAATATGTACGAGTAGTTTAATGATACAATGATGACAGATGTTGAAAAACTCAACCAGTAGCGTTGTAAGCATAGTAAGCGTTGTAACCTTTGTGGGGTTTGAGTTAGAATTACAATTTCAGTGTTTGACATTTTTGAAGTGTGAAAAAGCTCAAAAACGCTGTAAAAACTCAACAATAATTATAGAGAATCTTGCATTGCCATTTGCTATATAAATCACTCAAAGAACAGTGGCAGAATGATGGATCGGCCATCTCGTGTAGAGCACCACGCACCTCAGCACTTCGTGACTTCGTAGCCTTGCATACCACCATCAGCCTTACTTCACCACTTCATGGCCAAACCAAAACAGAAGCGATGGTTCAATACCAGGACGGTGATAGCTCTAGCCATTGTGGCTCGAGTAATCAATCTGTTATGGGGCATATATCAGGATAGTAATATGGAGTTACGGTTTACTGATATCGACTACTATGTGTTTACGGATGCTTCACGGTTTATGGCGCAGGGCCAGTCTCCCTACGACCGGGAGACTTATCGATACACGCCATTGCTGGCTTGGCTATTGCTTCCTACTACCTGGTGGTTTTTCTCATTTGGAAAAGTATTGTTTGCTGCTGGAGATATTGTGGCTGGGTATTTGATTTTGAAAATTTTCAAGATCCGTAAAGTGCCCGAGAAGCACGCAGTGCTGTACAGTACGGTGTGGTTACTCAATCCAATGGTATCAACTATATCCACTCGAGGATCATCCGAGGGATTGCTTGGAGCTATGGTGATTTCGTTTATTTGGGCGGTTTATGCGAAGAAATATGTATGGGGAGGCATCTTGGCGGGAATCGCGGTACATTTCAAGATCTATCCGATCATTTACATCCCAACTGTTGTGTGGGCTCTTGATAGATCAACCAACAACGTCTTGTCACTAAAATTTTACACAAAACCTCGTGTCAAATTCATGTTGTCAAGTGCGGTGTCGTTTCTGGGGTTGACAGGAATCATGTTCGAAATGTATGGATACCCATTTCTACACCATACCTATCTACACCATCTTTCTCGAGTGGATCATAGGCATAACTTTTCTCCATACAGCACGCTGTTGTATATGGCTTCATTCCCTGGTGCAGCCACTGCAGACCCTGCTAAACTTAGTGTCATGGGATGGTCAATTGCACTTCCACATGCCGAAGCATGGGCTTTCATTCCCCAGCTTCTATTGTCAGGAGTGATAATTCCTCTGGCATTTGCACGTAAAGACATGATCAAGACCATGTTCATTCAAACTTTTGCATTTGTGACATTTAATAAGGTGTGCACGTCTCAGTACTTCATGTGGTATATGGTTTTACTGCCGTTCTATGTGCCATCGCTGATCTCCTCGGGTAGAAAATATGAAAAGATCCTGGTAGGTGTACTTTGGATTGTAGCACAAGCATTATGGATTCGACAAGGATATCTTTTGGAGTTTCTCGGCGAATCGACTTTTTATCCAGGACTATTTGCAGCAACTCTGTTTTTCTTTGTAGTTAATTGCTGGGGACTGGGTTTATTTATAGACGATGTTTAAAGCTGTACAAAAGTGATATTACAGCGGTTAAGGCCAGGTTAAAAAAAGTATACTTACGCTAGAAGAACCATACCATAAATCTTGTACATGTAATAGCAGAAATAATAATAATGATGTGTGTTTGTATGTAATATGGAAACCCGTTTATTTAGAATCTGGTTTGGGAACACCGTTAAGTACGTACCTGCATCATGCATATACAGAGGTTATTGGACGATGTAATAATACATTAGTTTAGTTTCCCCTGAGGTTTCGGATCACAGCCAATACAACAAGTGCTGCGGCAAACAGCTGCTCCTTGAAGAAGAACAAGAAAGCAGAGCTCAAGGCAGACTGGATGACCTTGGTGTTAAGACCCTTGTAAAGACCAGCAACACCCTCCCGGTTGATAATGTCCTTGATTCCCTGGATCAAAGAGGACGACTCGTTACCATCCTTTCGTCGCACCTGGAGTCGTGATTTAAGGGTGATGTAAGGATAGGTGACAGAGGTAGCAATGATCTTACCAAAGGCACCAATGAAGAAGGCGTCCAGCGCAGTCATCTTTCGTCGCTTCTCGACGGCATTTCGGAGCTGCTCGAAAATGGTGTACTGCAGCACAGGGTTGATGACGAGGATCAACGCAGGTCCAATACCGGCAAAGAAAGCTCCGACACCGTCCTTGTGGATGAGGTCAGAAACAACCTTGAAGGTAGAAGTCTTCTCACCACCAGATCGAACAGTCATACGAGTGTTGACGACCCAAATAGGGTTAGTCAATACACAGGTTGCGGAACCAGCAATGGTACCAGCAAGCATACTCTGGGCAGTGGACAACTGTGGGCTGGTCTTTTGGTAGATGGCCTTAGTACCCTCGTAGAAGTAGTAGTAGATGAAGTTGGTGATGGTAATTCCAAACAGAGCAGAGTCCAAACCAGCATACAAACCACTAATACCCTCTCGAGCAATGATCTGCTTGGCGGCCTCGATGGCAGTAACCTTCTTCTTGGTCGCGTCAGTCGAGGTCTTTGACAGAGCAGACTCGGTCTGAGCTCGTGTAGAAAGGGTGATAAGAGGGTAGGTGACTACCATAGACAGAGCACCACCTCCAGCTCCTGATAGAGCGTGTGCGACATTATCGTTCTGCGACATGTTGAGTTTCCGCTATCAATGATCAAACGTCAGGTACTATAGAGCGATGGATCTCCCTTATATACGGGCCAGAAGGACATCGGAGCTTCTCACATGCGCTACCCCGGCCGACTGGGGTACGGGTCTAATATGGGGCATGGCGACTGTGTGGAGAAGCTATGGGGTGACCTGGAAGGAGATGATGACAATTAGTGGATACCACACTGCAACAAATGAAACAATACCCGAGCACATTTATTAACTAGATGATTTGAGGAGAATTATCAACACAAATGTCCAAAAACCTCGAATTTACTAGTGGAAAAATAACGTTTCCGATTGTCGGATCCGGGCAAGGGGCCAGAGACCTCGGCACTGTAAGCCTCGGCGAGTTCCGTAAAATTACCGTCGGCCGAATGCAATCCTAAGCTAGTCAAATAACATGGGGTCAATTACGTGGAGACACCAAATAGTGAGAGTGTGGTTTAGTTAATGTCACGAAATCGAACAAATGACAGTATCGGATATGTAAGTTAACTGTAACTGTCTGTTATCTGATCTGTACCTTGGTGACATGACAGCTGTACTATTAAATGCCATAAGCATTAGCGATGAATTGAATCGAACGCAATACTTTGAACAAAAAAACACACAAGTAGTATAAAGAATGAGAATAATTAACTAGAATAAACAGAATCAACTAGAGAGTTAGAATAAACTAGAGTAGTGCTGACAATTACACTCATAATAATCACAATAGCATTGCCCGTTGACTTGTCTACCCTCTTACTACCCTCTTACTACCCTCTTGCAGCTCATCTATAACTTTAAACGAATCTGGGGAAGTGCGGCAAAATTACAGTAATGACTGACACTGAGTTCCAAGCATTTGAAGCGTTTAATTTCGAGACTCCACACTTTGAAAAAGGCGTGGCTCAGATCTTTGCAAATGCCGGAACATCAGCCGATAGAGATGAATTACTTTTAAAAGCAAAAATCGTATTTTATAATGGTTCTACTGGGTCGTGTCTTAGCATACCGGAGTACTTGGGTTGGAAAAATCAACCACATTCAAGCAAGCCGGAAGCTTTATCAGAACCGTCAGGGCCGCAACACCAATCAGAGAATCATCTCTCTGATCCGATCGCACCAAATCAAGATGATAGCTCTGAGCCGACGGATTCCCTCGATTACCAACAGATTGTAGAACTAATTACGTCAGGCAAGCCAATTCCTGGCATCAAACAAATCCCTGACACCGTATTAGGAACAGAAGCTTCGTCCAAGTCGAATTCTACTGTGCGAGCAAAGCCTTGGGAGTCGAAATAGAATCTTGATGGTAGCATTATAACGACATGACAATCGTAATACCATAATAGCCACTCATAGTCATAATATCATAACAATAGCATACAATTGAATTGACATTTGTACTGGTAGCAGTCATAACTCAAATCTCTAAATATAACTTCTAATTACAAAGTAAATATACAATAACAGAGCACAATTAATGCATCAATCTCATGGCTGCTTCGAAGGATGCCAGGGCAGCAGCATTAGCTGGAAAGGATCTAATGATACTCGGGGCAAACCCTCTGAAAAATCCCTTGACTCCTCCCCGAGAATAAACCGCTTTAGCAGCATCGGACCACCGTTTGTATCTTGGATTATTAACATCATCAGTCATGATCTGTTGTTTGACAACATCAGAAGGATACGCAGTTATCCAGAAAACAGTAGCACCAAGCCCACCTGCCCAGAAATTGATAGCCGGTGTGGACATGGATGTATTGGCTTTGAACCAATTGGTAAACACATCATAAGAACCCCACCAGAACAAAAAGTTGGTTCGGAAGAGCATTGTAGCATATAATCCTTTGTAGAGACCCTTGAACACTCCCTGCTGTTTGATAAGCTTTTTGGCACAATCAATGGGCCCATTATACACTTTGGTCTTGGCATCATATTGAACTTGCAATCTTGCCTTGACATGCTCTATAGGTGCAGCCACAAAACTGACAGTCCAACCAGCCATAACTCCTGCTACACACTTCATTGATAATGGCAATTCCTTCTGATCCGCATAAAAGTTGTCCTTGATCAATCGTCTATAATTATGTAATGATCCCAGCATTCTAAGTTAGTCGCTATCACATTTATTTAGTACTGGCAATCTCAATAGACTGTATTATCTGAAAAGTATTTGTTGTAAAGTACCACAAATACTTTACCAGAATTCTTTATCACAAATACTTACACGCTATCCATTATCATCCATCCTACCAATGGAGGAGTGGCACCTTTATAGAATGCTCGTAGACCTTCATTTCTGGCAGTTTGTAGTACACAATCTATAGGACCTTTAAATTGCGATTTGGGAGACGTTTGTAACCGCACTTTTATAGTATCAAACGGATGACCCACTGCCAGTTTTGTTATTCCCGAAAACACTCCTGCGACGTACCCAAGGTACCTAGGAGGTGGTCCTTTTTCCGGCTCTGACATAGATGGATCACGATGACTCTACACCAGCACTGATGCGGCAGTCGTCTGTTTTAGCGGGGTAAAGTGATGGTACTCTGTAATCAACTAGACAGCCCACTAAACTATCAAATATCCTAACAATTAAAAATCAAGCGTGAGAATCGCGTTTAGAAGTGTTCCGGTTTGTATCGTTTACAAAAGTTTGTATAGTTCTTACAGTTCATTACAACACCAATCATCGCTGTAAATAAGTTAGAGTTTTGTTCTGCGTAGTGCGCGTATGTCTGTCCACTGACTCTACAATACAATCAATAACCGTTCACAGTTGTTTCGTAGTATCAACATACTCTAGCATAATTAATCGAGTTCATCATAATTCATCATATTCGTAAATATATAATAAGGTATATGATGATATACATCTATTGTCTAAAGACTTCATCCGCTGCAGCTGCAAACATGTCAACTGTTAGTGACAGCCGTTGAACAGCCGCACGGCCTATGTACAGAAGATTCGTGGATCTCCACTGTGTTAATTGAGCCTCTCAGTTCTTTTTCTCATTTCAGGGTAGAAGTAATCCACATCAATCTCCAGCAACCCTCCAACCCTAGGCTTTCTTCACTATAGATGACTATGAACGAACCATATCCATCAAAACATTTTCACCAGTACCATGGGTACCATAGTCATATTCAAATCTGAGCCGTTCTTCAAATCCTACAGATTTATACATGCCATACCCACTTGGGGAAGCCCTCAATCCGACTTTTTGAGGGGCCAGAACACTCGATTTGCCATCTTTTGATTTGATCAGAACATCTTGATTAGGAATAGTAGCCAATGTTTGCTTGAGCAAAGCTTTGCCAATACCCTGTCGCTGATACGCAGGATTAACCGCAATGAACCCAAGCCACACCATGTATTGTCGTGGGTACGGCAAATCTGGCGATCGAAGCTCATCGCGAGTCTTGATTGCCAACTCGTCATTTTCAACGGGGAATCGTTGTTTATATACTATTTCTTCAGCTCCTATATATTCAGGGATCCTTTCGTTATTATACGGATGGGAGGTTCCTAGATATGCTAAAGTTTCTCGTAACCCAACTGTAATCGTCACCCATTTTCGTCTGATCCACTGCCAAACTGTTTCAGTCGGCCACATATCTTTAGGCAAGGACCACATTACGTATGCTACCGGCTGTTCTCCATCGTATGCTGCATATGCAACTGTTCGAGGTAGGTGGAAAAGAGTTGCCAGTTGGGCTGCCCTAGAATGAACCAATCTACGGTAGTTCTTGGCCCGAGTGATAAGCGCATTAAGTCGTTTCCGAGGATCTACGATACTCTGTCGTACCAGAGCAAGATCGTTGCCATATTCGTAATCTGGTCCAATCCACCATTTCATGAACCTGTCGTCCTGAAATGCGGCAAGATCAAACTCTGCCAACGCCAGCACTTTGCTGTATGAATACGTGGACGAGTCAAGTCGTTCCAATGTGAACTTAGTATCTTGCAACGGATCTCTCATTGTATTCTAGTTACAAGATTAGAGTGGGCGGGCACTCCATTAAATACGCCGTGGATTTTACGCTAATCAGGGGCGTTACTTAGAGACGGCGTTATCACCGTGACTCACGTACACAGGGATCTACAAATGTTGATACTTCTTTTCTAAGTCGGTATGTTGGATTTCGACTGGATTTTTTTCCTAATTAACTAAGGTAACAATTTAAATAACCAGATAATCCAACAAATTATAAATCAAATGGTTGTTGACCACATTGTTGTTAATCGAGTCCAAAAACTCCTCTCCCGATTGCGCTGCAATGTACCCAAATAAGAAAGGGTTGGAGCCGTGGCGTTAGCCGTGTATTCAGCCGTGTCAGGGGTTACGCCCGTGATCTTCTCTCATACATACTCCACATCACGTCATACAGTGACTGATAACATTTATACAGTGTACCCGGTGATCCTATTATTACTTATCTTACAATATCCATGTCATTTCAATCACTACCAATTATTGATCTTAGTCTAGAAAACGATCCAAACACAAGACCACAACTCTTGGAGCAAATCAAGGATGCTTTGTTTCGAGTGGGATTCCTATACTTGGTCAATCATGGCGTAGAGGACCAAGGCAAGAAGCTAATGAACATTCTTCCTCAATCATTTGAATTGCCATTGGAAGAGAAAGAAAAGATATCAATGACTAATTCTCCACATTTCGTTGGCTACAGTCATCTGGGTGCCGAAACCACTGCCAAGGCAACCGACATTCGAGAGCAATTCGACTTTGGATCTGCCACTGTCCGGGAACCTGAGGATCTTCCTCAGTGGAAGCGAATCCAAGGCCCTAGTGAGTTTTTACCTGATGAGCTTGTTCCAGGATTCAAAAATACTGTTAGTGGATATATTTCCCAGATGAGTGAATTGGCATCTCGATTCCTTGAATTGGTTGCCGAGAGCCTTAACCTTCCCCACGATAGTTTTACCAGATTCAATGGTAAAATGAATCGTCTGAAACTTGTAAAGTATCCTGATGTCCCCAAGGAATCGTCATCTACTCAAGGTGTTGGTCCTCACAAGGATAGCTCAGGAATGATGACATTTGTTTTACAAGATCAAGTCGGAGGACTACAAGTCCTAAATCAACAAGGACAATGGATTGATGCCACTCCTATTCCTGGATCTCTGGTTGTAAATATAGCCCAGGGATTCGAAGCATTGACAGGTGGCCGTTGTGGAGCCACTACGCATCAAGTCATTGCACCTAATGCTGGAGTCACCAGATATTCCATTCCATATTTCCATTCGGTTCGTCTTACTCTGACCCTAAAAGATCTCCAGGATCAATTAAAATTCATCAGTGGTAAGATACCCGAGCCAAAAGATGAAAAGAAGCGACTAGTCGATGTACCAAGTGAATTTTTGGATCCTAAATATTCATGTGTAAGTATTGTGCATGTTGTTATCAACAAAGAAAAAAACAAAACACATGTTGTTGAAACTGAAAAGTTTCTGTGAGTAAATCGTACTAACTTAGTTTGGGGAAGCTCATTTGAGAAACCGGATTCTCAGCCATCGAGATGTGGCTGCCAAATGGTACTCTGACATCCAAGATAAGTACATCAATTCCCAATAACTGCAAAAGTGCACTTATAGATTTTGGATTTGTCCTTGTTGATCTTCTTACGACCAAATTGTCACAAATTTGTCACATATTTTCTTAACTCATCAAAAGAAAAAGAAAATAGATCCTTCTCGTAGTCTGCCAGCTGCACTCACTCTCAGCTCCACGCATTGATCCGTGTTCCGGTCTTCGTACGGCTGAACCGGGTTTCGAAACTTAGATTCTTCCATCATGTTCGGGTTTCCGCAAGAATTCAGAGACTATGAGCTCAAACATTACCTGCGATTGGTTATGATTATTGGTATATATGTCATCGTTCGACCTTTGTTTGTAAAGATCGGAGAAAAGATTCAAAGCTCTGAGCATCAAAAGTCGGCTACCAGCCCTCAAAATATCGTGCCAGCCGCCGACTCCACCAAGTCATCTGCCAAGTCATCCGGATGGTCATGGGGAAATAAAGATCGAGAAGCAAAGAAGAGAAGTAAGACTGAAGTGGCCGAGGATATGGACAGTGATGAAGATGTGACAGATCTCCTTGACGAGAAAGATCTGGAGATTTTCCAGTAGGTGGTGGTAGTGTCTGTTCTACGTAAACTTACAGCAACAACAGAGAAGCAAACCAAACCATGAATCTTGATCCGGGTCTTAACAGAGAACAAAAAAAAAATAATACTTATGCATAATCTCGATAATGATATGGATCCTCTTCCTGTTGCGGTTCAATGGCCACGTATTCCTCTCGAGAGATTCCCAATGGGATCTTTGGCGGTATTTTTGGCCTGTGTGCTGTATTGGTAACTTTATTGAATATTGAATCTCCGTAGCCATCATTGATCTGTCTAGAGATATCCCATTGTCCTTCACCTGTGTAGCCACTCGCTCCCGAGTCAATATGGCCTGGGATTGTTGGTAGAGTCTTTTTGCGCACCACTGGTTCTGGAGCATAAGTAGTGAAATCCAACATATCTCGGGTAGGCTGTCGAGGCATATTAGTCTGTGCAGGCTGAGATCCTTTTCGGCCATAATCCTCGGGCGAAAAAGGCATGTTTGAAATAATGTCATCATCGTCACCATCACTGTCTAATTGATGGGCAACATTTGGAGCTCCTGGAGATGGCACGGGTCTTCTTCGCGGCACTGCTCCTGTTGGAGCACCACCTAATGATCCCACTGGTCTTCGTCGTGGTGGACTCGTAGGAGGTCCATTATTAGGACTATTATTACCACTGCCAACAATAGTTGACATTGGTGCTCCTAGACCATTTGGTATATTGATGTGGCCTGGCGATATATGAGCGGGTGCAGTGGGTAACCCATGGCCTGGACTTCGGTTCGGATGCCATGCCGTCTGAGACTGTTGCAACTCATCAGGCATTGCAAATCCTCCTTTAACAATGGGTTGTGTGGAGTATTGAGATGATGACTGTGACAGTGGAGTTACGGGCCGTGGTGCTGGTATAGATGATTGTGGTGGTACTGTTTGTCCGTCCATCACTGGTATAGGAGGTAATGCCCTCTGTCCTCCGTTACCAACACTTTGACGAGAAGATCGTCCAGATCCATTACTGCTTATTGAGGTGATCATATCAGGACTTGGGATCGAGTCTTCCAATGGATATGGAGGTAATGTTGGAAGTGGACGACCACCAGGTCCTGTTCCTGGACCAATCCCTGGCGATCCACCAGGTCCTGTAGACCCCGGTCTATCGCTCAATTGACTCACAGAGTTCCTTTGGCTCAATCCAGGGTTGCTAAGCCTTTTCTTTGGAGGTAATGCCGGTCGATTTGAATAGAATGTCATCTCCAAGTACACTTCTCCTGCGTACTTGCCTTTATAGTGAATCTCGTGCCATTTATCGTATCCAGTACTTGGATGACTTGTGAAGACTTCTTCCAGAGAAATCACCGTATCTCCTACCAGTTCAGGTTTGGAGTCATTCTCATCTAAAACACTCAGCTTCATGACTCGTTGATCTGCTATGTTCAAGACATCGTAACGGACCTCATGATCCCTACATTAGTACCGTTTAAAAAACCCCGAAATTCGCGTGTTTTCTTACCAATGAGCTACCTGACCTCCTCGAACATCTGCTGGACATCTTTTTGCATCTTGGCCTACTCGAGCTATACAGTATGGATTCTGTTTACCGAGCTTTCGACGGTTCGTTAAGTTTCGCTAAAGTTAGACTGTTCAAAACGAATGAAAATCTATCGTCCTGGTGTCAAGAGATGTGCACTTACAGCTTTCATGAATATCACCACAAGGGTGCCTAACTGGATAGGATCTAAATTCATTTTCAGATCCAAAGTTATCTCTCTAGCTCACGATTGATATAATCAAAGAGACCGTTAGTCTATAGTGCTTACTCTTGTTGCTGGGGGAACGAGTTCTAAAGCCTCACCGAGCCCTCGCTGAGGCAGAGCAACAGTCTAGCTTACGACAGAAAGGGGCAGGACCAAAGGCGGTCTACGCAGGAATATCAGCAACTATGATAAAAATAGATGAGATTGTGGATGAATAATGTAGAAACATATATGAATAGATACAAACGGATATGATAGGATGTGGATGGCACCACTAAGCACCACTTAGCACCAATGGACACCGATGGACACCATCAGATATTGGGCCACAACAAAAGACATTTGGCTGCTTACTTTCTGTGTCAAGCTCAAGCTCTGGCCCCAGCTCTGGCCCCAGCGCTAGCGTGGACGCAGTCATCTAAATTAGGAGTTATATTAAACGCACCAAGATCCTTGCGCATGTCATCACATGGCTATGGTGATTCCGGGATGTACAACCTCTATATCTACAGAGCCATCAAGAAAATGAACCAAACGTGCAAATCCACATAAACAGAGGGTCGAAATCTAGATTATCCGATTCAATAGATTGTGCCAGGCATCTTACCGTGGTGATACGACTGGGCATACAGTGCGGTACATTCCAACCATCTGTCTGTTGATGCAGGACACCTTCTTGATCGGGACATGTGTAAACAGGTGGTGCAGATATATGCACGGGGATCAAGATCCAACGGGACTAATTTATAGACATTGGAACTCGACTGTTGTTTTTTTTATATTTGTTTGTCTATTATATCGATACGTTGTTGTTTGGAGAACGGTTACGTTTGGAGTTTCGTTTCTCTTTAGCATATTTGATTGATGGTTGGCAGGACCTTGTCTCAAGACAGCTCCTACAACATCCGTCGAAATCCTCTCAATATTCGTCAGCCTGACGGCACTGATTTAGTCCTTGACAAGAAGAAGGTCACTATTCCTATGCCTTCTACTAAATCTGCTTCTTCCTTGTCGCAGCCTCGAGCTCCTAAATTTGGGACTGTAGGTCGCCAACCAACTGTGGCTACCAGTTACCATAAGAGTTCTGAGATGATCGCGATTGCTGGTGAAGCAAACAATCGTCAGCTGCCACTTATATCACCTCTTGACAAATTCAAGAAGCTGGAAATTTCCGGAATAAACAATGATAGTCCAGGGCTCACTTCTAATTTCCACGATGCCCTAAACAAATCATCCGTTTACGGAGCAAAGAGCGATGGAGCTCAGCTAGGTCGAAAAAATACAATAACCTCGAACCATGACACAACCATAGGCCCAAGTATGAGCAATGCTATCGACAAACTGCGACGGGCTCGCAGTCAACTTGGGTCCACGCAAGATCCATCCGATGAAGACCGACACATTGTTCAACAATTAAGAGCCTTGTCCGATTCAATGGATAGTCCTCCTATTATTGTTCATCCTGGAACCCCAGACACTGGTAACTGCCCATCTTTTGATGAGGAAGAAACTGATTCAGTGTATGATGGTTCATCAGAAGAGCTCAATAGTCCACCTTCACCATTGATGCAATCTTCGCCAACTATTGGTGAACTTGACCCGGTGGATCCAACTGATCGGGGCCGGCTATTTCTTAAAATCAGCGGCCTCAAGGATTTACAACTGAAGGCCCCAAAATCACGACATCCAAAATTCACACTCACCCTTGATAACGGTCTACAGACCGTTACAACATACCCATTGGACATGAATACCATTACTGAAGATGACCATCTAATGCTCATCGACCATGAATTTGAACTTGTTGTTGGCCAGGACGAGCTTCAGGTAGTTCTGACCGTCAGTGGTTCATTAGACCCACTACCAGCACCGGTTGTTGTCAAACAAAAATCTCCATCTCCCATAATTGAACAGGAAGCGCCTATCACTCCAGTTTCTAGTCCCAAGAAGAAGCGATTCGGTTTATTCAACAAGAGCCCGAAAAAGGATTCTACAGTATTGCAGCCACAATTCAGCCCAACTAAACCATCAGCAAAACCTCCACCACAAAATCCAGTCCTTGCCACACCAAAAGATGTCTGGACAGATCTTGTTGGAAGATCTGGAGAATTTGGACGAGCTTATTTGGTTGCAGGGCAATTTGAGAATGAAGTATTTGGCAGGCCCCAAACCTTTATTCTATCTTGCTTTAATGAGTGGTCCAAGGACCCCAAAACATCCAAGAAAGTGTCTCCATATCGAATTGGTGGTATTCAAGTCACAATGATGTTCATTCCTCGATTCTACAGAAGTGAAATATTACCTGATAGTATGAAAGCATGTACCATCGAGTTGAAAAAGGCCAAGCAACAGAAGCATGTTGAGAAAAGTGGATATCTTTCTCAGCAGGGAGGTGACTGTAAATATTGGAGACGTCGATGGTTTAGTTTGGACGGATCCCGTCTGGTTGGACATCATGAGGAGACTCGACGAATGCGTATGGCAGTTGATTTGGCAGACGCTCGCCGAATAATCTCTGCATCGAGCGAGGGAATGGATGAAAAGACGTTTGCCATAGAATTCAAGGATGAAATTCTCAGTTTCTATGCCGATAATGCTGACGAGAAGCAACAATGGCTAAAGATACTTGGTATGTCTCTTGCTCATTGTTGTGGAAAGCAACGCACTTGGTGTGATCTGGTGATCCAGCGTCATAATGAACACCATAAGCAGCAGCAAGAATTAGAAAGAAAGTCTATTGAACGAAAGCGTATTTCCGATAGTGGAGTATCGAATTTTATTGAGAGCATGTAATAGATGATTGATCTTAATATTTTCCAACTCATCTGCCTGAGTAAATGAGATATAATTTATATATGTTATTGTTAACTTAGCTATAATAATTATTAATTCAGAGAATACTGCTATTGTACTTGGTCTAGTTTGTCAGAATGAAGACATCACTTGAAAGTTCAGAATCCAAGTTTTTCTCTAAGCTACTGCCATGTGTTGCGTCTTGCATTGATAGACTTAGTTTCATACAAACTACATGAGTCAACCTAAACTGGTCGTCTTTGACCTGGACTATACACTATGGCGTAAGTATATTGAATTACACGATCTAACTAGCTGTAAGTGAAAAGAAATTGAAACGAAATTGAACTTGAACTGACAAGTGTTGGTGCGATACACATATCTCGGCACCTATCAAGGCAAGTGCTGATAGACTGTCCATTATAGATAAATACGGTGAGCAGATAGCATTCTATAGAGATGTACCAGAGATCTTGGCAGCCATTGAAACACATCCTGAAACTGTGGCAGTATCTGCTTCTAGAACACATGCTCCAAAATTGGCCGTGAAGATGCTGGATCTAATTCATATCAGTGGACGGCCATCTTCATCATTTTTGACCCACAAAGTATGGGGTACTGGAAGTAAAATTTCTCATTTCAAGGAATTACGTGATCTCACGGGAATAGATTACACGGAAATGGTGTTCTTTGATGATGAGAGTTGCAATAAGGATGTTGAAAGATTAGGAGTAACCTTTGTACTTGTGGAGAATGGCGTCAATTGGTCCGTGTATAATAAAGGTCTTGATATGTGGAGGAGAAAAGCAAAAGAAAAAGCTTAGGGTGGTGTCACAATGATTTTTCTATAAATATTTAGATGATCCCTTGTGATCAATGTTGATATAGTTAGTAGTAATTTATTAGTACTCTGATTATCACGTCTACTGTGTCGGATGCCGAACTATATAGACTACAGCCTATATTTAGGCCCTATAAGTTATGACACTTATATATGCATTGTACCTAGGTTTGGCAATGACAGTAACTTAGAGTCTAAGACTGCCCGAAGAGCCTTAACAAACACCATATCAACATTTTCAAAAAAACACAAAACTTAAATCATGGATTCACTGAGTATTATTTATGGTTGTGTTAAGCAATCCTAATAGAACTGCTTCTTGGTTGTTGACACTACCGCATTGACATATGCAAGGTACAGTTCATGCGAGAGGCCGATCTCAATAGGCTTTTTCAATAACCGAGATCGTACTATCAAGACAGCGCCAATAAGAACGGCAAATACAAGCCTCTGGCAAGAGACATACAATAAAATACCTAATCAATTGTTATTGTAACTGGACAGTGAGATGCCTCCCGCCTTGCCAAGCCCAAGTTATCAGCCTCATTCAGATTAGATTTTTGTCTCTTGACCCCTTGGAAACTACTGAAAAGAAAACTATAAATTAGTTAGATCTTTCAAACCAAAAGTCCAACGAGGGTTAAACGACAGTTAACAGAATGGGTATTCAAGGGCTGTCTCATAATGCAGATCGTTTTAAAGAATGGATTCCAGAAGGTGGCTTGAAAGGGAGTGAAATTTTCATTGATGGGCCCAACTTGGCATATTTTATCAAGGACCAGGTTGGATGGAATGGCAATCCGGTTTATGATGTGTTCAGTTCTATTGCTATTCGAATCATTAAAGGGTTTCGAGCGCTGCAGCCATCAAGGTTGGAGGTTCATTTTGATGCATTTATTCCCAAAGAGAAGATTGTAGTGAGACTACAGCGGTCAAGAGCCAAGATGTTCCGAGCAAATCCTCGATTGCCAATCCATGTGATCTCATTATTATATTTCTGTCTATTACGGGAAATACCAGATCTGGATATCAAAGTGTTTGCAGAAGAAGCAGATGAATCAATCAGCTATGCAGTGCGTAATAGCACATCAAAAGCTACGAAACTGATTGTGAGTAACGACTCTGATTTCTTCACCATGTTGTATGATCAGGAGGATGTTCAGATAATGGGCATGAGACACAGATTCTCCAGTTATAGGCCTATTGGTAATCAGACGATTAAAGTAAATAAAGTATTGGATATTATCAAAGCCATGAAAATCCATCGTCGCGCGCCAGAGAGATGTCGGCCCACCCTACTAAAAAGTGGCTACGCAATTCCTCGGGCACATGAATTTGCCAACTGTGTTTATGAACTGCAGTCCAATGTGTCATTCCTTCCTATTATCAGGAGTAATGCATTCAGTGCTGGGCAAGATATTAGAGCCTGTGCATACAAAAGATTATTGGCAGGTGCAGAAGGACGGCCAACTCATTGTTTAGAATATGGTCCTTGGGATGGTGTATTCTCCAAAATAATAGTCGAGTTTGGTGATTATGATGTGTCATGCCTGGATTCGACAGAATCGGTTCTACAAACAGTTCAAGATGAGCTAGTCAAAGTAGGATTTGGATACGAAGTAGTGGGATATTTACGTCAAGTGTTTGCAGGGACAGAGATTGTGCCAAAGGGGTTTATTAGTCCGTTAACAGAAGAATTGACTGAAGAATTTTGGGCTTCAGTAGGTATTCTGTACAGTCTTCTTTTATTGGAAGGATCGTTAGATAGAACTATTGATACCACAGTTTTAGGGCCCATTATATGGCGAATAAGTCAGAGCCATTTTGCAACTTATAGGGCAGCAACAAAAGGTCAAGATAGGCCGCCCATGCCCATGCCAGCAGCACCTGTGCCAGCAAGGAAGTTAACTCCAAAGCCTGAAGTTGTGGAAGATCCTGCTGAGAGTCTAAAGGCTCATGAACTTGCGAAACTTGTTATGGAGATGTCCATTAGATAGACATTACTGCCCATTAGAGCATGTGGCTTGCATAGTAAAGCGTACTTAGGCATAGTTAAGCATAGCTGAGCATAGTTGAGCAAGGCATAGATAAGCATAGTTGAGCATAGTTACATTGTTGAAATATAGTTAAAGACACTCCTAGTTAAGCATCGTAGTGGTTACGATCAAGACTAGTTCTAACATGATCAAATGTCTCACTATATCAATAGTACAGCCTACAGCATACAATACTCACAACATAGTGCATATACAGCACGTATCACACCCAGCATGGTAAAGCGACCTACAATCTGAATAAACCAGTAATGACATTGAAAATATAATGGAAAATAAAATAGAAAACAAAATAGAAAACGTGCTACAAAGCGGTCACAAATATTAAACATTAAAAGACTAAACTATAGTTTTGTTTTCAACATAAACTACCCACAACGCTAAAACATGCGCTAGCCCACGCTGTGATAGTTATGTTATATAATATGCAAGATGCGCAGATCAGATGCCTGCCGCAGTTATGGTTAGTACAGCATGCTAAGTATAACTTAACAACAACGGAGATGCAAGCATGCACAGAAGTTGCGAAAGGAAAAGAGCTGTAAAATAGCACGATAGGAAGCAATGATTATAAAACCCCAAGCACAGCTGACGGTGGGCTTGTTGTACTGTTTAACCTAGTTATTTGGGGTGGTAGTGCGGTGGTTGCTAATTGTTTACCTATTCCCCCTTATTCCTTATCAGGGGCGGGCCCCGTACCCTTGGTTGGAGGCGCGCAGTCACCCTTCACCCTGAGGCTACTGTGCCAACTGGCGGGGATTTGCTAGTTGTTTTCCTGACATCCATCCAACACACGACGTATTGACAGGTCGTGCAAAGAGTTGTAAAAAAAAAATCGCCCGATTTTTTTTTGAGTTTGCTGGTAGTAGTGGTTGAAGACAGGAAGAATGGTGTCACAGCCTGCTGATTTACGACGAAAACTCGTCATTGTAGGAGACGGAGCCTGCGGCAAGACTTGCTTGTTGATAGTGTTTTCCAAGGGAACTTTCCCAGAGGTGTACGTTCCAACCGTGTTTGAAAACTATGTTTCAGATGTCGAAGTGGACGGGCGACGCGTGGAGCTGGCACTATGGGATACTGCAGGCCAGGAGGACTATGACCGGCTCCGACCGTTGTCTTACCCCGATTCCAACGTGATTCTTATTTGCTTTTCTGTTGACTCTCCTGATTCCCTTGATAACGTTCAGGAGAAGTGGATTTCCGAGGTGCTGCACTTCTGTCACGGCATCCCTATTATTCTTGTAGGTTGCAAGGTTGACTTGCGAAATGATCCCCATACTATTGAGGAGTTGCGACGAACTTCTCAGCGACCTGTTAGCTCTGAGGAGGGCCAGGCCGTTGCCGATAAAATTGGTGCCATCAAGTATTTGGAATGTTCAGCAAAGAACCAGCAGGGTGTTCGAGAGGTATTTGAGCATGCTACTAGAGCTGCTCTTATGGTCAAGGATAAGACCCAGAAGAGGAAAAAGTGCATTGTATTGTAACCTCTGTAGAGTAAGGTCTGACTGAGTAGTTTAGAATTTGGTGCGTTGATTTAAATGTAGATGACTTGTGAAATTTGTAATGTTGTAGATGTTGATCGGTTTAGATAAACCAACCATACGGCTATATTAATGATCATTATATATTCTATCCAAGGATCTTTGTGATCTTTCCAATGGCAACAGTTACTCCCTGGTCTCGCAAAGTGAATCGTCCCAGTCGAGGATAGTCCTTGAATGATTCGATACAGATGGGCTCTGCCGCCTCGATCTCAGCAATGACCATTTGGCCCTTCTTAGCAAATGCTGGTGCCTTCTTGGACCTCTTTCCAGTACCCTTTTGCAAACTGTGAAGCAATGCTGTGAATGTGACTTCCTCAATGGCAGTGTGCACATGCATCACACACGAGTAACCGCTAGTCAAGATGGACTTGAGCTCTACAATCGCCACTTGAGCTTCAAACCGAGTGGCAGTCTGAACTGGTGCCTTTACATCGGTCAAAACGTATCCAACCTGTACGTCTTCTTCTTCGATACCCTTGAGTTTGAGTCGGGCTTGATCTCCACAAATCAATCCAGGAACTTCGGCTTCTGATTCATTATAGACGGCCATCACTTCAACTGAAGTCTTGTTGGGCATGAGAATCAATGACTGACCCTTTCGAACATTACCACTCTCAATCTTTCCCTCGACAATGGTTCCCAAATCTTTACCCTTTCCAGACACTGGCATCATGAAAGGAGCATTAACTCGACGATCCTCGGCCTTGAGAGCGTCAAGGTACTCAAGAAGCGCAGGTCCATTATACCACGGTGCAAGGTCGGTAGATACTCGGTCTTTAAGACCAGCTCCAGTGTAACCAGACACAGGCATGAAAGTGACATCAGTCTTGAGGTTGTATCCATTAGCCTTGAGGAACAGTCCTAATTTACTAGTACACTCATCGTATCGCTCCTTGCTCCATCCCACCGTAGGGTCGTCCATCTTGTTGACAACCACAATCATTCGGTTAATACCCTGAGTCTTTGCCAGCATAGCGTGCTCTCGAGTCTGACCTCCCTTTTCGAATCCAGTCTCGTATTCTCCCTTTCGGGCTGAAATCACCAGGATTCCTACATCGGCCTGAGATGCTCCACCAATCATACTAGACACATACATCTTATGGCCTGGAGCATCCAGTATAGTATATCTTCGCTTTTCGGTTTCAAAAAATGCTCGTCCAACTTCAACTGTCTTACCCTCGGCTCGCTCTTCCTTGTTGGTGTCCATGACCCATGACAGGTACCATCCCTGTCGTCCAGCATCTTTGGCCTCTCGCTCATACTTTTCAACTGTTCGCTTGTCAACAGCTCCTGTCAAAAACAGCAGGTTACCACCCATGGTAGACTTACCAGCATCGACATGTCCCATGAAGATAATTGACATGTGCTCCTTCTGGATTCCAAACAGATCAGTCACTGTTTCCCTGTCGAGTTCCGACTCTTGCTGTTTGACCAGAGTATCAGCATCTTGCTTCTCAGCCTTTTTGTCTGGCTGGGACTTCTTGTCTTCCTTTGCAGAAGCGCTAGCACTGGGTTTCTTTTCGACCTTGGCAGGAGCAGATGCTGGGGTCTCTGCCTTCTTCTCCTCTTTGACTTCCTTAGGAGCAGCAGTAGTAGCAGTAGTAGCAGTAGCAGCAGGACTAGCCTCCTTCTTCTCTTCAGCAGCTGGCTTATCATCCTTCTTATCCTGGCTATCACCACCAATCTTCAGAACCTTGGTCTCACCACCGATCTTAACCACTGTAGGTTTGGAGGTACTAGCGGCAGCAGCAGGAGTAGATCCTGCCAGTGGTCTTCGAGCACCTGGAGGAGGTGGTAATACACTTTTCTTGTTTTGATATTCTTCCAAAGTCATGGTCTTCTCTTCAGGCTCGTCATATTGTTGATCGTATCGATTGTTGTTGTACCCTCCTCGCTGGTTGTATCGGTTTCCAGAACCATATTGATTGTTGTACTGATTCTGGTACTGGCCCTGACCATACTGGCCCTGACCATACTGACCCTGACCATATTGGCCCTGACCATACTGGCCCTGGGATTGCTGACCATATTGGCCATATTGGTTACCACCATACTGACCATATTGACTAGATCCAGATCCAGCTCCAGCTCCAGCGCCAGATCCATACTGACCATACTGACCAGGCTGGAAGTTATTAGACTGAGGTTGGAAATTGTACTGGAATCGCTGTCCGGCGTTTGGTGTCTGTTGGCCACCTTGCTGTCCAGTTTGCTGAGTGCCTTGCTGACCAGAAATGTTGGCCTGCGACTCAAAGTCCTGAGACAACTTGTTCTCGTCGAAGTTTCCGTTCGACATGATAATAAGTGAGGAAGTTAACGGTTGGACTTTTTTCACACGGGTATGGGGTCCATGCACGGCTGTGTCATGATGATACATAGGCTTATAAAATAACTCTTCGCAATTCTTTAAAAACCAGGTTATGATCGTATTATTATGTTGAGAATTTATGAAGCATCCGATACTGTAAAATTCAATTGATGACTGATACATAAGCTGGTCAAAATAAAAAATTTATCCGCAGGCAGTGCAGTCTATCAGGATCTAGAATCAAGGATTGTCGAGTAAAGGCTAGTATCAAAAGATGCAAAGTGAAGTTCCAACACAAATCTCTATTTAAGTGACTTTCATGATGTTCCATTTTTATGTTGTTAATTATTATTCGTTAAAAATCATTAATAGTTTGGTCGTTCTTTTAGAGGTATATTCAGACGCAACCGTTCCTGCATGCTGCACACTAATGTATCCTAAGCCCCAACTGTGTAGATCTGAAATCATTTATGCTGTAATGAATTCACCCACTCCATTTTGTGGCTTATACACTGGGATTGGAACGAATCCTAATTCTATTCTATTTGGATATATAAGGGCCAACCATAAGAGACCGTAATGTCTCTAAAGCTTATATATATAACGAGGAGGAGTTGTGGTGGGAAGGTTCAAGAGAATGTAAACTCTATCACAGAAATATAAGATAACTGCCAAGGATTTCGCTCTCTGATCACAACCTTCCTCAATAGACCAATTCTTATACGACTGAGAACTTTCACTTTGTTTGACTTTAAATGTGGTCGATATCAGTGGGAAGTCTGAATAATAGGTGGCTCTGTCAACTTTACACTGAAAAATCCAATTACAAGTTTAGCAGATTGCAGAAGTATACCAGGATTTCAGGACAGTGAGAGGCACATGTCAGAATAATTGCTACAGGGCATCCAAATGATAATGATTGGATCCAAGCTGTTTGGAGGTCGGCCTGTGGTCTGAGTCGCAAGACCCAGATCAAACTTATTTAATGGATGCACTGTTAATGGAATTAGAGATTTTGCTGAATTCAATATTCATGCAGGAAGAGCGTCTATTCCGAATCGACGATATCTTGAAAATTTGCTGGAGTTTGCAAGTTAAAGTTTTTCGTGGTGCAGCTGAAACTGTTCCGAAATACTTCATGGATAATATTGATGGTTGTTGGTGATTGTAATATCATTGCAACAACAACTTCGTATGGTATTGTAGACGTTTACCGGAGCAAAGAACTGAAGAGCAAACAAATGGCTCTCTCAGCTCTTTGCTCGATTGTAGTAACAATATCTCTTATTGCATTGCCATAGATGCATTTTCAGCTTGCTTACTCTTTGAATAAAACCAAATAGTTCTCAAACCAATCAACGGAAGCCAGGTACAGATGTAAACAATATGCAGGTACTAACCTAAACCGCAACTGTCGATCTTAGAAATGACCTTGCTACTTCTACCAAGCCTATATGTGGAGACCAGCAGCAAATTTTAGCATTTCCCTCGCTTCTATTGACCTTTCTCAATTGCTCAAAATGTCCATTAGTCAAAGATTTACCAGAGCCTCCAATGGCCAGCAAATGTCATTCATCACACTGTACGCACTGTTTGGTGATCTCTAGTCGTGACAGAGTGCTAAAGATACAGCATTCCCTATTTCTTGAAATTTAAAATCCCTCGTCTCACTGTATCCCTGATTTTGCTGAGTTTCTCGGCAAAACACGAAATTAACCAGCCTTGTAAGTGGCACCCGATAGGACAATGGGTAAGGACAAGCCTTAACAAGCTCAGGAAAACAGGACAATCAGGATCACCATCTTAACAGCCGTGCCTCAACATGGATGGGCTGGATCTCCTTATTAAAAGGGTATGATAATGGTGTCATTTTGAGTCGCTTTTATGATTTGATTTGTTTAGCTTGGTAATTGATTTGATTCTAACAAGGCGGGGACTACAGCTGCCACATTTGCACTCAATTCTGGTATCCGAATCGCAGCAGGATATGCATTTGGAGCTCTGTCGAATGTATTTCACAAGCTGCCAGAGAAAGAGAAGTCTAGGTTGGAGGAGCTCAAGAACAAGCTGGAAAATGATATCACAGTAATATCACCAGCTATGGATCTCATTGAGTTGATGTATGTCTTTTTTGTGTTTGCGGTGTACTATGATTCGTACTAACATAGTTCTGCTAGGGGGAACACTTCACTGGGAAACTCATTACAGCTGACCAACGAACTAAAGAAAGATATCAACGAATTTCATAAGCAGCTTGATGCTATTGATGAGGCAATTGATATCAAAATCCGAGATTCTAAACCACCTGAGTTGGCAATATTGGAAGTTGAAGAGTCGATTAAAAAGCTTCTCAAACGAATTGAAGATGCAGTACCTCTGATCTCTCTAGCACTTACTGCATCAGGGGCAAATCTCTCATCATCACTGCCAGACACAGTTTCACCTGGTAGGCTGTTGCAAGCAGCTAGATATTTGAATGCTGGTGATATCAAATTCAAGAAATTGAGTCGCAAACTCAAGTCAACCAGACCACGAGATAATGACCAAAATTACAAAATCCAAGTTGGTCCTACGTTCTGCTTAACGATGTATAGCGTTTTCCGGAGCTCCATACGAAAGGCAATGGATAGCACCAGCTGGAAAGAGACTCATGCCAAATCCCAGGTTAGTTTGTGGAGAATGCACAAGACTGGAACGAAGTATTATTACGAATTGCATATAAAGCCCGATTTTGATGATGGCAGGTTTCATGATAGTGAGGAAGAGGCCAAGACTCGCATCATTGATATTTCGCTTATAACGAGATTATTTTTCTCTGCCTCTGGCCAATTATTGGAAATTGAGGATGCTCAGACGCCGGTGTTGGTACTCAAATTGAACAGATCGTTTGTTCCAGAATCCCATAGGATCACCAATGAGAGGGAGGTGTTTACTGCGTCGGGAGATGTAGAATGGTTTGCTTTTGAATTATATGATGATATGAGAGAGGAGTTTGAAGATGTGGATAGTGATGAAGATGACGAGGATGACGAAGAGGATGATGCCGACTACAGAAATGTTAAAGCAACAGGAAAAGACGGCATCACTGTCGATGCGTTGACAAAGAAGCTAAACAACCTTCAAGTGTCTGGTAATCTTCCTTCTTTGTCATTGTTGGAATATTTGATAAGACTAACCGCCTTACAAGCTAATGACCAGCAAACTGTCTATGATATCGAAGATGAGCGGTTATCGTTGTACCTTCGTGATGACTCTGGAAATCAGCATCCTGAATCAGTGCGGGATGAAGGTTCCCGAAGTTCATCACGAACATCGTCAGCACAAGGATCGCCAGCTGCAATACAAAGTTATTTATTGAGTCCTCAGAAACGGTCACCACGTCAATTTTCTAGTCCAAGACGATCGAAAGCGGTTAGTCCTAAAACACCAGGACCCCTTAGATACCCAGATTCTACATCCAAGCAGGATCATTATTCTGCATGGGAGAAAGATCGAATTTTTTCCAATCCCGTTCTCAGGAGAGTCTACGACAGGAGCGCTGTTGCTTCACCATTACGAGGCAAGAACAGGAATCCCCGGAATTATATCAGTTGAGATAAATCAAAATAATAATATACTTTATAAGTTGTAGCGAAGAAAAAATAGACATGTCTCAAGATTTCAGAACGGATATAAATTACGGAGAATATGGAGAGATTGAAATGCAATATGTCATTATCATCTAACTAACATAGTCCCAGAATCCTGGGACTATTGCATCCTTGGCATGTGCATGCCGAGGAGAAATGGCCTCGTCTTCAGACCAGTATGAGCCCACTGACATAAGAATAGGCTTTGGCTGTTGAGACCAACCGTCAGGGTGAGAGGAAGAAGCCTTGTTATTGGACAACTCAAATAGAGACTCGTCGTCATTGTGTGATAATACAGACACATTGGACGACATCGAATCAACGTTGCCCAATTGCAAAGGCTCTAGCCACTGAGTGTATAAATCGTCTGACTCAACTGCAGAGTCTGCATAGGCCATAGGAAACATTTGTGAAGGATCCTGTTCACTTATCGGATCATACAAAGCTTGTATTGAGTTTAGACTTGCTGGGCCACCATTGAATGGGACACCATAGCCACTATTACCACTGCCATCACCATTACTACTATCAGCGGACTGATAATTGTGTGAAGACCCAACCACTGATGGTTCTGCTACCGTAGCGCTTGCTGTGGTAGATACTGAACTGGCCCGAGGAGGAAACTCCAGATAAGCTCCATTTATCCTCCAAGTTTCAGTACCATCATTTTCATAAATTGGCTGGACCATAGATGGACCCAAGTCAAGACTTCGCACCGAGCTAGCACTATCAGCTATTGGACTATCATGACGATCGTCTTTGGGCACAGGACTCGAGGAAACAGAACTGACCGATGCAGTACGTGACAATGATGTTTGAGATCGTCTTGATCTCGACTGAGTCCTGGTAACATTCTTTGTACATGTGCATTTAGACATGTCCATTGCACACGGACATGATTCAGCATGTCTAGTACCACTGTGATTTACTCCGCATAAGCATTTGGTGTGTAGCAGGCGATTCTTACGGGCCTCACGACAATGCGAACATTGAGTGGCAGGCCGACCTTTGGGCTTGATCATAGTCAACGGCTGATCTGCGTGCTTGCAGTTAGACACCCGATGACCACGAATACACCGATCACAAGCGTACTTCACACCGTTTATGAGCACCATTATTACCTTTTTTTCTTTTTGATCAACAATAAAGAAGCGGGAAAAAGATGAGATTCACGTTTGTTCTTTTTAATAGGTTTTTACTGTTCCTCTTTTGACTATTTTTTTTATCTTTGCTGGCTACCAACCAAAGCACACCAACAAAACAAAAATATATCCCAAAGAAACAGTCCGTCAATATCTCTTTTAATATCAGTATCAATCAAATCACACCCTCACACCACAGGGGTTATATTGCCCTTTCGCCCTTACAGCGAGCAGCCAGCCTCCGGTTATACCAGGCTGTATCTGTCAACAGACACCAAAACGCTTTTCTGACAGTCAAATGGTCTCTTTAAAGATCATAGAGGAGGGGGCATCGAATGGGATTTTATAGGTTCGGCCGTGCCTGGTCTGCCCTTCTCTCCCGCAGGTGGGCAAGGCGCATGTCGCAGATGTGGGTGGTGTTTTGTGGACCGCCGCGACAGCAAGGTTAACCGGGTGACGCAACGAGACCTGAGTTAGGGCAGTCGTACAGCGGTGCCCACAACCTCCGAGAATAGCGAGCCATAAGTCGTATTTTGCCTGTTGCTTCTGTCGGGAAACCTCCCCAGTAACTGCCAACCACTAGCAATAATTTGAGCATTTGTCACACTTGCTCGAGGTCACTCTCGTACCCATTAATATTCGACATAACCTCTGCTTGTTTGACAGCTCGCATTCAAGTCTTGGCAACGGTTGCATACATGATCGACTAGGGCAGAACATTTGCACTCTACGTCATGATGCGTAGAGCCGTGCGAAATCGCCAGATTTGGTACGAGCTGGCAGCCAGGAGGCACCGGCGATCAAACACACCACCATCCCCAAAGTAGGAAAACATGCAAACAGCTGAAACAGGCCTCAAGTTCCTTCCGGTTGTTGTAAAAAAAAAAAACTGACCTGCAACCTCCCCCATCGCGGGCCCGCATACAGATTCAAAACAGCCAGCCAATCGCTCTGCTAATATGTACGAAACGAAACAGACACGACGAGATGGGACTGACTCAGGAACAGCAGCTTTATTTTGGTTTCCAGTGATCCGACATTCAAGGCCCGATATCCCTAGACCATGTTATAGTGGGATATTTTTGGTGACACAGTGACATCATCTGGCCTCCATGTCGTATAATTTTTAGTTTGCCTTGTTTGTTGAAGTGCGCGCTCCGATTGCCGGACTAACACTATACTATGTAGATCGCATAGGAGATGCCCCACGACCGGCATTCCAACCGGCCGACACACTAGAGAAATCACCTCCTGCCCCCAGTACTAATGCAAGCCAAGCTTTCTGCATGCGGCACTATGCGTGGATGGTGCTGGGATGCTGGTGTAATAGCTGCCGATAGTCCACTCGATGCAGCTCACTAATAATAGATCCATTGCCAAAAACGACAAGGATTTCGTCATTGTACACAACCAGTTCTCCGTCTTCAAATCGGCTGTTGACAAAATTGTTGTCGGCTACCTGATACCTCACAGGCACCACCATCTTTCCCCCTGCAGCATAACGCGGATCGACGTGGATTGCATTACCAACTGACTGTGACATATCATCAGCTATAAATAAAATCTCTCCCCGAGGAACCATAGGGGTTCCTGTTAATTTGACAGCATCGATATGATGAGGGGAATTATGTCGGATCAATATGACCTGAGCATAATGTGGACTGGAACTGATCCAAAGTCCATGCCATCGGTTGTTGAGTCGATCCTCATATTCAGTACCTCCTTGACACATGGATTCATCTAACCGACTATATGTGACAACCCTTTCTCCTATGCTGAAATTGGCATATCGAGGCGATGTCGATCGTAGCCAAGTGCTAATGCGAAATAGGTCATCGCTGGCTGGATGCGACTTGACGTAATGGCCCTGGAACTTGACGGAACTAACGTTGCGGGTGCGCTCGCGTGCCGGGAACTGAAGTGGCGGCCACACACTCATTGTAGGATGTACTCGATCCATATTCAGTGGGGTCACTCGCATTAGAGTGTTGTATACACCATTGCCCCACTTCATAGTTACAGTTCCATCTTCCGAATACTCGGTGTCTTGATCCATTGTCAGAATAGGCTCCTCTTCGGGTACAATTTGTATTGGCGTGAATAGCCCCTTTTGATCCATCAGACTAAAAGTCAGGTGCGAGATCAAAAGCTTGCCTTCACTGTAAACCGAATACGCTAATCGACCAAACGGAAACAAATCACCATACCATAGAGATTGTCGCAGCCATGAATGTCGATATAATGCTTTGTACAAATTGTAGAATGAACTATAAGGTTCGCAATCGTCGATATCCATATCTCGAATGCACATATCGCGCCAGATTACATCATCACTCATTGCATTGTGCAGAGAATGACATGTTAATGACAGATTGACGGCTGCTGCTACTGGCAACCGTTTGAGGATGAGAACCAGCACTTCTGGAGGCAAGTTTTGCATCCCTGTACTCCTCATACGATACTAGGTATCGGACTTTGCTTGTCAATCCGAGATCAGATGATATTAGATGTTCAATATACTTAGCTTCCAGTATCACGACGTTCTATGATGTGTAATATCTATAATGATATAGCTATCACTGTATCGTTGTTTCTCACTCAGAGTATCTCGCCCGCTGTATCGTTGTAGATCTGGCTCGTAGCTGATCTATCTATCTAGTACTGCGATTGTATGGTTACCTGGACGATACCCGGAGCGACTCTCAATTGACCAATACAACGCTGCTAAAGTGTTTGGTGTATAAAAGAGTTTTATATCGTATTTGCAGTCACTTTCGTGCTAAATTGAGTCAAGTCTGGCCCGAGTTTGGTCCAATTAGTCGCAAGACTGACGCCCCCCCCTAATTTAATGACAGTTCTCTAAATTATGCACTTCACCACTTGCTTAATACACAGGGTTCGGATGGAGAAGGATAAAGTACGAGTGCTGTCACTCAATTGCTGGTAAGTAAAGAAGCAGCCTCAGTCAGGGTCACACTAACTCAGGGGCCTTAAGTTTGTGTCCAAGTTCCGCCGCCAGCGCATTGACGCCATCAGCCGGACGCTGGCTGAACGAGGATCCAAGTACGATATCGTTGCACTTCAGGAGATCTGGGTAGAAGAGGACTTCAAAGTGCTTGAGGCTGCGTTAGGCAAACACTTGAAGTACTCGAAACTTTATTATAGTGGCATTCTGACAGGGCCTGGGTTAGCGCTTTTCTCAAGATGGCCCATTATATCTGCTGCTGTACACCCGTACACGCTGAATGGCCGTCCGAGTGCGTTCTTCCGAGGCGACTGGTACGTGGGCAAGTCGGTGGCTTCTGCTGTTATCAATCATCCTACTCATAGGAAGATTGAAGTGCTCAATTCCCACATGCACGCCCCCTATGGCACTGGTGATGCTGCCTATACATGCCATAGGACATCGCAGGCGTGGCAGTTGGCCCATATGGCTCGCAGGTCTATCGACAGTGGTCATCTTACAATTGTAGTTGGAGATCTTAATTCTATCCCTGGCAGTGCGACCTATGAACTTCTTGACATGGTTGGTGGGCTTTCTGACAGCTGGGTCGAGAAACATGGCCACTTCACTGGCGATATTGCGTCTCTCGAACCCGAACAGCAGATCCTACGTGCAGGCACTACATGCGACAGTAGAATCAATTCTTGGAGAGCTGATCGGCAACCACACGAGGCAAAGCGCCTGGATTATATTCTATTTGACAATACCAAAGCAGATGTGGATGATTGCCGGGTATCATTCACAGAACAGATCCCAGAATATGGTAGTGTTTCTGACCATTTTGCTATAGAAAGTGATCTTGTATTATCGGTAGAGACTGCTCCAAAACATGTGCCATCCACCAGTCAACTTATATCGTTATACGATGAAATTCTGGACATAATAGCTGACTACCGACCTACATCTATCTGGCAGAAGCAATGGAGGTTATCTCACTTCTGGGCGTCTGTGGTTGTAATTATTGCCATGCTTATCGCAGTATTCTGGGGTGCCGCTCACAACAGGCCATACGTAGGTTTTATCTTCCAGTTGCTGACATTTGCAGTCACTGCTACTGGCCTGTTGGATGGACTTATTGGATTTTTATTTGGTAGACACGAACAACGTGCTCTGCGTGAATTTGAAAATGAAGTTCTATTAGCAAAGTCTGTCATTTCTAGTTAAAAAAACAACAAAGTTAGCTTAATATGGGATTTGAGAACCATCGTAGCTAAGGAATTTTCCGGAGTCTTCGATCTTGAGCTCATCAATAAGCTTCAACTGCTGACTAGCACTTTCGTCTGGAGTGATAACAATAGACTTGATGAAATCCCCTGTCTCGGGAGAATACTCGTTGAGCTCCTCAATAATCTTATTTCCAGTGCCAGTACTTACAACACCAGGATGAAGAGCTACTACAGTAAAGTTCTCTTTGGCAAGCTCAGAACTCAAGCATTTTGCAATATAGTTCAGGGAAGCCTTAGATTGTCCATATGGAGCGCCAGGCACTGACATAAATGCGCCCATGGAAGCTGCCATTGTCGACATATAAACAATCTTCTTGGCTGTACCCTTGGAAAGCAAAGGATACAATGCTTGGGTGAGCATAATAGGACCAACAGTATTAACTGCAAACTGGTCCATCCACATCTTGGCAGGAGTTGTCATAACTGGGGCAATTGTTTTAAGGACAACTGCCGAATTGGCAATGAATATGTCAATTTTACTGACATAGTTGTTGGCATCTTTTGCGACTGCTTCAGCACTGCCTTCAACGTTGGAGTCATAGCTCACTACATATACATTGGGATGCGTTTTAACCCATTCATTAAGTTCCTTGGCACTCTTAAGGTCTCGAGCAGTAGCGATGACAGTGTTGGACGAGTCCTTAGAAACGGCCCGAGTAAGGGCAAACCCAATTCCTCGATTTGCACCGGTAATTAAGTAAACTTTAGACATTTGTTAATGTTTCGGAAGGTTATTTCTTATTTATTTTTTCAAGTCAGATATAGCCAAATGCTTCGTGTTTTATAGCCACAGCCACTACTGTCGGAGTTAATGCACCTCATCGAGCTTACCAAATCTGCCGCGGAGATATTGCAGCCTGCTTACCAAAGCAGAGATTTACATGTTCAGGAGCGGAGTTTCATGGTGGAGAACAAATGCTCCGTAGATTTTCAGAACCCCTAATTTGTACTCTCATTTCATATTATGTTGTCTCTGTCATTTGTGTTCAGCAACCAGCCAAACCGTTAAACCGTTGCTCAACCTGAAATGACGATTCCGGTACGCCATTTATCGAAAATGTATCAGATAATATTGACGAAATGAATCACAAAGATGATGGTATTCAGGGATTCGAAGAATTCAATATTCATACCGGAAACGTGCCTATTCCCAATAACCACGACGCCTTAAGATATTTGCTGGAATCTGTAAGATGGAACAATCTGGTAGGTAAAACGGCAATGTTCTTTTGAGGCATTCTATTGGATGGTGCCAAGTATATCGTCATGAAAGACTGTATCCTTATTTATAATATGGGCTATTTTTCTGTCAATTTACGGGTGTCATCACTGCACGGGGAAGTATTGCTGACTTAGTACTGTAACATTTGGACTATCTATGTATCCTTTTAAGATTAGGAATGAAGTTGAAATATTTCCTCAATTCGGCTCCTTAAAAGGGAATTTCAGATCCATCATAGCTCAAGAACTTTCCAGAATCCTCAATCTTGAGGCCAGAAATAACCTTCAACTGGTGGGCAGCACTGTCAGCAGGGGTAATGGAGATTGACTTCATGTAAGCACCCTGCTCAGCAGAAAGTTCAGTAATGTCGTCAACAACCTTGGTTCCCATATCGGTGCTGACAGCACCAGGGTGTAAAGCAACCACAGTGAACTTCTCCTCGGCAAGTTCAACACTCAGAGCCTTTGCAATAAAGTTGAGAGCTGCTTTGGACTGACCATATGGAACAGCTGGTACAGGCAAGTAGGCACCCATGGAAGCAGCAATGGTAGAAGTGTAGATGATCTTCTTTCCAGTTCCCTTGGCAAGCAAAGGGTAAAGTGCCTGAGTGAGAACGATAGGTCCAACGGTGTTGATGGAGAAGTGATCTTCCCAAGACTTAGCAGGAGTTTTCAAAACGGGAGAAATAGTCTGCAGGACAACTCCAGTGTTCGCGATGAAAACGTCAATCTTGGAGACATACTTGGCAGCCTCTTTGGCAGCAGCTTCAGCGCTTCCTTTAACATCGGAATCGTAGGTGACAATATGAACATTGGGGCGAGACTTAATTAATTCATTCAAAACCTTGGCATTCTTGACATCTCGAGCTGTAGCGATGACGGTGTTTGAGGACTCATTGGCAAGATCCTGAGCAAGGGCAAGACCGATTCCTCGGTTGGCACCAGAGATAAAGTAAACTTGAGACATTGTTGAGTTGGTTTCGATTGTTATTAATTGTTTGATAATGATATTAATTCTGGCAACATATTGTATTTATAGTTAATCTCAACTCGGACTACGCCTGGATTACTTATTAATCTGCTTTTGGTAATAAGTGACTTTCGGGGTTAATGCAGGTTCTTATGCACCTTGGTCAGCCCGTCCGTACTACGAGGTTATCCCGATGATCATTGCCTAGTACAGAATAATTCTTTTTGTAATCATTGTATAAAAACACAGTAAGCATATGCTAAGAAGAACTCTGCAAGGTGACAACATAGCCATCTATTTATCGAATATTGTTCCGGCTATATTACCAGTGCGTGTGTAGATATGTTAAACTCCTCGCATGCACTTGTGCGTTGTCCGAGGTTATGTAATAGATTTCCTGATGAGCGAAGAAGATTATTAATAGTGGTATTGTAATTGATTGCTAAGAATTAGCTGTTGAAGCTTTCCTTTATTTTCATGTAATTATATTCCAATTTGAATTTGCTTATAACAAAACATCTACACTTAAAATGGGATCTCAGCAGCATCAGGACCCAGGAACTTTCCTGAATCTTCGAATTTAAGCTCTTCAAACACCTTAACTAGCTGCTTGGCACATTCATCTGGAGTGATTGAAGCATTTCGGATTAACTCTGCTTGCTCTGGGTTGAATTTGCTAATATCGTCGACCACCTTTACTCCACCTTCTGAACTAACGACACCTGGATGAAGAGCAATAACAGTGAATTTTTCAGCAGCCAGTTCATGACTGAGAGCCTTGGCAATGAAGTTCAGTGCTGCTTTGGTCTGTCCGTAGGGGACAGCTGGAATGGGCATGTAACTGGCCATAGAAGCTACTGCAGTAGAAATATAAATGATCTTTTTACCATCTCCCTTTGACAAGAGAGGGTAGATTTCTTTAGTGAGGACTGTTGGTCCAACGGTATTAACTTTATAATGGTCAATCCAGGACTCTGCAGTGGTTTTTAATACTGGCGAAATAGTTTCAAAAGCGACTGCCGAATTCGAAATAAAGACATCGATTTTTTTAACGATCTTCGACGTTTCAGCAGTTACAGCAGTGGCACTCTTCTCATCTGCAGCGTCAAATGTTACGACATGAACATTGGGATGAGTTTTGATCCAATGATTGAGCTCCTGTGCTTTTTTTGGATCTCGAGCTGTAGCAATGACGGTGTTGGTGGAATTAGCAGATAGTTCCTTGACAACGGCAAACCCAATTCCTCGGTTACCGCCAGTGATGAAATAAGTTTGAGACATATTTAAAGTACTTGTTTCTAGAAATTGAATTGATGCTATGGATTTATATTAATTTGGACCGGAGGTTTTGTGGCAAATCGTTGACTAAATTATTAATTTGTCGATTTTACATGTCAGCGCGCTGCGAGATATCTCCGATTTGTAATACATTTGAACTTGGGATATGCAGATCTATGGATATGCGACTATATCAAATGAGTAAGAGCGGAGTTTAAGTTTAGAAAATTACTAAGCTTGGCCCCACATTTCATGTCTGACTAACGTCGGGTGCTGCACTTTGCCGATATACCCCCGATATACCCGAAACAGGTACTCTACTCATTTATAACAACATTAGCTTATACTAATTTCTTCTTCTTGGGTTCTAATACCGAGTTATACTCTTCTGTGAGTGAAATCTATGGTGACGTTTTGTTGATATTGAGCATTCGCCACTGTGCGTCATGAATAAACAAGAACCACTGAGTGTTAAGAAAAGACCTGGAATACAATCATATCCGTTGTTAGACGATTATCAGTTACTAAGTGTGGCAATTGAATTGATCATCAAGAGTAGCTCACTTTTCACGCTTTATTAGTGTAGTTAAAATCACTAGCACTACGTTTATATCTACGGTTCAATTTGTAAAAAAAAAATTTATATTAAATGATCATACTATCCAGTAATAATAATAAAAAAAGACACAAGTCAAAAGACGGTTTAATCCATCTCAGGGGACTCTACAAGAACACCTTCGTCCTTCTTCTCAGAGTCGGTAGAAGACTCAGCTTCATCGTCGTCGGAAACTGAGACGAACACTCTGTGCTTCTCGGGAAGAACAGGCTGAATCTTTGGAACAGTCACCTTGAGGAGACCGTTACTAAATTTGGCACGAAGTCCAGCTTCATCAACTTTTGAAGTGTCAGGGAAAGTAATAGTTCTGCTGAACTTTCCAACCTGTCTCTCTCCAATCTTAAGGAACTGGGATCTGTATTCATCATCGAAACCTGGAACAAGGGTGCCAGCAATAGTTAACTGGCCCTCACTGAAGTATACTTCAACATCAGCGGGCTTGGCACCAGGAATCGAAGCAGCAATCACATAAGAATCCTCAGTATCATAAACATCGACAGCGGGAGTAATCACACTGTCAGAATCAGAAGAAGCATCAGATGCATCACCGTTCCATCGCCAAATTCTAGGCGAGACCTTGATACCATTAGGGTCGTTTCTGGAGGGGTCTAGAGCCTCCTCAAAAGATGTGGCGATGTTATTGATGATCTCGCCAAATGGGAATCCTGCACCAGCAGATGCGAATGGAAACCCAGCACCAAATCCTCTATGGCCCCCACCAGCGCTAGCAGTGGCAAATGGGAACCCAAATTCTGGTCTACCAGAACGAGACCCGTGAAAACCTCCGTGAAAACCTCCGTGATGTCCTCCATGAGGTCCTCCGTGAGGTCCTCGAGCTTCATGGGGTCCTCGGGCTTCATGGGGGCCATTATGATGGCCATGGTGGTTGTGGTGGTTGTTTTGAAAAGTCATGTTTAGTTTAAATAACTTAAAAAAAATTGGTATTTCTGCACCCTTATATAGTGTTTTTAGTTCGGTGGCGAATATTTATCTGTTCCACACCAGAAGATTCTAGGTGCAGGGGGTCCTGCAAGATAAGATACATGCACATGCAATGCACACCAAGACGGGCAATAGACGCAGTTGGGGCAGAACAGCTTTGAATGAAAAACACCATATGGCATGCATCATATTGCATATGAAAGTGTGTAATGCGCGCATTGCAGCAGGATTAATAGGGGTATAGAGCAGAGACGCCTGGTTGACTGGCGCTTGTATGACCAATCTGATCCATAGTGGTGACATTAAGAGTCTATCACATAGAAATATGCCATGAGCCAATGGCGAATGCATCGGTGGCAAATGCATCAGTTTGTTTTGTTTATTTTATTTGCAATAATTATTATACTATGGCAATATATGTACAATTAATCGTGCACGGATAGGCCTACTCGATGGCATTCCTCCAAGAAAAACTTGATGTCATCAGGATTCATAAAAGGTTGAGTTCCATGACCGAAATTGATAATATATTTCTGTTTTCCAAACCCTTCTAGCATCTCTTCGACCTTTCGAGTTATAGTTTCTTTTGAGCCGTAGATCACTCCAGGATCTAAGTTTCCCTGCAGTGTGACTCGACCGTTTGCCACTTTAACCGCATCTTGGGGCTTGTACAGCCAGTCCAAAGATACTACATCATAACCAATGTTAGTGAGGTCTTCAAGGGCATACCATGCACCCTTAGCAAACACCGTCATAGGAACAGGCTCAATGCCCATTTCTTGAAGTCGTTTGGGTACCTTTTCAGCGATTTGCTTCAAGTATGGCAGAGAGAATTCATGAAATTCTGTAGGGCCAAGCTCACCAGCCCATGACTCGAACACCTGCAGCATCTGGGCACCCGCCTGTACCTGGAGGGCCAAAAACTCCACAGCCACATCGGTAATACGCTGCAATAACAGTTTAGATTGTTCTGGATACTTGTAGATCCAGGTTCGTACAAATCGGTATAGACGAGAGCTACCTCCCTCAATCATATACACCATTAGAGTCCATGGCGCACCACAGAACCCAAGAAGAGGCACTCGGCCATTGAGCTTCGTACGGGTCAAGGTGATAGCATCCAACGCCCATTGAAGCTCCTTCTTCACATCTGGGTGAGCTGTCAACTTCGTGTCGAGCTCGGAAGGTTCTCGCAATGGATCGGGGAAATGTGGCCCCACTTTATCCATGATCTCCACCTTCATTCCCATGGCCTGAGGAATGACTAGAATATCTGAAAAGATGATGGCGGCATCTATAAGACCGTCAAAATGATCCACTGGCTGGATGGTAATGGTGGATGCCTTTTCAGCATTTCGACACACTTCGAAAAAGTCCGAAGTTCCTTTGACTTGGTGGTACTCGGGCAAATACCGGCCCGCTTGTCGCATAATCCATACAGGTGGTCGCTCGACCTTCTCGCCTTTGATTAGATAATCGAAATAACTTTGTATTGATTCTTACCTCTCGCTGCCCTCAGGATCAAATCATTTTTCAACGGAGCAAACTTCATCGTGGGTAGTGTAACGTCAATAGACCCCTCAGCCGAAGCCTAGGCTCGAAGGGAGTTTCCTCGCCCTGACATGATCCGTCCATTATACAGAGGGCTAGGCTAGCCTAACATCTTATCATTCACACACAAGTCGGGATTAAACCACCGAGTTGGGATTAAACCTGGCCCGAATAGCCGAATATATTGGTTTGGATTTGATCCAGAATATAACTATCTTGCTATTATTGTTATTGTATTTTTGTTTTGATTGTCTCTGGTTATTTTGATTGTTGTATTTCGAATTTTGTCTCGATTATTGATCTAGCAACATCTGATTTCTGACTGGTGAACTTTTTTTATCACTGTTATTTATTACTATTATTTATTATAGACTCATTGGTGAATAATGCCAAAGTCCGATAATGTGGTCCTTTATAAGGGACTTAACATCCCTCGGGATGAAAGGTTGGCTCAGATGAGAGAGTCCCAGAAGAAGCTGAAACAACGACGGCAGACAGAGATCGACATACTGCGGGAAGAAAACAACGGTCTTCGACAACGAATCGAGCAGTTGGAGAGCATTCAACGATCATCAGATTCGATTGTGGTTCGAGCTATTCCTAATACTACGCTTGGGCAAGCGATGTTCTATCCATCAGGTGGGATGGATGTTGGTGCATGTGCTGCAGTTATTGAACAGAAAGGTACCAAGATCTCGGTGGAGCTGACTTTGGATCCATTTATGAGAGAATATTTAGGGCTCATGTCGGCATGCTTGAGAAATTTAATGGAGACCGCTCAATACGATAAAGTTCGATATGCCTTTCGGTTCACGCCTCGGTGGGCCTGGTATCGATATGTTACTGATATTGACGAGGTTTTGGAGACAGGACTGGCTCCTAATAACTGGGATGAGGCACCTGTCAAGTTCCCTAAGGGAGCTCTAAGCCCAAGTCAAGTATGGGAGTATGTCAACAAGTATGTGGACATGGAGGAAGTGGATCACAAGAAATTAATGGTTGGACTCAAGTTTCATACTTTTGCTACTATATTAGGACCCGCTATATGGGTTGATGATGTCACCAAAGCCATTAGAGAAGCCTCTCGCAATAAAGTGTTTCGTTTGGGTGGGGCTAGTGAGACGATTGAAGTGGTTGATAGAACCATTCGAGCTGTTGATGGATCTGCTAATGGGTCTGCTGATGGATCCGTTGATGGATCTGTTAATGGATCTGTTAATGGGTCTGTTGATGGCCCCGTTGATGGACCTGTTAATGAACTCATCAATACTTTTGATGGATATGATTATCTACCTACCCTTGGAATATCAGATGTAGAACATAGAAGTAGCACGACGGCATCAGCAACAGTATCACCTATGTTTACGACTATGACTACGGAAACCGATTCAACAAGTGCAGCGAGCTCGGTATAATATCTTAACCACTGTTACGGAAAGAAGAACCTCTATAAGTGGAATTCATCCGTCGATTCATTAATGTCTCGGACCCTCTATGAGCCAGATCACTACTAACAGTGGGGCTACCTGCACAGCTTAATGGGTCGATGGATCAGGGCAAGGCAAATCTCTCATATATATGTCATAGATATGTCATGGCATTGGTAATTTAACTTATAGTTAGCTTTGTAATGTTCACTGGAATTGTAGAGCATATTGGAGGTGAGTAGCGGTAGACAGTTATGATATCATTATGTTAGCTAACTAAAGTTGTATCCGAGTACAACACTCTGGATAGCAGTGAATCCGGCGGCAACGGGGTGTCGCTTACAATCAGCGATGCCCAGTCGATCCTTGGCGATTGCAATCTCGGAGATTCCATTTCAATCAATGGAGTTTGCTTGACAGTGACTGAATTCACTAAAGATTCATTTAAAGTGGGCATTGCCCCCGAGACACTTAGCAGAACCAACTTGGGCGAGCTTAGGACTGGACACAAAGTCAATCTTGAACGAGCAGTGTCGGGGCATGTGAGATTTGGAGGTCACTTTGTACAGGGCCATGTTGACACTGTAGGAAAGATCGTTGATCTCAAACCTGACGAGAATTCGCTGCGAGTCACCATAGCTCCTAAGGATGCTGAGATGCTTCGATACATCGTAGAGAAGGGATTTATTGCATTAGACGGTACCTCGCTGACAATTACTGCAGTGGACGATGTCAACAAGACATTCTCTATTATGCTTATTGCCTACACTCAGGACAAGGTGATTATCGCTCTAAAGAAGCTTGATGATTATGTGAATATTGAAGTTGATTTGATGGGCAAATTGATTGAAAAACAGGTTTCTGCATTGCTGGAGAAGCAGACTTCAGGACATCTTGAGCAGCTCGTTGATAAGATTGTAACTGCCAAGCTGAGCCAGCTGAAGCAGTGAATGAATTTAATTAAATATGGTTACACAAAGAAACATTAATTGTACAGTCATTTGTACAGTCGTTTGAGACCAGTCATTTTGTAGCCAGTCATTTGTAACCAGTCATTTGTAACCAGTCATTTGTAACCAGTCATTTGTAACCAGTCATTTGTAACCAGTCGTTTGTAACCAGTCGTTTGTAACCAGTCATTTGCGACCAGTCGTATCTTAGTTATCGTTAAATACCAGACTAACTCCTTCATCACCAGCACTGACAATCCTTGCACCATTGTTCTGGAGTGCAAATCCAAGAACTCCAGCATTGTGACCCTTTCCTTGCCATTTAACTTCTCCACTTCGTACATCCCACTTGGTTAGAGAACCATCCATACCACTAGACACTAGAATGGCCGAGCCAGGAATGAATCTCAAACCGGTTACTGAATCCTCAAGTTTGAGAGTTCGTCGCAATTTCCATGATGTAACATCAAAAAGAAGAATCTCTCCTGCGACATTTCCTAGCGCAACAATGTTGATGTTGGACCAAGCAATACCTTCAAGACTCTTCTCTGCAAGCTCTCGCTCGTCGGGTGAGGTTGTAAATGATGTAATATAGTTTCCTCGCTCAACACCCACAACTACAACAGTTCCGTCGGTACTTCCTGCTACAGCAGTCTTTCCATCAGGTGCAACGGCAACAGAAACCCATGGGTGCTCACCATGAAGCTGGGGAGGAGTCAATGTATAGTTTGCGCTGGATGTATAAACATTCCAATTGATTATGCTAGCATCGTCAGAAACAGTTATCAGACTTAGACTATCCATATCTTCAGTGTTGACAAAAACTCCACTGTTGGTAGGCATGCTATGTGAATACAGGACCGCAATGTTCTCGAGCTTGGGCTCAAGTGAGTAGCACCATACCGATCCATCACTAGCTCCTACTGCGAAAATGCTCTGTTTAGGGTGGAATTTGATCCACACTACTTCTTCCACCTCCTGCACACTTCCATAGAAGATCCATTTCTGGCCTCTTGATGCTGCTTTCCATACTCGGATCTGACCGGCCATATCACCAGCAACCAGGAATGATCCATCAAAGGAGAATCCTCCGGCAATCACTGACTCTTGGAATCCCGACAGCTGGCTCACCAGGACCGCAGGACTAGCGTTGGTGGTCCACAAATATGCCAGGTTGTCTCCTCCACCAGTGACCACCATTGGCAGAGTGGGGTGCGAAGCCACCAGATAAATAGAGTCCGAGTGTGAATCGAAGTATGACGACGAGTTGTTGGTCATATCTATCTCGATAGTTCCATTCTCATCATATTCATTCTCATCACCTTCTCCTCCTTCATACTCATCGCCTTCTTCTTGTTGCTGTCCGTCCATCTCATCATCAGACATAGGCCTCTCTCCTTCATCCTCAGCAACCTCTTGGACCTCATTCAAGTCCAAGAATGCGTCTTCTTCTTGCTCGGTTTGCCCCTGGTGCTCGTCCTTCTCCATTGCTTATTATCAGATAATAACACAGAAAGGAGATCAAAAAAGAGATCAAAAAGAGATCAAAAAACTTCAACAAAAAAAAATCCTTTTGTTTACAGGATTTGTCAGGGTTGTAGGTGATTTATAAATTTCACTAGTCGAAAATAAATTTCTGTCGAGTCAGCCACGCATGTCGTCAGCCGTACAGGCACCCCTCGAGATCGTCGGTGTCCTTGCCATTTAGGGACGCAGCTTAAATCAAGGCGGGCCTAATCCAGACATATCAGGAGGGGCACCAAACGCACACACGCTACTTGTGTACTAAACACTCCAGTTACTAGGTGGATGCAAAACAATAATCCCAACAATCCAGTAACCACTCTGGGCACCACCAAGTCAGGGCTGGCTGTCAAGTTTGCTGTCAACCCTGTACAACCGGCCCCGCTTAAGAAGGATGGATCCAAACCTAAATCGGCGTTAAAGGATAAGTCCGATAACGGCAAGGACTCCAGGGACAATAAGGACGGGATCAAAGAGAATGGCAAGGTCAAAGCTGGCAGTGGAGCCGGTAGTGGTGCCAGTTCTATTGATAGCGTTCCTGTGGGCGCGCGCGACGAGGCTGTTATTGGCGGTAAGGCACTACCGGCCGGTCATGAAGTAGCTGATGGAGGAGACGAGCCAGGTGCTGGTGGTTCTGAATCGGAGCGTGAGCGTGAGCTGCCTAAGGAGCCATCTCACGGATTCTTTGCGTCAACTTTCGGATTCAAAAGAATGCCGTTCAGCGTGATGTTTGTGGTCATTTATGCTGCTATCATCGGTGCTTGTACGTGGGTTCAGACCACCACTACTCCTTACGTGCCAGCTACTTATTCCCCGTTCTATAGCGAGGCCGCGTACCGCGATCTTCAACATATCTCCAAGTCGTACCATTCGTACGGTACTCATGCTAATGACGATGTTCACGACTATATTGTGACAACGGTACTAAACATCACTGATGGTGTGGAAGGCATCACTGTAGATGCAGTTCCTAGCCGTATTCTGTTTACCAGCGGTGATGTGTTTGACAAGAGCCTACCTAATGGCAAGCTGACTTACTATGAATCCAATAATGTGCTGGTACGAGTCCAGGGAGTCGATGATTCTCTTAAGGCAGTAATGCTGTCTGCTCACTTTGATAGTGTTCCTACAGGACACGGCACCACTGACGATGGTACTGGAGTGGCCAGTATGTTGAGCGTGTTGAGGTACCTTGTTGACCAACTGACATCTGAATCAGGTCAGCTTAAACGTACTGTTATCTTTAATTTCAACAATAATGAGGAATTTGGACTTTTGGGTGCAGAAGCATTCACTTCACATCCGTGGTTTGACCAGGTTGAAAGTTTCTTGAATTTGGAAGGAGCAGGTGCTGGAGGACGGCCTATCCTATTCCGAGCAACTGACTATGGTGTGGCCAAACATTTTGGAGCAGCAAGTGCCCCACACGCTAACTCGTTGCTGCAACAAGGATTCGACCAAGGATTCGTGAGAAGCCAGACTGATTACAGTGTTTACCAGCGAAATGGATTGCGAGGTCTGGATCTATCTTTCTACAAGCCTCGTGCTCTGTACCACACCACTCGAGACAATATCAAATACATGTCGCACGAATCGGTATCGGCGATGCTTACCAATGCCATTGATGTGACAAAGTCGCTTGCCAGTGCTGATTCCTACGAAGAGACCGAACCTGCAGTGTTCTTTGATGTATTTGGACTTTATCTAGTGATGCAGCCTCTGTCTCGATTGTTTGCGTTCAATATCATCAGTCTTGTGCTTGGACCTATCATTATCGGTCTTCTGTCTGCTGGTGTGTCTGTGCGTCATCCTGGTGCTCTTGGCAATGGATGGTACCGTGGTGTGGTGTCTCTGGCGCTGTCTTTGGTTGCTATTTATGTCATTGTACAAGTGCTGCTTGAAGGAAATCCAATGTCCCTGGTATCCAAACTTTATGAGCCGTTGTTGGCAGGTACTGCTTTGTTTATCATACTAAACTACTTGATCTTGGGTTTGGTGGACTATGTTTCTCCAATCCATGACCAGAAGCTCGTATTGTTCATTGAGCTTTACTTTTTGTGGTGGGTGTATTTGATCTATTCCACAGCAGAAATATCTCATGATGCGACGGGACAGTTTTTGGCCATTGTCTTGCACTCTGTTGGACTTGGTGCTGTTGTTTTAGGTCTGCTTGGCCATATTATTAGCCCTGACTCGTTATCCAAGAAGGCTAAGCGATCTCCTGGGGACGTGGAATCTCAGGAAGATGAGTCTACTCCATTGCTGTTGAATAGCAAGACTGCTGAGAAGATTGTGGAGCTTAAGCCTTTGTCTCTTAGTTTTGATTGGAGTCTGCAATTTTTGGTTGTAGTACCAGTTGCATTATATGTCACATACTCTGCTGCCATTTTGTTGTTGGACTGCAGCCATCAAACTTTGAATGATAGTCTGGAGAATATTGAGCTTATGCAGTTTATCCTGCCCGCGTTCATATTCTTGCTAGGATCGCTGGTGATTCCGTTTGTTCACAGATTCCACTTTGCAGTTATTGTGCTACTTGGTATTGTGACAGTTGTTGGTGGTGCTATTTCACTTCTTGGATTCCCTTATACCTATGACAATCCGATGAAGTTGAGGTTCAGACAGATTATTGACCTTGATGCACCATCTAGTGAGGATCTAGCTACAGTGCAGATCTTTGCAACTGATCCAATAGTAAAGGGTGTGTTGGAGTCTCTTCCCTCTCAACATGACAAGTCAGTAAGCTGTGACGGGTTCTATTGTTCTTATGACGGGCCTCGTCCATATGTTGTCAACAAGAAGAGCGATTTTGAGAGCTGGGTAAAGGTTTCAACCGTTTACAATGCCACCACAGACGAGCCACCATTCTCTGGAGAATTATTTATTTATGCACCAGAGGTCCGACGATGTGATATTACCTTTAACACTACTAGCTTCAAGTCTAACAATCCAAACGGTGGCCGAAAGAATGTGTCGCCAGTACAAGAAGTTACTGTATTCCATGGTAAGGAGCGACCTGATAGTTTCAAGTATCCATTTGGTATTGATGATATCACTCTTCACAAGCTGGACTGGGAGGAGAAAGGATTTCACATTGGCTTGGAATGGGTGCCTCAATATACTGAAGGCGTCGGTTATGAAGAACTGGGAGTACACATAAACTGTCACTGGTCCGAGTATGACCAGGAGGTCACAGTTGGAGGCGAGTCCCATCGAAAGGTTCCTGCTCTGGACGAGCTATTAACTTATACACCAAGTTGGGTGTCTATAGTCAACAATGGTCCAGGACTTGTTCAAGTGTCCAAGTACGTGTCTTTTGTGTAAACTAGTTCTGATAATAATAATAATAATAATATGGGAGGTTAATAGAGTGATAGTAATTGAATTATATACAAAAAAAAAAAATTATACCACCGTCAATGGATCGGAGTCGAATTCACTGATACCAATGTCATAGGATTTGTCGGTTCCTCTGAAATCATGGTCAAAAGCCTGTTCAAGCTGAGACTTCAAAGTCGGCAAAAATCCTCGTTCTGTGTTGGTATGACCACACACGATTGCACTTGAACCAGACTCTACCAAATGTAACACTTCGTGATGGCTCATTTCGCCTGTAAAGTGCACATCAGCATTGACACCTTGTAAAACATCATCACCAGATCCTGCGCACAAAGCTACAGTCTTGACGAGATGACCCGATTTATGGGCTTGTGACACACCGACCTGAACATAGGTCACTCCCAAATGAGCCTTGAGCCTTGCTACAAGATTGTTGAACTCAATTGGTTGCTTCAATGTTACCAACCGTCCCATACCAGCCCCTTCAAATCCGACAAGCGGTTTAGATGGAATCAAGACGGTTCGAGACTCTTCGTGGTCTTTACCAGTGGAAACACCATCTGCCATCCAGTCAGCAACACCACCAATAGCAGCATCTACGGCAGTATGAGGTGAATATACCGAGATTCCTGCTCGGATCAACTTGAGTAGTGAAGCCTGTTGACAATCGGTTGGAGAGATGGACTTTAGTCCTCTGAAAATGAATGGATGATATGCTAGAACCACCGTTCGTTTCTGTCTAATAGCCTCCTCGGCCACTGCTGTTGTGAGATCAATTGTCAAAAGAACAGAATGTGTCCTGTGAGCAGTCTCGTGGACTTCATTGTCTGGCAATCCTCCTGCCACGAGCAATCCAGTATTGTCCCAGGATCTTTCAGCAAGTTCTACTGGGTACAATTTCTCGACTAGTTAGCTTTTTTTTAATCCCTTGTGCGCTATATTGTTGTATTATTTGTATTATTTGCTAATATTTCGGTTTTTTGGCTTTAATTTGCAATATTTTTGGCACTTTGATTGTCATTTACTCACTGATTCGAACGATATTCTTAACTGCTCTTTGAGACATGTTGTAAGCCGTATGAGGGGTGATCTGTTAAGCCTGTGAACCTGAACGCATAATAATCAATCTTAACATCAACCAGCCCCATGGCTCTCAGCGCTCAGTATATGGACCAGGCTATCCGAGAAAGGCTTGGTGCTTCTCATGTGGAAGTAGCGGATTCATCAGGTGAGTATTGGGTTGTGTCTTTATAGTTTGGCATCACTAACCAGGCGGTTGTGGCCAAGCATTCGAGGTAATCATTGTGTCTAGTCAATTTGCAGGTAAAAACAAGTTGATGAGGCATCGGCTGGTGAATGGAGCTCTCAAGGAAGAGATTGCTGCTATTCATGCGTTCACACAAGTGAGTATCTGTGACAAGAGCAAGAAACCATGTTGTTAACAAGAAAAACTATACGCCTGAAGAATGGGCTAGTAAATGATTATTTATATGTATTCCCATTTAGTAATGACACATAGTTTAACACTAGCACTGGATACACTCTAAGAGAACTGTAGGCGACAGCCTATGACAAACAGAACAAACGTGAAAACGTAAACATGAACGTCGTGACGATGGTTTGCCACTATTATATTCACTGCGCTTTTTTATATTTATCAAGTTTGGCATTCATTCTATTGATATATTTGTTTGTTTCTTCCATCTAACCTCTCCATACTAGTGTGTCACTAAATGATATTTCAAATCATGCGTTATCAGATGGTACGGCTCAAATATTTCAATTAATTGTCCACACGACGTCATTATCGATTTTTACTTTATAACTTTTACAACAAACTCTTACATTCGCTACTAAAATAAAGCTCCTGGAGTATTTTGGAGGACTGGGAAGGACTTGTCGAGTACAGTCAAAACTGTAGGCTTTTGTTAGGATCTTTTAGTTTGAGAACAGGTGGTTCCGCTAAGGTCAACAAATAACCTGGAGTAGGACCCAACAAGGAAGGATCAGTAAAAGAAAGACAACAAAGGTAAAAAAATCCAAGGAAACCTTAGGAATCTCGATAAACCCTATAGGGGATCTAGTAGAAGGTTTTAAAGGACGAAAAAGTCTCAAATTACAAGAATTACAAGACTTTTACTCCAAGTTGAGTTATTTTATCTGTCAGTCACACTCATCTCATCTCAACAGCCAGTTTTTAGCTAGGTTGGTTTATTTATTCGGTGTTTGAAACCACAAATATCAATGGAATCTCCACTGAGTCCTCTCATGAGCCCAGTGGCTCTTCCGTCACCGCTACTTTTGGCACGATCTCCTCATGATATGTCATTACGAAACGGACTAGACAAGTCTGCTTCTACTTCACCGTCTTGCTTACTACCAAGCACGTCGTCTATTTCTTTATTATCATTATCATTCGCCAATGCATCACTTGAAGGGATAGCAACCACTCAGGCTGGCCCATCATCTCCGGCTCTAGCACCGTTTTCCCCACCTGCATCTTCCATGTCATATATATCATTATCAGCGGCCGCTAGAGCTCCACGACCTTCAGCATCTGCGTCATCTCAAGTGCGACCAACTCGCATTTCTCATCAGCCACCATCAAGGCGACCATCTCAGGAGCTTAGTGTACCAGATTCTCCTCTACTAGGGCCCATGTCGTTGGGATCTTCGCCAACTGCATTCATGCTCAATCAAAGCCCATCAAATTATTCTCCTGTACGTCGGCCAGTGTCTCGACTTCATCTATCGGTTGAACCTGACTCCCCTATATTGCATCCTGTCGACAGTCAAGAAGAGCCTATGACACCTATGGTTCTGGAAAGTGGCATCGACAAGTGACTGTAGCTCGTGCGAAGCGCTCTGGGGTTTTTGGAACTGTTAGTCTGCTGCTTAGCTGATGCATAACTGATGAATTGCTTATGCATAACTGATGAATTGCTGATGCATAACTGATGAACTACTGATGAACTACTGGTGAATTAGTGGTGAACTACTGGTGAACTACTGGTGAACTACTGGTGAACTACTGGTGAACTACTGGTGAACTACTGGTGAACTACTGGTGAACTACTGGTGAACTACTGGTGAACTACTGGTGAACTACTGGTGAACTACTGGTGAACTACTGGTGAACTACTGGTGAACTGCTGTGAGCTACTGATGAAGTACTAATGAACTACTGGTGAACTAATGTTTGGTTAATGTCCTGTTACTCATGTATTGCTCAATCTGTTACTCGTTCATTGCGTCTTTGTGGTTTCACTGGTTTACTCTACTCCAGTTTCTGCTACTTCAGCTATTCAGCTACTTTCAGTTTCAGTCTCTCTAGTTTCAGTTATCGTATCGACTTTCATCGCTACTTTATTCATGCATGTCAAAAAAATAAATATGTGGCTACCACTGTGTTCGTACCAATTCGTAATCATCGTCGTCTTCAAAGGGATTAAATGCCTCTTCGTAGTTGTTGCCGGTATCGCCAGCTTCAATCCAAACTGCACCTCCCGTCATAATATAAACTCCTGATTTCTCCATAGTGAGATTGCCAGCGCTCGATTTAGCACTCAGCGTCCCTGGCGATCTTGGTGACGATCTCGGCGAAATCGTACTGGTAGAAATATGTCGGTCATGACCATCATCGTGAATCGGCGACGCTGGCGATTGCAGGGTCGAGTGAGCCGATCCCGACGAATGCACCGAAAATTGTCCAGTGCTTGTACTTAGGCTATGTCGGTGATTGCTTCTTTTTCCGAACGTATCTTTCTCTGCAGATGCTCCCACTATGGTTCCTACAATATTGAGGCCTACCATAGTAGTGTCTGGCATTGCCGACAATCGACGATCCGATCCGGTGCTGAAAATACTCGATGTTCGTCTAGGAGTAGCGGGAGGGGTCGGTAAATTTCCATTTCCATTGCCATTGCCATTGCCATTGCCATTGCCAATGGTGTTGGTGTTGTTATTGCTGCCATTGAAGAGATTGGTGGTGTTGATATTGAGTCCTTTGGTCATGTCATTGACTGCATTAGTCCCACTGGCTCCAGCGAGTCCAACTGTCGAACTAGGACTGGGAAAACCAATTATGGAATTGCGGTTCGCTGTACGACGTCTGGGAGACGGCATTGAATCCAATGACGTTAGAAGGTCGTTCGATGACGAGGTGGACAGCGATATAATTGATAGAGGACGTCGGAGTTTGGCCGACAAGGACCGGCGAGTTGTTGAATCTGGAGTGGGTGCCAATCCTGCTGATTTAGAACCATTGGCACCACCAGTTATAGACTCATTGGCCAGCGAAGTGTCGATATAATCGACTTTTTTCTTTCGAAGAAGGCCCATTGGCAGTGTGATTTGGAGGAATTGGTTGAACGTGTCTCAAAGTGCGTGAAGTGACAGCAACAACACCTTTTAAATGCACCCGACTCCGATGACCGCCCTGCACCTATAAATGCCAACCCGCTGAATTATTATTACATGTCCCCTCCTCTCCCCCTTTTTTTTCACGTCGGTTGTGGTAATTATGGTAACGATGCCCCCCTGTGCATGCACCTGTACCCCTACGATCTTGTGCAGTGGGTCGCGATCGGCAAATTGAAGCCAACCGACAGCCACAAGGGAAAAACTGCACCGAAACCACTAGAAGGCCATTACATTAGCGATCTCGATGGGGTTCCGACGGCTTTCAGATGGCTTTTAGATGGTGAGGTTGGGCACTCATCCGATGTTTATAGGCTCTCTGGTGATTTTTTGCATGCCACTCCAAGGTCTACAGCAAGGTCTACAGCGCTAGGGTGTCACACAGATTGTCCCTTCGCGACGTGAATTTTACCTTTGCGTGCCTTTCTCGTTTGGCTTGTAACCTCAACCACTAGCAAATTTTATGACCCCTATATGCACGAAATCTGCAGTGCGACACATGGAGACCGCGTCTTTTACCAGATCCCGCGTCGATCTTGACCCTTCTTGGCACCCCTTTATGTCAATCACTGGTGGCAGCCAGGGTCCTTTTGCCAGCCTAAACGGTCTGCACAGAAACTTGGAAAATGCAGGCAGATAGGTTAAGTTAGTACGAGGCCGATCGCCCGATATGAGAAAATCATGAAACATGGAACATAGAGTTTGTGTATGGGTGGACCGCGTATATTATTAGACTAGAACAAGATAGCCAGTGGCCAGGCGATACAGGGTAAGATTGCCAGGTACGACGCAGTCAATTGAGATCCTAAGCCCGCTTGGGCGGGAATAGAAGTAGCGTTGGTCGAAATCGACACATTTCCGCAAGACATGGAACTGGACGACGCAGCACCTGGTGCAGATGCAGACGGAGTCACTGCTGGAGAACTAGTCATTGTCTCAGAACGAGTGGCTGTGGATAGTGCAGAAGCAATTGAAGCAAGCACCAAGGAAGGGGACGAGGTGGAGGTGCTAGACAGTATAGACAACGTGGATACTGCAGACAGAGTGGTCGATGTGGGAGCGAGTGAGGTTATCTCTGGTGAACCAATCGATGTAATTGAGTTCACAGTGCCAGTCGATGGACCTGGCGTCGTTGCCGTCGATCCAAGCATGGCAGCACTTGAATCTAGTGCCTCAGAAGTAGTCGGCATTGCCGATTCACTCGTAGAACTCGCAGTGGTGAGGGTGATCGCCAACCGCTGGAGCGATGCAGTCGCCTGATACTGTGCATACCATGGGAATTCCGTCACTATATCGTACAGGGCCGTGGCAATCCCCGGATCTTGCGATAACAGATATGTGAAATCGGCACCGGCAAAAATCTCATTGAAATCGGCCGTATACACGGCAGGAACATCAAAACTATGAGTGGCCCAAAACCCATAGTAACTAGCAAAGTACTGACCCTGGTTGGCTACAAAGTCAAGGTAGAACTCCATATCATAAGACTTGATATAGTCAAAGTCATCAGCACTGACAAGGCCAACCATGCCAAATGGCACCAAACAGAGTAAAACGAAAGACGCAAACAACTTCATTGCTATTATGGATTATTTCTGATTAGAAATAATGTTTTTAACGGATTCTGATCGGTTCTGGCGGTGTCCTTTAATAGTGTTGTCATGGACTAATTCGGAAACCAAGAATTACCTAATGTGGAATTCTACACTCAGCTCTATAGTGAGGAAATGTGGCTAAATATGCATTACCATGCGTCTACACTCACAAGATCGTCAATTTGTGATCAAATGCATTAAACTAGGTCCAAATAGATAACAACTAGCGCCGCCAGCGTCAATAAGTAAATATATAATAAAAACAAAACATTACATGCCGATAATCCTCGCTAGCTCATTCGCTGCAGCATTATATCTTGGCCGTGTCCTCCATAAGGGGGTGGCCCACGTCCCCATACCGGCGGGGGTGGTGGAGGTGGAGGTTGCCATGTTGGTTGCATAGGTGTAAATGTAGGAGGGAAAATCTGCTGTATATTACGAGGAGGGGGTGGTGGTGGAGGCCTTCTTTTGGCAGCATTACTGGCAGCCAGTTGCTGAAGGCCCCTTCTCCTGAAATAGCTTCTTCTTAGGCATGTCAAAAGCACTGCCAATAATATAAGACTACCAATTCCTGCAACCACACCAATAACGAGGTCTCGATGTTGATCAAGCCAGCCTTCTCCGAAAGGGGAAATCAGAGTAGGGGGGCCACCACCTCCATTGCTACTTGTGCCACCACTGCCGCCATTGTTTGTGTTGAGTTGACCTCCAACACAGCTACCCCTGACGCAACTACCTGTTCCCCTGCAGGGAGTACCGTCTAAAAAGTTTTGAGAGGTGACAAAACATGTTGAGCCGAACCGCGGATCGACACATGATAACTGACACGAAGTATCATCGTCACATGCCTTTGTAACATTCAATACACTTCCATCTGCTGTCACAGAGCTATTGCCCAACAGAGTAACGCATTGCTCATCCCTTGATGTACAATGACCCGATATACATGTCGTTCCAGATAATCCAGACACTTGACATTGTTGTCCATTTGGAGATATAACATCATCAGGGCATGTAGATGAATTTCCTGGGCAATACTCCGCAGGATCACAAGATCCCTGTGACGACCGGCATACTGTATCGGAAGAAGCAAATTGGCACTGGTTACAGCATGCTTCATTTGCATCATCGCATTGAGACCCTGTGGTGAACTTGCATGTTGTCGGGTCACAGCATGTATTTCCTCGGCATCCATCCACTCCTCCACAATCACATTCTTCTCCTTCTTCAACAATTCCATTTCCACACTCATTGCTGGTTACTAGATGTACTCCAGTATTAGAAGTTAAACACGTAGAGTTCACAGCATTCCTGCCAATAGCACCACATACATTTCCCTGGGTACAGGCACTAAAGGAATCCTGGGACTCGGACGAAACGGGGTTCATAATGTACTGACCATTAGCATCGCATGTAGATGCAGATAATGGACAACATCCAGAAGATTGCTCTAAATTTTGTGCACAAGTATCCGACGTACAATCGTGCACAGCTCCAAACGAATGGCCAAGCTCATGTGCTAGTACTCTCCAATCTAAAGAAGTTCTGGACACGACATTAGTGCCAGCCACAAAAGTCGAGTTGCCCTCTTGACCTGCAGCCTCCACACATGCCATTCCCAGCCATGATAATCCCACCACCGAACCTTGGGAGCATGATGTAAGTAAACTCCAAGTAGCAAGTCCGTCATTGCTGCGTTGTCCTCTCCAGTCGGAGAATCGCGATAACCTGTCACTTATGGAATCATCTGTTGAACAGTTATAGTTCCAAGGATCTTGGTTATTAACGGCGGCGTCCTCAGTCGGGCACCCTTCAGTACTGTTTGCAAGATATACCTCGCTAAGACCAAGAGTGATATTGAATGCAATTTCAAACGCTTGCGATGCAGTATTAACAATGCTAATAACATAAGAATTGGCGTCCGAGCTGCTATTGAAACCAGCCAAAAAGTTACAGTCCAGAGCTATACCCATAAGAGACACTTTTCTTGGAGACGGGCATCCATTTGTATCGCCAATAGTACTTGCCAAGTCGGATCCACTTGAAAATCCTGAGCCTGCAGTATCATTGTTGGTAGAGGGCTGGTCATCCCTTGCACGCAATTCAGGATAAGCGATCCCGTCGTCATCATACATATCATCATCTTCATGCGCCTTTGTCAAGAATCCAAAGTCATTGTCAGCAAACTGAGACATGTGATCCATAAATGTAGAAGTAGTTCTCATATCAAAATCTCTCCAAACAACCAACTCCGAGTGTATGCTTTCCAACATGGCATGCTCGTTGTCGAATTTGCTGCCTAATGCGGATTTCATATGATGCTTTTGATTGATGTGATAGATGGAACTTGGCACGCCTAGTGCTTGCTCATCATCAACCTTCCAGGCACCCTCTACCACAGGATTGTGACCATCACTATGGACAACCATTCGAGCCCATCCTACAGGCTTGTAATATGAAGACTCCTTGCCAGTAGATGAAGCAGTATAAGTCACTTTACGGTACGCAGCACCATGGTATGCTTTTGGAATATGACCCTCGAGATCAAAATGCGGATGAGGAACAGTATTTCCGAGGTAGTCTGTAGTGACTATCCGAATTGGAGATGAAGTTAGTGCTGGATTAGGTTGCAGTATAAACTTGAACTCCAGATACTCGGACGGTAATTCGATGCTATCAGGTCTTGAAGACTCATTACGGGTCAAATAGTTGTATAATGACTCGGATTGTAGATGTGGACCACTATTGAACAAGTCTTGGCCCGAATTAGGGTCTGCCATAGCCCACCATCTTCGTCGTACACTGGTATACCTAGACGAGGATGGGATCTTAATCGACATTGAGAATTGAGAAGTCGGATCCACTAGATTGTTGTGAGTATCTATATGAACCGAATGCACAGGTGACAAATGCGACAAAGGGCGGATTCTGTCATAGGAAGTTGCTGTGACCGGAGCTATTGACCATAGCCAGAGCCAGGCACACACCCACACTTCCAATTGGATGGCCAGCATCCTTTGCGAAGACAGTCTTAAACGCTCTGCTGCCAGGCCAATCGGTTTATTTTATGTTTTATCAGTGGTGCCTCAATGCACTTTTCTAAATATAAACCCCGTGTACTGCGCAAATCAATGGAAACTATTTTTGTCCTGATGCAATGAGTTCAATAGATTTACTCAATAAGATCTTCCAGCCCGTTGACTGTATGTATTTTTCAGGGTAGATCGAATCGATCAAGATATATGCAATCTTAGTACCAGAATCACTCGTGGGTTTCCAGCGTCTATGACATCTAAGATATAGACTAAGATTTATCGTTATATTTAAGCCCCAAAATGCCTGTAACGGATCTAGAGTGGATCTCCGTTTCAGGTTAATTATGGACTGCATGAATCACGTGGAAACCATAATACGAACAGTTGTATAGGGGGCAGTGATGTGGCTGGGGCTTGGCAGTACGACAATTGTAAGTGGTGCAAATTAAATAAGTTTTATAAATATAATTAAAATGACCCTTATGCATGATCTAGACCAATACTAGTGCCTGTCGGTGATAGCGGTTTTAGTCGGTTGATTCCGGTGGTGGTATACTGATGGCAGTTACTGCCGAGCAGTTACAACGTAGTGGGGCACAGTGGGGTGCATACGGCGCCGCAGCAGCCGATGAGCTTATAGTGCTTAAATTACTCGTAACAGGTCTCATCATCCTACTATTGACTGTTTGAAACCTCAAGAATTCTCGGTATTATTTATTCAATTAGGACTATTGACTGGCTAGGTTTACTGTAGAGGTTATTGACATAGCGGTTAGCAGTTTGTACCATGTTTCTAGGACTATTATTGACCGTGGCGGTCCACATGTTGACACTAGGTCTTGTTAGTGGCATTGCAGCCCAAACCGTTCCAGACTATGTGCTAAAATATGCACCAGTGGTACGCCTATATTCAGAGGAAAGGTACAGGCCTTATGATATTAATGAATTTGTCAAGCACTTTATGATCAAGGATCGGTACGGCAATGGTCTAAGTGAGAATATTACAGGTCTGCGTCATTTGGCCGATATTACCGACCGAACCGAGATCCAAGCGGTTGATGGTCAAGATCTGTTTCTGACAGCCATAGACGATTTTTCAAAAGATCCAGAGTGGATCACTGGCAAACACAATATCCCGGACATCGGCACTGGTCGGTTAGAGGATGCTCCGGCAGTGTTGATTGTGGTGGACAAAGGACAAGGTATAGTGGATGCGTATTGGTTTTACTTTTATTCATTCAATCTGGGACCTTTTGTGATGGGAGGGGGTCCATATGGAAATCATATTGGCGATTGGGAACATTCCTTAATGAGGTTTAAAGATGGAGTTCCTCAACTGGTATGGATGTCAGCTCATGGAGGAGGATCTGCGTACATTATTCGAGCCATGGAGAAGCTCGACAGCGACCCCAAGAGACCAGTACTGTTCTCAGCAAGAGGCACACATGCCAACTATGCTACTGTTGGGCAGCATTCCCACGATATTCCCTATCATATGTTGTCAGATTTCACTGATCGAGGAGCAATATGGGATCCGACAGAGAATTATTTGGCATACACGTTTGATGGGGAAATGGTCGGATTGGCTACAGGATCTCACAAGGGCCGAGAACAGGAATATGGAGACTGGTTGAGCTTTAAAGGTCATTGGGGTGATAAAAAGCTCGCACCAAATGATCCTAGACAACGATACCACCCATTTGAGTGGAGAATGATAGACGGACCTCTGGGACCTCTAGCCAAGAATCTTATGCGAGACGAGCCATGCCAGCGTTCCAAGTGGTATAACTTATTCAAATCTTGCCGAGTGCGAAGTCGGCTTCTTATGGGAGAAGGGGTCGAAGCAGAAGGCGGCAACTGTGCCCAGACCTTGGACGTCATCGAGCCATATTGGTTGCGAATGATTTTGCAGACACTAACATCTGGAGGTTTCGGTTGTTACCTTATCGATAGAATCTGGGGCTGATCGTTACCGTTATAGAAGCGCGATTAACTATGGTCTTACAAAAAAGTGTGATTGTGTGTTGTTACTAAGAGTGCGATTGACTGTGCTTTACAAAAGAGTGTGCGATTGACTTTGCTTTACGAAAGAGTTTGTGATTGTCAGTATCTCACCAATTCGATTGATTGTGCTCTACAAAAGGAATTGATTGACTTTTACATTTGTCTAGTTTTTAAACCGGTCGATTCTATCAATTCAGTTTTGTTTTTGTGGCTTGTTTTCGTGGCTATCAGATTTTGTGGTTTCTGTTGTAAACAGGGTTCCCCGGTTCCCCGGTTCCCCTCACTCTCAGCCCACTGACCTTACCTCAATTCCATTTTAGATTGATTAGATTCCCTTGGTTGCTTGTCAGATCACCATGAATTCGTCCCATTTGAACTGGTTTTTTATTTATTTCTATTTAATTAATATTGCTATTGAATGGCCATGATATCTTTGTATTTTTTGTACTATAGACACCTCGATAAGTGCGGTTAGTCGGTTGCCCCTCCCCCTCTTCATGGTGTTGTCTTAGGCCGTAGTCCGGCGGCCCCAGCCCGTCGCGGTTAGCTAGTATTCACAGTGCATCGCCAGTGTCATTATTATTGCCTTCACATGCACGCCTGTGGCAGTTACGTAATTTTACTGTAGATAACGCACCTGGCTAATTATTAGGCTCCCAAACGGCGGCGGATCATCCTGACCTCTCCGAGTTTCTTTTTCCACCAAACTAACGTCTCGACAATCAGGACGAGGTTGCGGTGGCAGCGGCCAGAGCTAGGGAATTTCAAAATAAATATATATAAAGACGATATCGGAAAAGTCGATTTTGATTTGATTGGAATTCATTAGACACATCAGATAAGATAAGCTACAAGTTTAAGTATTTGTCAACCACGCCATTCAAATCGAACCAATGTTCTCGCTGACTCCCCCGTCCGAATCGTCGCCTGACGTTATGATCACGGCTCAGACCTTTCTCAAGGCCCAGGCAAATGCTCTTTTGTACCTGTCGTCTATCTATGAAGCCGATACTGAGATTAAGTCTCAATTCTTCAACTGTCTGCAGTATATGCACAATGCCATTCTGTCCAATGGCAAAATCGTCATCACTGGTATGGGCAAAAGCTTGAAGATTGCCGATAAGCTGGTAGCTACAATGAACTCTCTGGGTATCCATGCCGTCAGTCTTCACCCTAGTGATGCTTTGCACGGAGATCTAGGAGTCATCAAACCCACTGACGTCATGATCATGATAACTGCTTCGGGCAACACTCCAGAGCTGCTGGCTTTGCTCAACCATACCCCCAAAGGGTTAATAATGCTTTGCTTAACGTGCAATCCTGATTCCAAATTGGGTCAGATGTCCCATAGCGTGTTGTCTGCCCAAGTGCCCGACAATCTTAGCGAAATCAATGTGTATGGGCTAGCTGCTCCGACCATCACCACTACTGCTTGTCTAGCAGTCGGTGATGCAGTATGTATTACTCTAGGGGAGATGCTAGTGTGTGATGAGAAGGAGCGTAAGCGAAACTTTGGTAAATGGCATCCTGGTGGTGCCATTGGCATGACTTACAAGCCTCCTGTCAGTACCAAAGCCACTGCTATGACTAATGGCTTTGCCAATGGCTCCAGGGATTCTTTCAATGGTTCAATTAATGGTTCTGCCAGCAATGCTGTTCACAGCTCACAAAAGAGCTCCCAGTATGAGCCATGGCATGAAATTGGTGTTCTTCATGGCTCTCTTGAAAAAGCAGATGAATTGTCTTTGTTACGAGCGTCTGCCGGTCGCCAATGGTTGATTTGTGACTCGAGACACCTTATAGATACTCGACAGCTGCTTCCCGAGTTGCGCAAATCCAATGCCAATCTGGCGTCACTGCAGTTGGTTGATATCTCGGACCTTCCATATATGACCGAGTCCAATCTTTCATCTAACAAGGCGCCATTGTCGTCTGAACTCTATATTATTATTGACCAACACAGCCAACCGGTGGGACTATTTGACGCTCGGTAGACGGTTTTTACAAGTATAGGTATATAGGTATTTATTGTAACATAATCAGCACACTCTTTGTGAATTATTTCTTTTGGAGTAGTCATTCGTGTAGAATTGACTATTTATTTTTATATTTTGTGTATATTTTGTGTTTTTTTTTGCCTATTTGTAGTTACGAAAGCAGCTGTTCTGCAAAGCATCCCACTACAGCATCCCCACTCTGCCTCCGATGCATGAAAGCTTGCTGAAGCTGTCGAGGCTCTTCCAACAATTGGCTGACTTTGAAGGCGAAGATGACGACAAATTATGGTCAATTGCACGTCATATTATCTCAAGCTCTGAATTTATGAATGTAGATACCTCTGTAGACACCACTGTAGACGAGTCGCTTGACTTTACGGAATGGCTCGACGAAGCGTCCGACATTGTAGCAGGCAAGCACCCCGCGGATATGTGGGGATCACCACAAATTGCCAAATGTTATAAATTGGCTGCTGAAAAGGGCCTCGGCTCTGAGCTGTTACTGCTTTGCTTTGATAGCAATATTACAATATGCTTATCTGTTTTGGACTTGTTTGTCCACAATAGTCAACTCGAATGCACCGCTGATGACATCACTCGGTTTACTGAAAAGGCCATGATTTCAGCCAACACGCACTATGACATCAATATTGTACGTTCGATCTTATCTAGATTGCCCAAGAATATGCTGATCGCCACTTCCAATCTTATCCGTTATTGTAAGTTACCAGTGATACCCGCTCGATGATCTATCATCTATCTCATAGCTAATTGCGCAAGCTAACTCAGTCACTACTGGCACGAATTTCTCGTACAAGGGCGATGATCATTATCAAATAATTAAATTGCAACTGCTATCTATAGTTTTAAGTGCATGCGAATATGTGGGCGATGTCAAGAAACTGGCACAAGTTATCGTTGATGCTCTCAACCACTGCTCTAATCACAACCACTTGGTGGCAGTAATGAGTGCATGTTGCTCAGTTGGCTATCAGATTCCTGCTCAACATTCAACTTCCATAATCGACAGCTATCTTCAATTCTTTGAAAGTAGCAATATTACATGTATCACCAATTGGGAAACCAATGTGCTGTTTTGCCGGTTCTTATGCATATCTCTTGACAAGCATGCGGTTGGAGGAGATTCCACGCGAACTCCATTCATCACCATTAGCTCTCATATCATAACAATGATCGACAAGATGAAATTAACAGATTCATCTATTGCCTGGCCCCTTTCAGCTATAGTGAGACTAAGCAAGCTACTTGATCCCCCTAAAAGTAAGTCGAATGCCGATCACTTGTCTGACATCAGAATCTCTGGTTGTAAACGACGCAACACTTCGGAACATATTCACCACTTGTATACGTCAAGTTTCCAAATCAAGCTCGCCTTTGGATTGTCCATATTTTGTTGCTTTGGTATGTCTGAGTGTGTTGCAGTCCAATACAAAGGCTTTACCAAAACCCCATACCATTCAAGATTCGGCAGCCTCTTTCGGTTTTCTTCTTGGACAAGAAAATATTGTACACTGTGAAGTGATTATTAAATACATGTGGCTAATGGGGGAATCTGAGAAAGCTTCACGGTTGACAACCAAATTGCCTAGTCATTTCAAATTATTTTAGTTGCATTAGATTAGATCAGCAATAATAGACTCCATCTCCTTGGTGGCCTTGATATGCTCTTCTTCTATATCTTTATAGGATAAGCATTTGACACTTCCTCGATACCCGTCTAGAGATCCATACTCTTGTTTCTGGCGCTTTGGAGTCTCTGAGTTGTTGGTTAGCTTTGAAGCTATGATCCACCTATCATTTTCATCTGGAATACACTTGAGAGTGTTTAACGTCATGACAAACATCTCCGACATTGATAACAATCCAGACGCTGCTGTCATATGATTCTCCTGTGTACCATTTCTAATCTTATCAAGCTGACTGTAAAGAGCAGATGCCGCTAATGTTAGTATCTGAAAAACACAGAATAAAATACAATAAAAACTTACCTCCTTGGAAGTCTCCTTGTTCTAATTTCCACGAATATAATACACGATAATATGGTACACGGCCAATGATTTCAACTGATCTTTCTTCTCGTACTTTTTCCTCCAAGATATCGGTAACAAGTTGTGACATGCCAATCAGAGGGTATTGTTGACCCAGTCTAATGCCTTGTCCTGATTCTGCCAATACACTGATAAATCGGCCTAACAATGAGGAAAGTTTTGGTCGAGGGCATGAAAACATGTTGAGCTCAACCAATGCATGATAAGCATCATCAAACGATCTTGCATGAATTCCACATTCAAACAAGGTTTCATTGATTTGCAGCTGCTTAGCACTATCATCATCGCTTGTACTCTCGCTGGCGCATTGTACCAACTCAAGTGCAGACACCGGTCTATTCATCAATAGTGCTGCCCTTGCAGTGCCATTGAAATAGCTTGTCAGCCCATTGCCAAAGACTTCAGTGCTGTCCAAGTATGACCTGTTCAGCATCGCAAAAACTGACGCTGCTGTATCAGTGAGCTTTTGGGACGATAATTGCATGCTTGCATTGCGAATCAGATGCACTGCTTTAGGTCCTTGGTTGTCGATTAAGAAAATATTACCCTTCACAAAGGCTGACAATGCGTCCACTCCAAGGTAGACATTAACCAGGTCAATCACATCTGTGGAAGACCCAGTGACATTAATGAATAAATAAACAATAGCCGATCCGAGAACTAGGACATCACTTCCATCCACTAGGCCATTCCATGTGTCTGCTAACGACTTTGGTATATCGTCGGAGGTAACACGAAGTTTACTGTGAAGTAAACGATACAAGAGTGACATATCTTCGAAATGCTCATCATTCCCATGATTTTCATCAACGGTCAACTTATTCATGCCATCAGAAATTGCTAAATCATTTGAAATTCTTGGTCTAGAAGCCACTTTAGATTCTAGATCCAGAGCAAACGAAAAGGATTTAAACAATTCAAGATATCTCGTGTAGTTAGAAACGTATTCTCCAACGAGATCGGGTTCGGTAGACGATAAAAGCACAAGAACGACGACATCGAAAGAGACTGCCTGCCCAATAGAACAGAATTCGTAAAGCATTGAATTGAATGCAGATGCTCCCATGCTACTAACAGATGACGGAGATGAGGACCCAGATGGGTTTGCTGTTGGGGCTTGCCGACTACCGGATCTAATGATGTCTGATAGCGCTAGTAGAACATTGTCAAGTTCATCGACATCTCCAATAGCAGTAGCCAAAGCTCCAATAGTAGCTTCAGGAAATTGACCTTCAAGAGCAGTTTCATACATGGACAGAACCCTATCAACAGTTAGAAACATTTCACTAGTTCCAAACTGGTCATAGAGCTCAGTCAAAAGCTCGACACGGACTGGTTGAGTCAGACATTTTCTAAACGACGTTAGGATATCTAGTAGCTTTAGAATTTGTTCGACCAGATAGCTATCCTTGTTGATAATCTTTGAAATGATATCCACAGTCTGCTTAAGTGGATCTGCTGATTTGTTTAAAACCAGTAGCTCAAGGTCGGCTGCTTGACGGATAATAGAAGCATATGAGCTTTTCACTACCCATGTGATATCGCTGCTCTCTTCATAAACCAGAGACAGCAGCTCATTGCCCTGTTTTTGAAGGCCTTGACACAGTCGGTCAAATCGGACCCATTGAAGATACAGATCTCGTTCGTATGCCCTGTAATCAGCGGCACCAGCGTCATTACTAGGGCCTACAGATACGGCAGATCCAACTATTCTAGTAACAAACTGACGCAAAGTCAGATGGGATCGTTCAACTTCGATATCAGCCATTTGACGGCCATAATGGTGGGCATATATTGGTAGAGCAGTCTCAATGGTTTTCACTGAATATCCACACGGGCCGAATATCTTTTTCAAGAACCGTTCAGAGTCATCGTGAGTTCCAGGAATTGACGGTGCCAGATATTCACTGGACCCTTCAGAATCGGGTGTCACCACAGAATAGTACATTCCTCCATATGTCTTTTTCAAATCTGCTTCTGTTGGAATATGGAATGCTCTGATAGACGAACTCGAATCACTCTTCCATGCAGCAGTCAGAACCATTTCTTGCTTGGATACGACCAAAGAAAAATCCGACACAAACCACACTGCAGTGTCAGTACTAGGTGAGACTGTAACAGCATCCAGTACTATGTTGAGGTCTGATAATTTGCTGCCAGACTGCAATTTACCATTGAATTGCCATATTTTGAAAGAGCCGTGGCCAAACGGACAATATGTAGCTAGATATGAGTGAGCCAAGCCTTGGCTCGAGAAATCGTTGCGAAACTTGGCCAGAGAAACCAATCTACAAGGGTTGACATCCAAGTACTTGGAAGAATGAGTAGCAGACGAAGAGATGTGTTCCTCTGCGACCACAGACAGGTTCTTGATGGACCATACCTTCAAGCGCTGATCGATAGACACGGTGATCACGTAGCTGTCGTCCGACAACGAAGAACTTGACGCCGAATGCCACGACTCCATGCTTACAACAGTCCTCGCAGACACATTAGGATGTCCTGGTACTCTGTCTCCACTATTCCATGGTATAATACTGGAAAATGAAAGTCCCTTTGATTGATCTTGGAATGGTCGCCAATCGATGTCTCCGAGAGCTGATTTCCTCTCAAACCGCAGAAGAGTACCATCTACAACAGATACTATAAGCAGCTTTGATGACACGGCATGAAGTAAATGGGGGTTTCGAATATCAAAGTTATAAGGGTATTTGATGCTTCTCCACAAAGTAGCATTGGCCTCAGTCAGAGTGAATTCCGGGGAATCAGTAAACTGATCCAATGCAAATACCACTGTATACAGCAGACCAGGCTTTACAATGAAATCAACCACGAGATTTCGGGCCTTTTCGTCAGACAAAACAATGCAATTGGCAAAGATGGGCAGAGGGCTCATGATACGAATAGTTCGTGAAGTGGTGTGAGGTTGTCCACTCAAATCCAAAGCAATCAATTCAATCACTTTTTGGTTATGAAGCAATCTCCAAAGCACCTGTCGCGGACCAATTGACCCCGAGCTCGACGACGAACTGGTCGACCTACGCACTTTGAAAATTGATCCTGCAGTAGCAACATGATCAAGATAATACGACGACTCCAAGTCAGAACCTTCGTCAAGCGACTCTGAAGGCAATTGGAACCGAGACTCGTCGATATCTGGTAGTGGAACGTGTAGCTCGAGCCGTTTTTGGCCCGGGTCACACGCTCGTACCAAAGGGGTCTCTTTGCGTACAGAGATCATGAGGATGAAATTTGGTGAGGCCCACTTCGCGGGATGTGATGAGCCTACATGTTATTATATCACTATATGGAGGTTGCACTATGAGTTTGACTTGGTAGTTGGTTGAATTATAGGATTTAATAATTGCTTGTTTATGCTAATTTTGATATGGCGATATGGTGATATGGTGATATGGTGATTTTATGACGTATTTTAGTACTATAATCGTTCAATTATTTAAAATATTAAGGTATTTACAATCGCAAATTATGCAAGATCCAGCATGAGCACGGATTTCTTCAATGATGCTTCAATGATGTTTCAATGGTGTTGCAATGGTTTCGTCTGATTTCGTCAATCATTTCTCCAATCATTTCTTTTAATTATTTCGTCTGAATCAGCCCCGGTTGGTAGTATTTCCAGATCCTTTGACATTGGCCTCTGTAAACAAATCCCATTCTCGTGCTTTATATGTTTCCATATCCTGTTTATCCATATCATCTTCGTCTTCTCCTTCAGATTCAGGTTCGTCATTTCCACCTCCCTGAATAATCCCTCCTCGCTTGATTTCTTCATCGATATATTCTTCAACCGTCATGGTGGGTAGATGCTGACCAGTACCAAACACACCCTTTTTAATTTGATCACGACCAGAGACTATGGTGAAAGGTCTGTTGACTTTTCCTTTACTTGTCAGCAATGGAACTTGGCTTATAGGCTGCTCTACTCGACTGGTGAATTGATCAGCAGATGATCTCGCCTTGGTTCGCGAGTCTGTAGTTTGCAGTTGCACTGGAGGAGCAGGTCTATCATCTTGTGGAGGCATGTGAATGAGGATCTGGGCCTCCATACCAAGAGTTTGGATATTTGAAAATGCTTGGATGGCAAAAATGCCAATTTGTGCAAACTGCACTTTTCGGATTAACTCATCATCAGTTGATGCTTGTGATAGTTGGATCTGAGTCTCCAGGGACTTTTCCAGCTTGAACATTCCGATCTTATCTTGACGTCGCTCTGCAGCATCTCGTCCTTCTAACCTCGTAAAGTCTAGTAGTCCTGTCCCTTCGTCTCCATTATCCAATGCTGATTCAAGCTTCTTGGACATTTCTTTAGGAAGAACCTTATAAGAGTCTAGAACCTTTAGAAATTGTGTATATACAGCTATTGCCTTCTTGACAACACCCAATCGCTCGGTTCTTTCCGATAGTTTCCGTTCCATCACTGTTGCCAGATGGAATGTGATGGCCAGATACCGGATGTGATTGGTGCTAATATCGTCGACAGTTTCATTGCTTGAGAACAGAGCCATTCGGTCCACAAGGTCTCTACACCTCGAAAATTCGCCTGAAACCTCCCTATATATATCTTCATAATCGTCTGATTTCGATGATGTGGATTCAAGCTTGGATTTATGTTTTATAGCATCCTCATAGAGCTGTTTGAGCGATGGATCCATCGTTTCTGTGCTGATGAAGATGGCAAGGAGCTGGAACTGACTACTATGGTGTATTCGATATAGTGATATTCATATTAGTGTGCAGCTACCTACCTCATCAAAGACGTCATTTTAACAAACTGCCAATCTCATCGACCTGTCATTGCCAGTTGAAATAACAGTTGTTTCTCAAGTTTCCATTGTCATTATCATTGGCCTGAATACATCTGTTATTTTTGTTATCAATTGATATTACTTCTTGTGGTTGGTTCTTTGTGGATTTACTTGATTGAAGCTTGTCTATCTATCTGAGTTTGCACCGGACCTCTGTTGATTGCTACTAGAAGTCTCCAGCAAAAATCAACGATGCCATCAGCTTCAATTCCTCCTCCTTATTCCAATGGAGACAAAAAGTCGTTTGCCTATACGTCAGCTCGAACCAGATGGCCAGCTATTATCACTGGAGCTATTGATGATGTCCACCGAAGCCTGAATGAGCTGGACAGCACTGAAGATGCGAAACTATTGGAGGGAAAGTCTATTGTCGAGAATATCGTCAAACTCAAGTACGAGCTTGAACATGATAAAGAATTGAGTCCATTACCCGATACTGGGTCTGATATCAAGCTGTATAATCAAGAGTTGGCCAAGATAGGTCCTCTAACTTGGCAAAGTGCACCTTGGTTGTATTCAGAGTGCTATCTTTATCGTCGAATCCATGGGCTGTTTGAGCAGTCCAAGTACTGGGTCAATTATGATATCTTCAACCGTCAAAAAGTAGACACTTTTAAAAAGTCTAAAAATGCCGTATCGGAATTGGCAGTTCGGTACAAAAATTTGACCCAAGTATTGGGCGATGCTACTCAGTCAGAGGATGCTCTTAAACTGCTTTTCAGTGAGTTCACCGATGTATCGTTGTGGGGTAATGCTACAGATCTGTCACTTTTGGTGACAGTGTCATTGGAGGAGATCCAGAAGTTGCAAGGTGCGGAGCAGAGAAAACAGAGCTCTAAGAACATCCTTGCAAATGATCTAGATGAAGCTTGGCAGTCCATTCAGTCAGAACAGGGTGGTCGTATAGATTTTGTTCTGGACAACGCAGGGTTCGAGCTATATACGGATTTGGTGTTTGCATTGTTCCTTCTAGACTCGAAGCTTTGTGACACGATTGTTCTCCATCCCAAATCTCTGCCATGGTTTGTATCTGACGTAGTACCTACTGATATCTTACAGGTATTCAATCTGATGGCCGATGCATCATTTTTCCCTGATAATAGGGAGGATCTGGATGCTCTTGTTGAGAAGTTGATCCATTATCACACAGAGGGCCAACTGCTGGTTCGAACTAATACATTTTGGACATCTTATGCTCCATTCTGGGAGCTCACATCCGAAGGCCAAGGAAAGGCAGCATGGGAAGATCTCAAGGATTCCAAGCTGGTTATTTTCAAGGGAGATTTGAATTATCGAAAGTTGGTTGGAGATGTTGAATGGCCCCGAACTACCCCATTCTCTACTGCAATTCGAGATTTGGCTGAAAGTGGGCTTCGTATCCTTACACTTCGAACCATCAAGGCTGATGTGGTAGCTGGTCTCAACGAAGGACGAGAAGAAGACCTAAACAAAGAATGGGTTGCTTTGGGTCATGAGAATGAGCTGGAATGGGCTTATAGCGGGAAGTATGCGCTGATTCAATTCAGTTCCGGAAATTAATTTTTTGTTATTAGATTTGTTGATTGGTGTAGGAATTAATCTTACTATTAGATTTATTGAAGCTGTATTGATTATATTGATCTGACATAGACTTAGTCGTCCTCTCTCTGTTATATGATCCATTCCCTGATATTTTGTTATCTTCATCATCTGCTATTTCTGAGATAATCAAGCCCTTAAGTTCACAATGTCTGGAAATATTTTTCTTTTCTTTTCTTTAAGTTTTTTGTATTGCTACTTCCGTTCAATATCGTTGCTCATTAGATCATCGAGATCTGTTTAAATATACAAGTTGAATATATACTGAGTGGATCAGTTCTTTTTTGGCGGCATGAATGGAGGAGGAGGCATCATCATGAACGGCATCATTGGCATCATAGGCATCCCTGGCATAGGAGGAGGCATCATCGTCATTGGGTTGAATGGCATTGGCTGGTCATTCTTGGCTTTCTTGGACTCGTCTTCCTCGTCCTCATCAGATTCTCGTTTTCGCTTTGAGCTATCATCACCATCCTCGCCGTTATCGCCATCCTCTTCCTTTTTCTCATCAGTTGGGTTTTCTTCTTGCTTGACACCATCTTCAGTGGTTTCCTCTTTACTCTTGTCGGCTTCCCTTTCTGCCTTGTATTTTTCTATGCGTTCTTCCATTTCTGAATCAGGAGTAAGCTGATCCAGCAGTACCTCCTCAGTTTTGCAATTTGGACATACAAAATCGCTATCGAGCAGTGCCTGCTGTACAGCATCTTCTGAATAGGTCATTTTACAACAAGGGGTCTTAACAGGTTTGACAAACAGTTTGTGGGTTAATGGATCCTCTAATTCTGGATCATCAGGCTTATCAGCTTGCTGCTGCTGGGCTTTGGCTCTGTCCTGATAAGTTTGCCATGCCTTATCATCAGCCACTTGCACCACATACTGGCCATCTTCATCAATCATATAAGTTCCTCCCTGTTCATCATCTGGTGGCTTTGAGACTGTTCTTAACATGCTTCGAGGAATACCAGTGGTTCTACGGACCCGTTTTCCCTCCCAATTAGGATCATTATTAGTTGGGCAAGCCTGGATCCAATGGCCTTTCTGACCACATCTATAACAGACATAGCCAGTAGGTGGAGGCACATCGGGCACAGGAGGTTGGTAACCACCTTTAGCATTGGATGAATAATAAACAGGTGTTTGCTGAGACATGTGTTCTTGTGTTTGTTTCCATTGCTCTCCTTGAGCTTGGAACATTGCCGAGATCATATCTTCCTCGTTGGATCCTGACAAGCTGGTTGTAGTGGGCCCGGATCCACCACTAGAATGCCCATTAGAATGCCCATTAGAAGACGGGCCCTGTCGCGTGTCTTCTCTTCTACCAACGTTTTTTGCACTGGAAAAACTTGGGCCAGATCCAGACACGTATTTGGCAGCTGAATCCTTGCCAGGACGAGATGCCGGTAATCGTCTCGCGACCACCGACATTGATCGAGGAATCACTTCGGTATCATCATTGTAATCTGAGTTAGCTACGAACCAAAGCCTAGCCCATTATTCACCTCATCAAAATGAGATGGCAAATAGCGCATTATAAATATCACATGGAGTTTACGTACCTTCTTTAGTATCAGGATTTATTATATGCAAATCAAAAGTATCAGCAGTACTAGCAAGCTTATTTGATAAAAGGATTTCACGTTTGAGATCAAATACAGAGATGCCAGTGCCATCAAAAGTGACCCTAGAAGGCTCTTTTTGAGACTTGAACTTGTAGTACACGACAGACGACATTTTATTACGGCCAACTATATACTATGAACTGACAATGGCAAGTTGAGTTGTGGCACTGTGCGGTAAGAAGGATCTTATATAATAATAGGAACAACAAGGCCCTACCCTGTCCCGTACCCTAGCTCATGCCCAAGTTCATGCCCTGGTCCGTGCCCTGATCCGTGTCCCAGCCCTGCATCGTCTGACAAATCCAGTCACCTGATCTAACTTTACTTCATACCATGAGCGCTGCAGTACCATATTACGAGCTGTATCGGCGGAGCAGGTATGTTGGCAGTAAACCACCATAGAATGGTTCGCTAACTTTAGCATCGGAGTAGCGTTGACCGATGCTCTGGATCAACTGATTTCGTAAGTTTCAGCTCTCAAGTCGAACGGGTTTGTGGGTGTCCAGCATGCGCCCAATGAGTCGTTTGATACCCGAGGAATACTAATTGATAGCGATTCGAGGATTCAACCTCAGTTAGCCATGAAGGTGCTATCACACGTAAGTTTGGCGAATCCAGTTGAGATATCTAATAAGTTTGACCGAGTTATGACAGATCAGCTCCGAGATGGTGTTAAGACCAGACTTAATCTAAAGGGTCACCTCCATACCTATCGATGTTGCGACGATGTGTGGACATTTATTGTCAAAGATATCCAGTTTAAGGTCGACAGTGGCGAGTTTGTTAATGCCGAGCGGATCAAGATTGTTGCTTGTAATAGTAGGAAGACAGGAGAGTAAAGTGGAAGATCATGAAAATCATGAAAATCAGAAAGCATTGGAAAATAACGAAAATAATGAAATAGAAGGTAAAGCAAGTGATTGTAGTAGTGTAGATGTGTGCTGTTGCCCTTTCTGTTGTAGTATTTGTTCTGGTGTTTGTTTTGATATTCATCAGTGGTATATATCTCTGTTATTGATATCTGTATTGACATTCAATATTAACATCCGTTATTCGTATCCATACATTATGAGTTTGTCGATTGAGTCTATTCTCCGCAAATATTTATGAGGTGTATAAATACATATTAGAGCATTTTATAACTCTATGTTATTAGATCACTTTTACGGCATTGTATTACATGCGTATCTGTTCCAATTGAAAGATGTTCTTGCTATGGTTTGGCCGTTTGGCTTCGTTTGACCTCGTTTGAACTCTTTTTGTTCACAAGCTAGTCAGTCATTTAGCGTCAAACAAACTGATAACAGAACGACTCTCAAATTCTCTGATTTTCCAACAACACTAATAGCATTCAATACCTCTCTTTCCATACTTGTGTCTGCGATTCTATCAAGTTTCTGCCACTCTTTCATGCTTCTACATTCTACATGCTCCTACGTTCTTTCTTGTTTCTAGATTCTGACTTTACTATAGTCTACATTGTCTAGCGTTACCACAGTTTACACAACGCTCTCCGCCTCTCGATCCTTCTTTTGCTGAGCATCTCGCTTAGCGTCTGACTCAAGAGTCTCATGCAAATACACATTGCTTCGGTGGAATCGCAGCATATGCACTATTCGGTCCTCGATATTCTGAGGAGTAATTCCCAAATCCCTAAAAGTACTGACACCGTCACTTACAATTTGGTCCACAAATGATCGCTCAATCTGATCGGGCGAAGTGGTGGCCCAGAAAAGGTACTGGGTGAGCTTGGCGATCTGCAAATGTAAAGCCTTGGGCAATCGAATCTCAGAGATTTCATTCTTGGTAGCCTGTCGGACCAGTTCTATAACCTGAGCCATGGAGTACTGCTTGGGTCCATTCAGCTCATAGGTTTTACCGGCAGTGGAGTCATCATAAGCCATTTTCTCAAGAGCTGCTGCAACATCGTTAACCAGTGTAGGGTACAGCGTCTCTTTTCCCTCATTGGGGGACACCAAATATCTAGAGCTGGCAATCACATTGAGGAAGTTGTCTCCCAAGCCAAACATTGGTCCTGGTCGCACGATAGTAGCATCAGGGACCAATTCTCGGACCACCTGCTCACCTATAGCCTTGGTTCGATAAAACTCTGAAGGAGAGTTGATATCAGCACTGTGAGAAGATACATGGACTAATCGAGGAACATTGAACTTGGCAACTGCCTCTGCTACCCGTCGAGCACCCTCCACATTGACATCCTCATAGCTAAAGTTCTTTGTTGCATAATTTCGTCCCATCAAGTTGTAAACGACATCCGAATGCTTGACAGCCTCTTCAATGGATTGGACATTTCGAATATCAAATTCAAGAAAGTTCACAACACCCAGATCTCCAGCCACCTTGAGATGTCGCTTGAAAATCTCCTCTCGAAATGGCACTACAGTTATAGTACCTTGACGGCCCAATTTCGACACAAGATTGGTTCCCAGGAAACCAGGAGCTCCGAAAACTGTAGCGGTATATCCCGTTCGTGAAGACCGACCTCCAGTTCCTGAAGCGATAATGGTCTTGCCAGCACCAGTAATATTGACTTGAGATTCGATGTTTTCAAAAGTCTGGATAGATCGCGACACTACTGTTAGATTGTCTGTATACGGAAATTTGCTGCCACATAATTGGCTGCTTATTATTATATAAATTGCCAACTGTTTGAGCCCAATTACTTACAGATCCGAGGCACTGACCGGCCATTGAATCTCGCGGTACCCAGCATATTAAGTGTAATGAAAAAGTGTGGATTTGGTTGGTTGAAGAAGCCGCTGAATCAGCCGTGCAAACAAGTGACAGCCGTGCCATTGCCAGCTTGCTATGTTCAGCCGTATGGTATGGACCCTGGCTCTTGGGGTATTAGGATCTGCTGTTGGCTAGTGAAAATTCAATTGATCCAATAATAAATTGGAGTTTAAAAGTAAATATTTATTAATTGAATCATTTGATTTGAAACATGTTTTTAAGTTTTCATATTTGGTTTCGCTTGTTTGGTTTCTTTTGTTGCCTTTGCTAAGTCTACTGATGCATGCACTGGGCGGTTGCGGTTGGCATCTCATTTAATTTTCAATGGCTAAACGAGAAAGAGACGAAGAAGACAGGCCAGTCAAAAAGACCAAGGTTGACAAGGCTGAAAAGCCAGTCAAAGAGAAAAAGTCCAAGAAGGATAGGACCGAAGAAAGTAAAAAATCTGGTGGATCTGACAAGGTGAAGACTGACAAGTCAGACAAGAAGGAGAAGAAAGAAAAGAAAGAAAAGAAGGAGAAGAAGGAGAAGAAGAAAGAGAAGAAAGAGAAGAAAGAGACAAAAGAAGAGGACAAACAAGAAAAGAAAGAGAAAAAAGTAAAAGAAAAGGACGAAAAGAAAGAGGAAAAAGAGAAAAAAGAGAAAAAAGAAAAGAAATCATCAAAGGAACGGGAAGAAAAGAAAGAAAAGAAAGAACACAAGGAGAAGAAATCATCGAAGGAAAAGAAAGTATCGAAAGACGAAAAAGCTAAAAAGTCTAAACCCGAGGAGAAGGAAAAGAAGCATAAAAAGGACAAAAGCGACAACAAACAAAATCAAGATAGCAGCAGCTCCACCAAATCAACCCCAAAACCAACTCTATCCTTATCAGGGATTGAGTCTGATAAACAATCCAAATTCCTCCGTCTTATGGGCGCCGGAAACAAAGATGTCAATATCATCAAGACAGATCATTCATCTACCAGCAGTGATCTGCAACGTCAATATGAGCAAGGTATCAACTTCAAATCAGCTGGCGGTAAAACAGGAATTGGCGGTATTTGATGTATTATGTAATATATATTAATCTACATTTAGAACCATCGGAACAATCTCAAAAGTTCCAAAAGTCCTCCTCCTACAAGAAGGAAAGCAAACACCGCTAAGTTAGAATCCAACGTCGATTGTCGATCAAATCATCCCAAAGGGAAGCCTCATTTACTTACCGAGCCAGACAGTGGAAACGGGGGACTTGGCCTTTTCCTTGTTCTGACGGGGTTTACCCATCTTGGCCTCTTCGCGCTTGGCGAATTTCTGATTAGCTCGTCGTTGTTGAGGAGTCTGAGGAGCCATGTCAAGTTGGTTAGTTTGGTGGAGATGGTGAAGTGTCATCTAAACACGGGGTAGGGTTCACCTACGCGTCAAGACTCCTGCGGTTGCTATGATTAGATCTTTGATCTTTCTTTTCTTGTTGATTTTTCACATATTTTTTTGAATGTTTTTGAATTTTTCTTTCCTGCTCATTTTATTATTATTATTATTATTATTATTTGTTTTACTTTTTCTTCCTTTTGTCCTTTTTACCTTCCTTTTCTTGTCTTTTACGTAGGTTTTTTGTATGTTAGGTGTTGAAACAATCAAAACAGAAAGAACAAATATCAAAATATCAAACAATACTTGATTTTTTAATAATAATGCAAAATATGTCACTTGGTTTACCTCAAGAGTGCCAGTGAAACCTTCTCTACCGAGGTATCCACCGAGGGCTCCACCAAAGCACCAGTATGTGCCCTATAGTATTGGCATTCTCCAACAATCTCTGAATTATATTACACTACCATCTGGCGGCAAACTATACTCATCGAAGCTGTCATACGAGTCGGTTAGAGTCCTCAGTTGAGTGTAAATTGACCTCCATAGAGAAGCTAAGTACAACGGAAATCAATTCAGTTGTAAAATGACTGCACACGACTGACTGCTTAAGGTTGCAGGGATCGACATTGAAGGGTTTGGATATTCCTGAGCAGTAACAATACCCCGCACTCCGTTATCCCCCACACTATGACCCCTTCTATTAAATGGCTCGTTTACTCGATAAGCGTCATATTGGCACTCCACTTCAGTCTGGAGAAGATAGTCTACCTGTCAGATATAGCCTTAGGCTCAGATACTGATGTGTATCCCTGTGGTACGATCTGCGGTAATTATGAAGGAACTGGTACTGCTCAACGAATACACTGGTGTATTTACCAGTACACTCAAAAAGGAGAAGCATGTCTGTATAGTGCTGATGACGACTTGTATGATGACGTATTAAACGAAGCTCTAAACAGCGCGTACACATCAAAGTATACGGGTACGTGTGTTACTCTGCACAATACCGGTTCAAGTGTCGCATTCCTGAAGTGGGTAGCACATGATGGCGGTATTACTTTGGCAGATGTGTATTGCGAGACGGTTAGCGGATGGGGTACGCTGCCAGTGCAAGAGCGCCATCGGTGAGTAGGTTTTGGTATCGCTTGAATATGGGGTACTTCAACTCTTAATATACACAATGTAGTATAAAAAACAAAGTATCCATGGAATGACAGAGTAGGATATGTAGATTCACTTTTTGCGTTGATATACTGGGCATCAGCTGGCGATGCGTTGACGTGGTTAACTGTCAATAGGAACACCTTCTTGGCTTTGCTGATTCCATCCATAATGCTCCACAAGTAATCGACGCTTCCAACACCTGATCATATCAGCTAACTCTGCCACGAATACCTTGGAGAGTCAAGTTTTGATCTCGTCCCCGCCTCCATCCAAGCACTACCAAGTCTAACCAACCTCGCGTTGACGTGTCTACTCCTGCCTCTGCGGGCTTAAGAATTCTTTTGAACTCAGGCGTGAAAGTAGGCTCTCGGAACATCACTGAATAAATTTCTTTTAATTTCATACAATCTTGAAGTGACGATCGCTGCTCCTGGCATCAATCCAATACAATTCCTCTGTAATAATGCAGATCTCCACAATAACCACCAACGGTTCCTTGTTTTTTATATATAGTGGTGATATTATATCTAATTGCAGGCATTAAAGGTTAAACGTTCCTGTCCTTGACCTTTCACATTGGCAGGCCTCTTGTCACGGATACTCATTTTGGTATGTTTGTGGTTCCCAATTATAGATAAGGAACATATTTACCTCGTGAATATTTCAGTAGTCCCTTATTTATCTTTCCGCTTTATATTTTATTTATTTTTTAATTTTTTTTAAGAATTATGTTATTAATGTTAATCCGCAGCCATCTGATGGCTTTCACCATTGCTACTGACTAGATCAGTTGTCAGCATCACCACGAAGATCCAGGGTTGAAGCTTCAATACTGTCGGCTCACCTAAATTTAAACTCCGGTGGATTGCCCCAGCCGCTAAGCGTCTCGCAATAAACATCTGCCATAGTAACACCACCATCATATGCTACCCACTTCAGGAATGCAACTTGCACCAGTATTGTACAGGTTAACACACATACCCGTATAGACTGACGTGTACGCGCTTTTCAGAGCTTCGTTTAATACATCATACAAGTCGTCGTCAGCCCTAAACTGGCATGCTGCTCCTTTTTGAGTATACTGGTAAAGACACCAGTGTATCTGTTGAGCATCACCTGTTCCTTCATAATCGCTACATTGCGTGCTACAAGACAAAGTGCTCGAAGATGAAGTACCCTTAGCAGCTGTAACCAGACTGTAAACATTATTCACAAAATCAGTTGTAGCGTAAAAACCACTAAGGACTGAGCCGCCATTATTCTTTGTCCATTCGAGAGCTGCCTTTGCCTGGCCGCTCGTTCATGCCCATGTGATACTTTGGCGCTGCTGTAAGTTACTTTGGTTTGGGAGTAATTCAGTGTTCACACTAACAGGTGTAACCTCACCATAGTAATCGACTACATTTGACCACAATATGCGGGACTCATTATTGGCATGCACCGCATGACACTTGGCATACAGATCTTCAGCTATACTGCTGATAAACCTTTCCCTATCATCTAGCGTCGTGGTCCCAAAATATGCCTCAGCTAGCAGATCAGTATCGGTGCTAAACACTAAATCTGATGAATAGACTGTACTATTCGGTGTGCTGGCTGCATAACTGATGCGAAGGACCAGTATGAAACTGGTCGCATTCATCAACCATTTAAAAAAGGGGGACATAGCTTATACGAGAAATAGTTGAGGAATAAGGGTCTTTTAAGGGTTTCATTTTCTCCGCACTGATGCCTAAACACTGGCAATATTAGCCCATACAGCATGCACTGTAAAGTCACATCCAGGGATCGTTATGCCCTGCTACATGCTGTCTCCAAGGATCTCTGGCCAATTATAGCCAAGTAGATAATTCCGTTGGGTAACATACTCTTTAAATCGGATGAATGGGCTGTCAGTCTCAAATGATAAATATTGTAAAAAGAGGATACTATTTAGCATTCGTCTTTATCAAGGTTATTAAACGATGTGCACTATCAAGTACTTATTGTTCATTTTCTACAGTATTACTTGCCTCTTAATTGTGTGCATTACTTGTGACCTGATGGTCTCGTCCTTTGTTCAATGCGCATAGGTACATGTGATGTAAGTGTTGAAGCTGTTAAAGCTGCATTCCGCTGCTGTCGCCGATCGACAGATCTGCAACGCCGTAAGATGCTAAACCAAAGGCGGCCATTCGTAGGCCACTCGCGGCCGAACTTGACTTTACCGGACAGCTTTCTTTGTAGCAGCAGACTAATTCTTAATGTAGCGAATGTATTCTTGAATAAAACAGAATTACAGCCAGCATAATGACCTCGCCTTGCACATTCACAACCTTTCACAGAAGGGATGGACAATGGAAGTGCTGTATTAGATCATTCCAACTATAACTACTATTCCCTCGGCCTCACGCTTGCCCGAGAATGTCATCTAACTGACTGTTCAATTCACGTTATTATAAGCTTGCGAAAAAAAAAATCACACTTCTATTCAAAGAGCTTGCCAACAGCTAGAGTCTGTACTCCAAAAAAGATCTCGTAGTTTCCGAATTCTTCTCTGGGGTGCTAACTATAGTTAAAAACGACCGGTGTTATCGCTCGGCTCAACCAACATACACTGCACTCCCAAGATTCGTTTTCAAAACCTTCAGGAAAATAAATGACATGCACAGTGTCGCAAGCGGTGTCAGAATCCTCTTATGTCAATCGTGTCGAGCTTGATTGCTTTCGTGATAGCCCGTACGTTACTTGCTATCTATATGTTCACTATCTTCAGTTCAAGGTTTGAACTACGATCCGAGTTCCAGTCCGAGTACTGGTGACTTTTCCACTTGACATCTTGAAGAAATCTCCAGTCAATATGCGACGTAACAATTACAATTGCAGCTGCGTGGTAACTGAGAGATTTTTTGATAAGACAACTTCAGTTGGTCGTCTGCCTGATGACAGCAAAGTTCCTTTAACAACAATAAGAGTCGACTTCCAACAGGTACAGGGGGTACCAATCCCGTACGGTTTAGGAAACCTCCAGGAGAATCAAGTCACGCTTGAAAAACCAGAACCTCATTAGCTTTCCGTTTTGAGAATAGCGTGAATTTATATTTTGCTGCTTGTTTTAAGAATTAATTGAATAAATATAAAAATACATTATCGGGTTACCTCGGCGATCACTATGACCTAGCAGATGCAGAGCGGTAGACTATGTCTCTCTGATTGAACCCACCAGACAACTAATAAGGCTGACAGCCTGGAGTCTTGTGAGACTCCTATATAGATGATTACCTAGTACTTTGCGTAAAACCAGTTTAATAAACACCTCCAAGCAGGAAGGTAACTGATCTAACTACTGATATCAGTAATACCCTAACCAGATCCTGCTTGACAGCTGTCAATGGGCTGCTGCAGCCGTTACTAAATTAAACTTCACTCGATTGAATACTTAATCAGTTTATAAAAGTCTCATTTGTTGATCTGGGATATTTATTGATATTTGACATAACTTTTTATTGTTACCAAAGTTTAATTACTGTGAAATGGACGATGATTATGCACTGAGAGATGCCTCGAAATGTAGGCGTCGTATGTTACTACCATATATGGAATGCAATATGTGTTTGGCAATGGTGGTAGTGTGGAAATCAATATGGAAACCCTACACCAGTGCTTGGCCACAGCAACGAAAGGCAGATCATCTGAAGAGTACAAACTACCACAGCTACCAGACTAATGCACTTAAATTACACTAGTAAAGTGGTCTTAGGTGCGTACGGCTGCACATGGTTGAAACATGGAAGCACATGGCTGAAACATCACCCTAAACAAGGTTTCAGAGCTAAGGTTTCAGAAGGCCAGACCAATTAGTGGTATTGAAAAACCAGCAAGTAGTTGTCAAAAAATCCCATTGCGAAATCACAAGTCCAGCACCCTATCCGTTTTCAGATAAAAGGCTGGCAGTTATATTAAGGGGCTTGACACCCTCATCATGCACCAGCCGTCTATCAGACAACATGTCAGGCAAGATCTCGACCAAATACAGTTAGAATGCCTCCTAGCTCGCTTCGAGATAGTGATAATCTAGCATTCGCCTACCCTAACAGGCCACAGTCGATTGAGCATGCATATAATAACGCAACGTCTGGGGCAAACTAGTGATCAGAGTCCACCCAGCCCCCCCTATTCTTAGCCGACCAGCCCCTGATGAAACATGTTCATGCAAAGTACCCCGGCTCATACACTTGCAACGGTTTCAGAAAAAAAAAAAAAAAGAAAACGAGAAATAAAATACCTCAATGATTCCAGCAAATTAACTATAGTCAAATCTTAGTTTCGAGACCATGTGGTCTTTGCTTACACAACAATGGAATAAAAAAGTTAATACATTCTTGCCAACGCTTGGCCCTAGCCATTGGTTTGTTATTTAATAATAGGGAGTCGCCGCATTGGGTAATATTTGCTTTTTGCAAATACCCCTGAACCCCGTTAGAGACGAGTCCCACACATATGCAGCAACCCGCCTACTTGATTAGGACATGTAGCGATACCCCTACGTGCGGATCGATCAAGAAAATCCATCGACTGCCAAGGGGTCACTCCAAATTCCATTGATTTTCCGTGAAGAATCATCATCTTATGAAAGCAATTTGCAGTCAATTGCCATTAACTGAAGTCTGAACGAGGTAATAAAACCAACATATTTTAATTACTGCAATTATATTTCATGCCAATAAAAAAACACACGCACTAATTTGGAGCTATATTGGCTCTCCATCCCCCTTCATCGCTTTCTCCTAGTTGCAACTCAGCCATTTATTTTTCCGACATGCGTTTACATTTGCTTTTTCACGCAGATAGATGCATCGTGTTGGCCGTGCTCCCTGTTGTTATTTATATAGACAGTCGCCTCCACCCGCGTCATCTGTCATTATTTCATTTTATAACTTAAGTTTCATTGCTCAAACTCTGAGAAATTGGATATTGGATTGAATTGGTTCGTTTTTGCGGGTTCAAATCGGTTTATTTAGTCCAAAGGAAGTCAATCCTTATATAAATATCTCCAAAACAACACAGTTGACTTCTTCGTTGCTGGCAACATGAAGTTTTCTCCTCTTTCTCAACTTGCGTTGGCTGGCACGTTTCTAGGTGCTGTGAGTGCTCAGAGCTGTCAAGAAATCGCTGGAAATTACTACTGTGGTCAAGCTGACCAGGTAGTATATCAGAATGTTGGTTTCAGTGGCTCGTATAATCGTGTCACGTCTTTCAACTCTGATGGAACTTGTAGTTCCACACCTTTTGGATTCTCTGGAACTTTGGCTCCACTTGACGAAGAGCTCACTGTGCATTTCCGAGGTCCTATTAACCTGAAGCAGTTTGCCGTATATGATCTCGGATCTAGTAATCTTCGAAAGCGAGACGAAGAGGAAACTTTACATAAAAGACACGCTCACCATGTTCATAAACGAGAGCCTGCATTGGTCACTGAGTATGTGCATGTTACCAAAACGATTATTGCTGGAGAAGAGAACCTTTTGGTTGAATCATCGTCATCATCACCGAGTCCAGTTGAGTTGAGTTCTACTTCAACTCCTGCTCCTGCTCCTCCAGCAACACCATCAACCCACTCGTCGTCTAGTTCGACACCCCCACCACCACCACCTCCTCCTACAACTTCGTCGACTTCGACAAGTTCGACTTCAACTTCTAGCACGAGCACTAGCACTAGTACCAGTACCACCACTAGTACAAGCACCAGTACCACTAGCACAAGCTCTACTTCCACATCAAGTACGTCGGCTGCTGCACCACCAACCACTTCATCGGTTGCTACCAGTTTCTCCACTTCTGCATCATCTGCTTCTCCAGCTACCTCAAGCACTGCATCCAGTGGAAGCGGATGGTCTCAGAGTGCCTACTATGATTCGTCTAGTAACCAGGCCGATGGCTTGGTATTCATGAACAATCTTGGTGGAGGAAGCTGTGCCGGTGTTTGGGACAGCCAGTTTGGAAGTTCCGTTACTTTTGCTGGAACTGATGGTGTTTCATGTGCATCATCTCCTCAGGTCCTTAGTGACACTGTGGTGCCATCCAATGAGGAGTTTATCATTTTCTCCAACAGCGAATGCCAGGGTGACGACTGTGGCTACTACAGACCTGGAATTCCTGCATACCACGGATTCGGAGGTAGCAGCAAGATGTTCTTGTTTGAGTTCTCCATGCCTAGTGCTGGATCTGGATCTGGTTTCAACTTTGATATGCCTGCTATCTGGTTGCTCAATGCCCAGATTCCAAGAACTCTTCAGTACGGAGCCGCATCATGCTCATGCTGGACTTCTGGCTGTGGAGAGTTTGATATCTTTGAGATTCTCAACGCTGGTAACGACTTTTTGACCAATCACTTGCACTCTGGCCAGGGTGTTGGATCTGGTGTCTACGGAGGAGGAGGTTCTTCTGACTACTTTCAGCGACCTACTTCTGGTACTATGAAGGCTGCATGTATTTTCGATGGAGCTGCTCAGACCATCACGATTACCCAGTTGGATGACAGTGTTGACTTTTCTTCTGACATTGATGCAAGCACTGTTGCCGGATGGTTGTCTTCTACCTCTGGTTCTGCAAACTTTGTTGCCATTGCTTAGTGTAAATTAGATAATTTATTTTGTTTTTCATTTGCTAGACTTTTTAATCTTTTTTAATGTTTCTAAATTTTTTTTTTTTTGTTTTTGCTTTTAAATTACCGGTAGTCATTGATTGCCGTTGCAATTGCCCAGAAATTGCCCAGAAATCCCCGGGAGCTGTTTAAAAAACGGACATCTCTAGCACAGATAATCAGTCATTTATTGTCTAATCTCAAGAGACCGATATTATTGTCATTATTGAGTGGCATTACAGTTACATTGATCGATATTACTATTACTGTTGCGTGGTATTACTGTGACTATTGAGCTATATTAACATTCTTGAGCGATATTATTGTTATTATTAAATGGCATTACGATTATTATCGAGTGATATTACCGTTATATTAAATGGAATTACTGTTATTGTTGAGTGGCACTACTAAGTTATCATTAATTAAATGTTCTAGACTTTGGTCGGCTGTAGCTATCAATCAGCCGTATAATGAGATGCATGCGGGGAATGTGCAGTTTCCAGGCGGTAAGGACGCCAAAAGTATCTCGAATGGGTCAGAAATGTCCACATCAGCTAACCACCTCCTGTTGGTGGTCGGGTGCTACCCGCCAACTCATCGGATCACAGGTTCGGATTATTCCCCAACAACTAAGACAGGCTGATAATTAACGCGGGACATATACCGATAGTGATCAGGGAGTATTTCCATTTTGGTGGCTAGTACATGCATTACCATTTCGGGTCAAGTCGGGTCCGTCCCTCGGCGCTGCCGAAGCTAGCATCTTATTGCAAGTTTCTTTTCCAAGTTTCTTATTCCAAGTTTCTTATTCCAAGTAAACTGTCGGCAATTGCCGCCATACGAAGTCCGGATCGAAGTGCACCGTGTGGAGCACTGGGATCCTCTGGATCACAACAAACAATGGCAACTCCAACAAGAACTAAACTCGGTGCTTAAGCCGAGCAGTTGTTTCCATCAAGTCAACTGACATTGGTTCGTTCCCCCGCAACAAAGGCTCTATGTACCTTATCAAGGATGAGAAGCCCTGTGTCCGTTTTTCGGCCGATGTCAGAACACGACAAAAGCCCGGATCTGGGCCGAACCACCCCCACCAAACCTCGTACCCGATTAATTTTCGTGGCCCGTACCCTGGACGTCTTCCCCAGATTACCCCTTTCTCCCAATGACAGATTGCTCATAATCAGCAACTATCTGTCAGTGAAAAACAGTCCTTTTATCAATTAAATCTTCCAAGAACTTGTATACAATATATTAACACTGTTTAGCGTAGGATCAGAAGTTGGCCCAGGTTTTTGCCGTGAGTTTTACTATAGTTGTCGTTATCAACCTAGTCCCGGTATCACCCTGAAAAAGAAACTTGCCCTTGCCCCCATTCTCCCCAGCCCCGCCTCGCCCGATACCGTTAGTGAAGCAAGCATCACGAAAACAATCCTGCTGTTCGTAAGTTCTCGGGATCCGACCGAGGAGCTGTTAAGGCGGGGCCTTGCCAAACCGGAACTAATATAAATAAGACAATTTCCCCTATTCGTAAGATCTTGTTCTTTGAGATTCATTGACTTCTCGATTTACGTTACATATAATACACAATGGTTCCTGCCGTCAATATCACAAAATTACATCCAAAAGGTGTTGAGCCTGTTCAGCACACCGAGCTCGAGGAGGAGCTTCACGAAGTTGCCCACATCGATTACACTAAGGTGCACATTCAACACAACCCTTCGGTTGCATCCCTTTACGAGGATGCCTTGGTGTATGAGAGCGGCTCTGCTATCAGCTCGACCGGAGCTTTGGTAGCTTCTTCTGGTGACAAGACTGGACGATCCCCCAAGGACAAACGAATTGTCGACGAGCCATCATCCGTCGATCACATTTGGTGGGGTCCTGTCAACAAGAAGCTTTCCGAGAACTCATGGCTCATCAACCGAGAGCGAGCTATTGACTACCTCAACACCCGATCTCGAATTTACGTTGTCGATGCCTATGCAGGATGGGATCCCAAGTACCGAATCAAGGTGCGAGTTGTATGTGCTCGAGCATACCACGCTCTTTTCATGCGAAACATGTTGATTCGACCCACTGAGAAGGAATTGGCTGACTTTGGAAAGCCTGATTTCACTATTTACAATGGTGGTGCATTCCCTGCCAACCGATACACTTCTGGTATGACCAGTAATACCTCGGTTGCTATCAACTTCAAGGATATGGAGATGTTGATTCTCGGTACTGAATACGCTGGTGAGATGAAGAAGGGTATTTTCACTGTCATGTTCTACTTGATGCCTATTAGGCACAATGTGTTGACTCTGCACTCTTCTGCTAACGAGGGTCCCAAGACCGGTGATGTCACTGTGTTCTTTGGTCTTTCTGGTACTGGTAAGACCACCCTTTCTGCCGACCCCAACCGACTGCTTATCGGAGATGACGAGCACTGCTGGTCTGACGATGGTGTTTTCAACATTGAGGGAGGATGTTACGCCAAGTGTGTCGGTCTCTCTGAGGAGAAGGAGCCAGATATTTTCAACGCTATCAAGTTTGGATCTGTTCTCGAGAACATTGTTTTCGACCCAGAGTCTCGAGTTGTTGACTACGATGACACCACTCTTACTGAAAACACTCGATGCTCTTACCCCATTGAGTACATTCCTAACGCCAAGTTGCCATGCTTGACCACCAACCACCCCACCAACATCATCCTGTTGACTTGTGATGCTCGAGGCGTTATCCCTCCAATTTCCAAGCTCACCAACGAGCAGGTTATGTATCACTTCATTTCCGGTTACACTTCAAAGATGGCCGGAACTGAGGAGGGTATTACTGAGCCCGAGGCCACTTTCTCTGCATGCTTTGGACAGCCTTTCTTGGTTCTCCACCCAATGAAGTATGCTCAGATGCTTTCCGACAAAATCACCAAGTACAAGGCTAACGCTTGGTTGCTCAACACCGGATGGACTGGAGCTTCAGTCACTCAGGGTGGTAAGCGATGCCCTCTTAAGTACACTCGTGCCATTCTTGACGCCATCCACTCTGGAGAGCTTGCCAAGGCTGACTACGAGACTTTCGAGGTCTTTGGATTGCAGATTCCCAAGGCTGCTCCTGGTGTCCCTGCTGAGATCCTTAACCCCGTCAAATCATGGTCCGAGGGCAAGGCTGACTTCACCAAGGAGGTCAAGAAGCTCGGACAGCTTTTCGAGGAGAACTTCGAGAAGTACAAGGGTGGTGCTACAAAGGAAGTTATTGCTGCTGGTCCTCAGCTTTAAAAGGGCCAATGGTGCATTATTTATGGGGTTCCGTAAGGTTAATATCATTTTAAATGTCTTGACTGAAAAAAAGTATTGTAGAATTTCAGAGTAGGTTGTAAAAGTTTCATTTAATGCACAAATGCTATCTCAGGGGCTGCAGCATGTTTCCCCATTGAGTATTATACTTTGTGTGGAGAAAAAGGAAAAAGAAACCATTTTACAACTCTATATACTAAACAGCTAGCTCATAATTTCTATCAAAATAATTCACATTTTATTTAACCTTTTATGTAACCTAAAGGTTGATTAGCACTGACCTGTGCATGACACTGGAAGGTCAGTGTAAATGGTCAAAAGGCTAGTAGCATTAGTGGCCTTGATATTGCATCTGGTTACAAAATCTCCAGAAAGCTGTCCTTGCTTTTCAGTATTGGCCACAAACTCATCCAAAGTGCACATTCCACCTGGACCGTCTTCACAGCCTGGAATAACTTGAACGGCATCATTTACGAGCACTCGTACATAAGTCTCATCACCAAAGCACGACATTCGCTCCAAGACAATTCGTCCTGCAAATGGAGTGACTCTGTTGGCATAGAATTCTCTGTTCTCCGTGATAGTAGTGTTATCCAGAGAAGTGCCATTGAGAATTCCAAGAGCTGCAATTATGGGAGGCAAATCATTGTCATGAGTAAAAGACATGATGATATTAGGGACAGGCTGACTAGTATTGGAAATGGTCGATCCATTGGGACCTGCCACCAACAATTGAGTGGTGGCATTCAAATAAGGGAATCCAACAGTGTTTCCTAGAGGATTACCAGGACCAGATCCATAGTAATAGTTGAGATCGGCGGCATATTCATATTGTTTCCACTCGGATTCAGTAAATACGTCACAGAATGGGGAATGTCCAATCATTTCGGCTTCATAACCGCATAGGTACTGGAAATTCTCGACGTCAGAAACAGTCAGATTATATCCTGGGACAAAAGGTTGAAGACGCTTGACGGCATTTGGGATGGTAAGGGCCATGTATTGGTTTGAATACACACCGCCATCACTGTTGTAAGCTGGACATGCTGCTGATGCTGTCAGTGAGTTGGCAAATGTATAATTAACAGAATCAGGCTGAATAACAACATTTGTCAATTCAGTCCAGTTCAACCCAACAAAACCTTGAGCAAAAGATTGAGCAGAGTTAATAACTCGTTGTTGTCCTGCACTCCACACAATAAAAGGAGTTTCATCTTCATAGAGATCAGGATATCGTAGTCTTGTCTGGATTCCAAGCTCATATAACTCCTTTCGTCCAATCGGTGAAAGTAATGCCACTTCTCTCTCAGTCATGGGTAAAGTCCAATCAGGAAGGAATTCAAGAGCTCCATATCCAGTGAAGGAGGTATTTTTAATTTTTTGTTCTAATTGAACCCAGTTTTCATATGTTCCTGGATCGGGATATCTTGATCCATGACGGACGATCATGGCTACCTGATCGACACTGCACCCCTTTGGTGGTTTATTAGAGATCCCAGTGACATCTGGAGCAGCGAACCATGGAGAATCTCCTCCCTGCAATTGTACAGGATCAAACAATTTAGAGCTTGAAAACTCTCGATTAGCTCTTTGAATGTAATGCTCTAAAGGGCTGGAGCCAGATACAGCAACACTAGCACCATAGACTGGAGCCAGCAATAAAGCAGCTTGGAGTAGACTGAAAAACATTCTTTTGTGTAGCTTTTATTAATTGAATTACTATGTATATGGTCAGACTTATATAATCCCAGAAATGGGGCTTCGGAGATAGACATTTAACAGTGCATATGCATATATAACCACGTGCAACATCCAGCTATCAAGTCGGGAACGGAGAATCCAAAAAACAAAAAAAATGCAACGGGGAAATAAATCCCGCTGCAGGATCAAGCAGTGTATACGGTCGGAACGAAATGTGGTTGGCTCTATGCTCCACTGCCTTGACAATTGCATGTATTACCGCATGTAGCGTAGGATTATTATCAGATCGTCAGTCCTAATTTAGTCAAATATGTCTGCACCATAACTTCTAGTCAAAATGACTAACCAATCCAGGTACTTGAGTCAACACTGTGTCATGGACAAATTCGCATAACTCGTACTTGGCGCTTACAGAATCGATACTGCTAATGTGCTCAGCAACATGCAAGTAACGATGCGAACGATGCGAGTCAATACGAAGTCAATCTACAAACCTATACCTATGTAGGAAGGAACTGACGGATATGCTAGATTTAAGTACTGTTTCATGGTTCGTGTTTCATGTGGATATTCGCATAACATCCACGGACATCTAGTGGTAATAGCATGATTTATACCAAGTTGTACGATTAAAGAAATGGCAAAACATCAATGACAAGATTATGATATCAGAGAACAAATTTAATTATAAAGAGACAACAATTGTCCTTCTCAATGGCCCTGATAGCGAAAACCCGCCCGAATTCATCTCGGACTCAGACCTACCGATCTGCAGCAGCAGAAAATCAGAACATTAAAAGTCGAGATCCATTTGAAGCCTAATCAACCAACGCTTGAGAGTCGGGTCATTTGCCTATTACGGTTATGCATTTCTACTTAGTCCTGACAAGTTCAAGCCCCAACTTTATTCACAATAAGAGTAGTTTACATATTACAGGGGATTTACGTTACAGCGGAGCTCGGCACGGCTTGACCGGGCCCAAACACGGCTGAGACGGCTGGTTTCAAATTACATATTTTATAGAGTTCGAACCTCGGTTAAGTAATAATTGGGAGGCAAAAACGGGTTGGGTAATAAGGAACCCCCTGTATAAGCATAAGCGATGGGGTACCTTAATTGCACCACCCCGACCCCCGGTGATTTGCTTCTTGACTTCTCACACCCAACTGTACCACAAGACATTTTGTGGATATTGACATACCGAGTGCGGGTGGCAAAGCAAAAGCAAAAGAATTGTCAAGAATTCCTCATAAACTATGTTGAAGTGGGTGCAAGGAGGAGTTTCTGCTCTAACAGGAGCAGCCGAGCCCATCTATGGACCTGAAGCATTCCGATCTATTGATTCCACCGTTGAGGGCAAAAACCCCTACGGAAAGCTGACAACCGAGGATTTGAAGTGGAAGGCTCCCTATTCGTCCAATGTTGAGACTCAGACTTTTTATTTTTCGTCTGGTAATGGTTACTATGGATTTGTCCAGGTGATCCATTCCAACCCTGTGGGACTACACTTCACTGCTCAGTTCACATGTTTGGTTGTCAATGACGATAAGCCCGACTGGAAGCTATGGACTTCAACTCATCTTGAAGATTTCGTTGCCCGTGATACCAAATTCACTGCTGAGGGTATGAGCATAACACTAAATAGTGATGAAACCGAGTATACCATGAGTTCGATTGTTAATGACGAGTCTCTTGTGGAGCTCAAGTTCACCCGAGAGACCGAAGGGTTCAAGATTGGTAGTGACGGAAATAGTTTGTATGGAGAGGATTTTGCCAATCCTTGGGGATCCATGCGTCATATGTTCTGGCCTCGAACCAAAGTATCTGGCAAAATCAATAACAGCGGAACTGATATTACCATTGATGGAACTGGAATGTATGTTATGGCACTGCAGGGAATGAAACCCCACCATGCCGCTGCTCGATGGAACTTTTTGAACTTCCAGGGCCCTACAATGTCTGCTGTTGTAATGCAATTCACTACCCCTCCTTCATATGGAGATCAGACTTCTTCAATTGGAGCAGTTGTCAAGGATGGTAAGCTGATAGCTACTGCAATTGGTGTAGAGGTTGAGCATATTGATGCTGAGGAAGATGATGTTGGATGGCCCGCACCCAAGAAGATTGAGTTCAAGTTCAGTGGACCCAAGGTGGAAACTCCTGATGAAGAGGTTGAGAAGGCCACTCCCGTCACTGCTAACATTTCTGGTGATCTTACCAAGTTGGTGGATCGAGTAGATGTGATGGCAGAGATCCCCACATTTGTCAAGAAGGTGGTTTCAGGAGTATCTGGTGCTAAGCCATACATCTACCAGTATAGCAATAAGCTACGAATGAAGCTTGTTATAGATGGTGAAGAGTTTGAAGAGGAGGGCCACGCATTCAGTGAGGCAACTTTTATTTCATAGTTAGCATTAATGTTTAATATACATGGGTGGGCTGTCATCGCTAATCTAATACGAGCGACGGGCCACGGACTTCTGGAATTAGAATAACTTAATAATTGCACAACTGATTCAACGAATAAGAGATTGCACGAGTCAGCATGTAAATAAATGAAAATTCAAACGAAGCAGTAATGAAGTGAAACGAATGAAACGAATGAAACGAATGAAACAACAACCAAAATGAACCAAATGAAACAACAATAAGGCAAAATAATCGATCAAGGAAAATCAAATAATAGAACATAAAAGAAACAATAAAACACAACCACAAATACTTGTGATAAAATAAATAATTCAAAACTCAACTATAATGTTTTATAAAAATGCTCAAGATAAATACTACAGGATAGATGACATCATCGAATAGGACGAGATCACCATGTACAACACCTGTATCAACCCCCACAATAACGGTACCCACGTACTCATACCAAACATGCCAGATTTATAGATAGCAGCCAACATTAGGCCAGTTATTGTGCCGGAAGTACACGCTTGAAATCCCGACACTGTCACATAAGTAACCAATATCCACAGTCCGCCCCAGAACTTGCGGTGCATTACCGCAGCATATAGAGCAGCACAACAGTGGAAAGCGACAAAGAAAATCAGGGTCCAGAACAGTGTGAACCGCCAGATATCATACGTATAGTATAGAAATGCCAAGTCATAGTCATCACTGCCGATTGGCAGATATAAAGACGGGAACGATGGCACCGAGTAGCCCACGGGCACGTTGTTTGAAACGACAACAAGTATGCCGCCCATGGCAGCGAGTGAGGAGTAAGACTGCCTCATTAACGTACGGCAATGCTCAATGCACGACTGAGACGGAGAGTTTTTTTTTAACGAGTTTTATAACGAAAATAATAAATCAACTTGAATTATGTAAATGTGGCTTAAATAAAAAGCAACTTTGGAATTGACTATTGCCGACTTGACAGGTGAATCTTGAGTCATGACTGATTGACTGGTTGTTCAAATGATGGGTATTGGCTCAACAGTCATTGTCTGGCTCGGGCTTATATGCAGCTTGCCTGCAATAGTTGCTCATCGCCGATACAAATAGGGCTTATAACTCCGATTTATATGCAACGATGACACTTTAAATCAGACGGCACAGCCATCGTTTAGCCACATAACTATATAAAGCCAAGTAATCCACACCATTCAAGTAATTCTTATTAATTGTCCAGTGATTGTTACTATAATTCTACTTGAACTGTGTAATTGTGTACTACAAAATGGAGTTCCCTCAAAATTCTGATAATGTCCAGCTTGGAGATGGGTACTATGTTCGCCATGCCACTCGCAGTGATTTGACTTTTGATGAATGCCTCAAATATGCCGAACTTCTTCTGGATTCTTTTGAGAAGGATCCGATGTTTGTGTATTGGTTTGGTGACAAGTACTGTTATGTGAGTGTGACGTCGCTGGTTAGGCAGAGTATCCAGGATCCTAGACAAAGGCTCAGCGAGTATATTGCCAAATCGAAAAGGATACAAAAGCTGACATATTCATATGCTCGGGACCTTCATCTCGAGGTGCTCAATGGAGAACAATATATGTATGGTCTATACACGAAGCTGCCCGATGGATTTGAAAAAATGGTAGGAATGTTTGCTTGGAATATTCCTCACAATCAAACTCCTGACACCATGAGTACAGCATTTTACATTTATTATTTGTGGATGAAAGCAAAGTATTGGATAGCTGAAACTTGGGCTTATGTTGGAGAGGAGCATCCAATGGTGAATAAAAGGGCAGATCAGTTGAGAGCTAGTATTAAAGCTGAGATGGAAATTGTACCTGAGACACCAGAAGTGCGAGATCGGCTGGCGGGTTTAAGTTATGAACAGCTGGCCAAAGAGACTTATCCGAATAGTCATGCTCAGTATCTTCATTTATTTGCCATTTCTCCACAATACCAGCGAAAGGGGCTTGGAAATTTACTCTTTGACTATTGTATAAAGACTCCTCCAAAGGGTACTGTCAAGTTTACAAGCAAAGATGGAAAGCTCCACTCTGAAGGCCCAATGAAACAGTATATCAATGCATCTCCTCAAGGACGTGGATTGTATAAAAAGTTTGGATTCACTGATACTAAGGAGTTTAAAGCGAGGGGATCAATTGGCTATGAGTTTGAATGTGTAGCATATCGTATGGATCGAACTAGTCTCGACAATTGATAAAGTCATTAATAGATGTCAGAGATTTGGTAGTTAGGAGATGAACCAGAATAGAAAGTGCATGGACCAAACTAGAAGGAGCATGAATCAGAATAGAAGGAGATTAGATTGTTTCGAGCTTTGTAGCTTATTCATTACATTATTTATTCATTAATTGTTTATCTGACCGATGCCTATCAGGCTATCGTGCATATGCATGTCGCCATTTAGCTGCAGATCAGGGGTCACTCCTACTGTAAAGCTTCCAACCTACAATCTATAGCCAGTTAGAGTAGCTTTGGGTTGGTTTATTTTGCCAGAAATTGGTTGTGACTATTTGGAATTGTTTGGGATTGTCGATATCCCATCTATTTGCCTATTTAAGACTGTTTTAATCCTGTAACTGGCGGTTGGAAACGAACAACAAACTATTGGATAGGACGAACTGGGGGCGGAGCGTGTGATTTGGCAGGAAGAATGATGGTACCAGACGATATTTGGCTAGTCATTTTTGAGTTCCTGGATGTTCCAGACCTCATGGTGTGTTCATGGGTGGACCACCGGTTTCATAGACTGGCTGCCGACCCTGTATTACATCGTCATCGGCTTGAAAACGCGGCCCGGTACTTGGATTCAGTATACTTGCTACGCCCCAGTTCCAAGGAGCTTTACGAACGCAATATCTTACTTTCTAGAATCCTTTTGGCTCCCAGTCCATGCCAGGACCGGATTATGACATCAGTCAAGCTGGCACGAGTGTTGGTACGAGATTCTCTACGTCGCAAGCTAGGACGACGGCCATCGGTCAAAGAGCTTATTGATAGAGGGGTTCTGAAGAAGGGGGGAATGTTTGCATCGCAGGTTCGTAGTCTAGAGAAACAGCACATAGTGGATGTGTTGAAGGGATTCTTTTCAGGATCTCAGAGGCCTTGTACTGAAAATGCCATCAAACGGGGTCTTATATCACCAGAGCCTGATAGATCGGTGAGAGGACTGGCCAGGACATTCTCGTACTGGCTTGAAAACAATTGTGGACGCATTACAGTTAGTAAGAGTGCCCTGAAAAGCACCCGAGATCCTCCTACTAGAGCCCATGTTCATAGAATGACAAGATGGTTTGATGAGCTGGGCAGGAGAACCACCAAGAATTCAGAAGTGCGAATTCCAAACTACGAAGGAGTGTCGGCTATTCGTCAGCGGTTGATAGCAGTGTCTTCATAGGTTGCCCTTTGATCGACATTAGAATAGTGACAGTTAGTCATTCACCGACTGTCAGTAATTCAAACCATTTTAAACTACGTTTTAAACTTGATGCTATGCCATGGATTACTATATCAATCACCATACCATGTCACGGAATGACTACCAATCACGATACTACTCTTCTTCCTCTACCTTCCCCAGTCCTGTGGCCTTCAGTAATGCATCAATATCAGCAGGCTTCCATACCTTTTGGTACACTTGGTCGTTACGCAAACCTACAGTGGAGAACTCGATCTTGTTGCTGTTGAGAGTAGCAGAATCCATAGTTTTGCTTAACACCTTCATGGCAAGCTCACAAGCCTGATCCAAATCAAGATTTTCTTTATACTCTTGCTTGAGAAGCGTCTGGGCAGAGCTACCATTAGCACCTACACTGGTTGCCTTCCATCCGCTGTAGTTTCCTGACGGATTGGACGTGTAGAGTTGGAATCCATGTAGATCGTCGTATCCAGCAAAGATGAAACTCACACCAAAAGGTCGCAATCCTCCATATTGGGTATATCCCTGCTTGATATCACACAGTCGCTTGACGAGAACTTCACATGGAGTGGGCTCGCCATAGGTCTTGAGATATTCCTGAGCAAACAATCGAGCTCTGTTGACGAGAATTGACGCATCAGAATCGATTCCCGCCACCGCACAAACAATGTGATCATCTAAAGTGTACATTTTCTCTGCAGAGATGTCTTGCTCCAGAAGCTTAGAAGTGACCTTTTTCTCGGCTGCCAAAACGATACCATCATTTGCAAGAATGCCAATTGCTGTGCCGGCATGAGAGATAGCCTCGAGGGCGTATTCTACCTGGTGGAGTCTGCCTTCTGGCGAGAAGATGGTGGTTCTACTATCGTATCTTCTGCTCATGGTTAAGTGGCAAGGAGTAAGCCGTGCGGGAGATGTGTAATGTAGGGTGAGGAGTGATGGAGCATTGAGAGGGGCATTGAGAAGGAGCATCGAGAGGAGCACTGAGAGGAGCATTGAGAAGTATAGGCAGTGGAATATCTATGTTTAACATTTTAATTGATTTTATTAATAATATTGTTTAGATTGTTTAGATTGTTGTTTGACTGTTTGATTATTTACATTATTAGGAGATGTTTGAAAATGGGTGACTCAGTATACAACAATTTATCCTGGCCTTGTGACTCAAGATTGATGATTAAACAGACACACTCTGGTCAATTAAAGCAATTGAAATGGCGATTCGCTGAAGTGTATCAACCAGACCATTGAAATGAACCAGATCAATCAGATCAACCGAGAAAATATTGATTTATAGTCAGGAAATGACTAACGTATAGGATGTGTCACAGCGCTAAGAATAACAGGCTAGTTACAACATTTTATTTCTTTTCTCTTTACAAATTGATATCAGCTTATAAGACTCATAGTCATGTCATAATCATCAAAGTCATCATAACTATCATAGTCGTCATAACCATCATATTAAGCTCAAACCACATGACTTGAAGTTACCTCATTAGGTTAGACACTAATTTACTGAGGAGGCTGCTTGTCCTCTCGGAAAGCAACAAGGATCTGAGTTAGAATATAATAAACAAAACGGCCATTTGGCACTCAACTACTTACCGCATAGATTGTAGCATTGTCAACATCCCACACTCCAGACGAGTAGTAGATGTCCTTCTTCAAGAAATCAATGACTTCTTGCTTGGAATTGGCTCGCACTGTCATCACTGAACCCTTCAAATCAGGCCGCTCGCCTTCAGCAGGGAAATCATCAGCGAATCCTCCTCCAAATGTAACCCCTCCGTCTCTAAAGTCCTGAAAAGCACCCTTCAAATGGGTGGGACGAACCTCGAATCGCTTTTCAAGGGTGCCTGGTTTGTCAGGTATAATCGCTAGATATTCCTTGGTAGATGTCATTGTACTAGAAAAACTTCGGCTCAATAAACTTGCAAAACTCAATGATGGTTTCGTGACCAACTTTACCTGTCTACTTGAAAGATACAAAGACATATTTATAGTTCCCCCGCTCGGTATCTGTACAGATAAATATAGTCGGAATCACCTGCCACTTAGCCGCTTCCCCACCAAATCCCCACCAAAACTACTTTAAGCTCGGCAATTGGCGGTTGTAACTGTCATTAACCTATATGGACGGTAATTTAAGGGATATCTGGGTGAAAACCACCGATAGCCGACTTTATATTGACGAACTTTGTAATGAATCTATATTATTTTCTTATAGAATCATTGAAATGAGCCATTGAATGACTAGACCACTGAATACATCACTGAATAGGTCACTGAATCATTGGATTAGTTACTATCTAGTAAGGAGCTATTACAAGTTCAAACTGTCGGGCAATTCGTCAATCTTGGCCAATTCCCATGAAGGAAGTGTTCGGTTCAGTTTATCAGGATGCAATTCAGGATACTTTCGGACGATTTCCTGTGACAAAGCATCATAATACACTCTATATCCCTTGGCACCATAATGAAGACCATCGGGTAACCAAGCAGTTAGATCAACAGACGAATTATCGCCCTTTTTACCAGGAATTGGATCACCTTTTTTCCAGCCTGTAGAAAGCAGAAACGCCATCCACAGATCCACAAAACCTGCACCTATTTGATCGGCCACGTCTTTTGCGGCCTGACCGTACTGGTGGAACCGATCAGTGGTTCGTTTGTAGTCACCACGGACCTCATCGTACAATCCAGGAGAAACAAAAACAACCTTGATACCCTTGGCTTGAGCCTGTCGGCCGATATACAACAGGTTGGCCTTGTAGTCGTCCAGCGACACATATTGTGGGGTCGACTCAATGGAAGCATCATTGGAACCAAAAAACACCACCAACAGGCGTACTTTGGTGATGGAATTGTGCTCAGCTTCCAGAATCGGATCAATCAAGTACCGGCCATGAGCACTTGTATAGCCGCCATATCCCCGTACAATCACGTCTAATTTACGAATGTACCAGTCCATGAGAGCTGGAGTACACGCGAATCCATACTGTTGGCTGGTGCTCAGCTCGGTGATTGAGTCTCCAAGCACTACGATTTTATCCTGAACCAGCATATTTGAAACGGTCTCTCGGACAAGCATATCGATATTGTAACAATATAAAGGGATGGATTAACTGGAGTTGGCTGGGACGAAGTTGAGGTTGGCGGTGGTATTTATATATTGGGGTTAGAGTGGGGGTGCGGGGTGCAGCCCGATATCATGGTGTTAAGAGAGTGAGAGTAAAAGTAAAAGTAAGAGTAAGAGAGTGAGATATTATGAGAATATGAGATGACTCACAGAGCTATGGAGCTTTATTTTTCGAATATTAAACTAGAAATATAAGCAAGTTATATCGTTCAATTGACTGTCTTTGGTGAGTCCAGGCTGGAGCAGTCCAGGCAGGAGCATCCCAGGCAGGAGCAGTCCAGTCCAGGTAGGACATACAACTAATTGACACAAATAACATCAATTGAGTTTCTATTTGATCCATGAATTTGATTCTATTTGATTCTATTTGATTCTATTTGATTATCTTTTTTTTTAATTCTTGAATAATACAATATAATTTACTGTTATTGAACCCCTTGGAACAGCTCTAACCCCTGAACACCCCGCTACACTGCGTGCCGCACAAATATTTGGCTGAGCAGTTGTACGCCGCTTCATACTATCATGTGGCTATCAGACGTCCAAAGTAAGTAGGAACAGGCTACAAACGATAGCAAAAGCAGATCCAGTTGATCCATAGTACTAACAAGAATTTGGCATTGCCTTTACGGCGATTGGAGTGTTTTTTTTCGGGCTGGGAGTAGTGACTTTTTTTGATTCTGCCCTTTTGGCGTTTGGCAATGTAAGTACAAGTTGTAGACACGGTCATAAACACGATCTTAAAGCACCAAAGCAACAGGCCAATGGACAAACAACAAACTAACAAGATCCTTTTTGTATCGGGAATTTGTATGATAATTGGCATCAACAAGACAGTAGTATTCTTCACAAGACCCTCTAAGGCGCGTGGATCACTGTGCTTTGGTCTAGGAATAGCTTTGATTCTCTTCAAGCATTCTTTCATAGGGTTTGCAATCGAATGTTTTGGCATTTTGGCTTTATTTGGTGATTTTTTCGCGGTGGTGGTATCTTTTCTAAGATCTATGCCTATTATTGGTCCTATTTTATCAAATCCTCACATTGCACCGGTGAGTACTATTGTGTTTGATTTAGCTAACGAGACTATTGATAGACTGGCTGGAGTGCGAATTCTACCCATATAATTGACTGATCACGAAAGAATATAGATCAACACGAGAAGGAACGGATAAAATGATGGACATAATGATCAAGATGGATAATTAACTGATGATTAGCTGATGATTAACTGAGGATTAACTGAGGATTAACTGATGGTTAACTGATGGTTAACTGATGATTAACTGATGTTTAACTGATGGTTAACTGATGATTAACTGATGATTAACTGATGATTGACTGATGGTTAACGAATCAATAAATCAATAATGGAGGGTTAACGAATCATAAGATGGAGGATTAATCAAGGGATCAAAAAGGATGGATCAACGATGAAGAACAACGAATGACGATCAACCAAAAGAAACAACCCTCAAAGGACACGAAGTAATGATTCAATAATGTCAAAGTGGATATAGAATTATGGCATAGCTACCTCTAATATCCAACTCCAATCAAGTAATCTCCAAGCTGCTCAACTACTTTGGTAGCTTCTCCAGCCTGGATTGGGGCCCTGTAATGGGCAATCAAAATAGCTTGTTTGGTTCGAACCGCAATAATCCCCGAATCCTCATGCTTTCCATAAATACTTCGGTCATCTCCTCTCAACATAAAGTACTTTTGACCCTGGATATGAAGACCATTGGCTTGCAATTGCGATGCATCGTCAAATCCTCTGGCAATCTCGGCGATCTCTGGTGCCGACACGTTGAAAGTAGCAGACTGTGCCCAAACTGAGTCTCCTGCCCGTGAGTAAATGGCTCCCTGGTCGACCTTGCCAGATCCAATCAAATTGTCCACGTAAGCTGCTGTTAGTACCGAGGTTTCCCCGTCTTTTCAATTGCCAGGTTACTTACCTTGCCACGACATCTATGTTAAGACTGTAAGTGTAAGGTTATCACTTGTTAGAGAATATAAGGGGTGAGCCGGGTAGCCAACCCATCGGTCATGACAGCCGTGCGCCTAAGCCTGTCAGCCTTAGCTGTGCCATTCGGAATCAAATAGAAATGAATCAGACATGATTGTAGTATTGAAAGATGATGTAAATGGTATAAATGGTGTAAATGTTGTAAATCATGTGAATCTTGTAAATGGTGCGAATGTTGTAGTCAAAATGTGCTTCATTTTCTGTACTAACCACCGTCTAAACTCGGCTCACACAAATCACAACAATTAAAAGTTGAATATTTAGTTAATAAACCCATTTGACTCATTTGACTCATCTTGTATTAGCAATAATATGCGTTTTATAGTTGGATATATTTTGGTTGGTAAAAACTGCCAGGGCTTATACTGGGATTCTCACTTCTGTGGTGGTACTTTTCAAGGCTCGGAATTTGTAATTCATGCGTTAATCTACAACAATCAGTAATCCCAGTTTATCAATATATCAAATGGTATTTTGTAACACAAAACAATAGTTAAATTTACTGATTTTGGGCTCGTAGCTGTTTTCCTTCTTCATTACTTCTGCTGCATCCATTCACGCATAACCGCGCATGCCAAGCAGACGCTATGCTGTGCAAGACTGTTGATGTTTTTTTGAGTAATCAGTACATATCATAATCTACAAATACATTCTGTGGTTGGATGGCCAACACAAATTCTTCGAAACATCCCATACTAGACTATGCACATATACGAAGCTTATTGATAAAGAATCCAAACAATTGAATACACTAGAGCGCGGCAGCAATCTGAAATCGTGCATGGCGGGGAATATCTTTTATTGGCTATTAGAGAGCTGCATATTACTGTGACTGCCTGATAGTTTTAAATACGTTCACCTAACAAGCCTACCAATTAAAACTCTTTTTTTCGTCTTCTTTTTTTCTTATACCATTTTGTCTTCCAGGCAATTTTATTACTGTGCCTGAAGGATATTCCTCTCTGAAACTGCTATTGCCTTCAATTATACATTTGGTAATTATACATTTGCTGGTACATTGTCATAGCTAAAGCAAACGCAACTGCCTAGGTGACCAAATCTATCAAGTCAATCTGTTCGGGAACTTTGCCGATAACCTCAGCAACGGATTACCATCCTTATCTTTTCAATTCTAACCTTAGTAGTTCTTGTACTTGACCGATCCATACTTCCTATATAACTAAAGTCATGGGTTCTATCCAGTGCTATTAGTCATTTCCCCATATATATTTGCACATATTCAAACTAGGCAAAATCTTTCCAGAATTGCATCAGAACCAATTTGCTTAGTTATCCACCCCAGAAAATGAATTAATTCCCTTGACTTGTGAAAATTGTAATATAAAGTCTAATTGTCTCTGTAATATATCAAGTGGTGACTTTGTACCCCTAGTCTGCATCGTTTGTACCGCATTACCATCATTTTGTACAAAGCGTTCAACATGTCAAGGATAACCGCTTACATGATCTAATTTCCATGTATTGAAGTCTGAATTGTGAACGCGGAATTGAAATGTTGACAAAATATGGGCATCCCGGGAACTATATAGTTTACTGCCTGAAGTACAGATTGAGCACCAGCACAGTACCTGACATGCACTCGCCACAAACAACACAATCACGACATAATCCATAATCAATTGGCCTATCTTGCCACCCCCTTGATATCTTTCTTTCATATAGTAATCTTGCTTCTCCGCACCACTTCGGGGCTCTCTCCCCCGAGAAATACGGTCTGTTAAGCACGAATGGCAACCCAATTTGGAGATAATGGCTAATACTACATTTATCGAACAAAAGTAAAACAAACAACGAGATATTCTCGGGTGATATATAGATTTAAATCGTGTATCTACGAACCTATCTTACATGGATGAGGCTGTTTCGGAACAAACCTTTCTGGACTGGACCATCAATTGAACTAGCGGCCTACCATTTTATCACCACCAGTTCTTGCGACGTTTTCTATTTTTTTCGACACCAAAAGAAAATTCAAATACGAATTTATCGCCACAACTATTTTTATCTGTATTTTTTTCCTCACCCCTTCGGCTAGTTTACTTTTTCTATGATTCATCCATGCATCATTGTTGGCTTGATCGCCACACCTTCGAAAAAAACAAATTATGCCTAAATTGGTATAAAGGCGAGAACTGGGACGCACCAGGTTGAACTAGTATAGATCGTTACAAATTTTGGCCCCCGCAACCGCAATGATTGTAAGTCCTATAGAAAATATCATCCAGGGATCATCTAAACTTCCTCCATATATGGAAGTTGAGACTCCGGAATATTCTTCAGGTCTGAAAATAGCGCGAGCCAAAAAATGCGCGAAATTGATTGAACTTGATATCTCGAGCCGCCAAGTGTTTCGCATTGGCCAAGTGATAACAGGAAAAATCACAATCAGCCCATCTGAAGATACTGCTGTTGAACCTATTGAAGTATATCTTCGTTTGATTCAGAATTTTCGACGCGGAGAAGACTCTGTACTAAGCAAAGATCAGCATGAAGAAGAGGTTGTCACCAAATACACGACTCCTGCATCTGTGTATCCGGAAAACATGATTCTCTGTAAAGGTTTTAGTTATTCGTTTGAGTTTTCGTTACAGATCCCGCCGAGCTTACCCGAAATATGTGACAATTGCAACCATAGATACTTTCCTTCTACCGTTGACCCAACAGATGTTGACAATTACCGTGTGCAATATGTTGTACAGTCACGACTTTTTTCGGTTGACAATGTTTATTTGGGATCTGTGAAAACCGATGTTCGTATTTTAGGTCAATATGATAACGATGAAACCAAGCCCGTGGCATACTCCAATATCGCACGATCGCATCCATTACATGTTGGCGACAAAATGTTTGGGATATCATCCAGTGCCGATAACGTTGCTACTGTTCAATTACAGATGGGCTCTATACCGCCGGTAAAGGCATTTTCTGATATGCCAGTTTTGACGGTTTTGACTGCGATTTATGATGGTCCGAAGCCAGATTCAGCCACTCCTCGTATACGGTCTTTAATGTTTCATTTGGAAATTGTTACAAAGACTTACGCAGCTGCATATGGAGTGCATAGTAATTTGCAACCTACCAATAATTATAGCGAAATTATCTATCTACAGAGAATGGATGTGAGTAGCAGTTGGCGATGGGTTTTAGTGGATAATCGTCAGGCCGAGATGAAATTGACGATACCAATTATGATGCCCAGCGATGATGTTCGAATAGTGCCTTCTTTTGAGACATGTTTTTTGAAACGGTCTTATAAATTGACTGTGAGTGCTGTACTGGACGGTGGCCAATCGGTCGAGGTTGCTGTCCCCATTCTTGTCAAATAAGGAGCTGCCAATCATGTGGCTGCATGAAATGTGGAGATTCATCATTACTCACCGTGGCGGCGATCCCTGCATTTGACATGCATACCTATTTATTTTTGAGTCATTTTACTGTTTGTTTTATTTGTGTTTGAATAGTTTACTGTTGTGTTGTGTTTAGTTTAGTTTGATTGCTTTGAATTTAATTTAATGTACAATTACGACTCGATCGACACATATGCTAAGAGGTTTACTATTGTTGCTCTTTCTAGACGGGAATAAATTTGCGCCGAAGATCTTGTCGATTCGTACTTTTAGATGTAGTGGCCACCCATAAAACAGATGTGTTCCCTTGCTAAGGTTAAATTCATGACAAATGGTGGCATTTTTTTTAGATCTTTCGGCAAATCTAGCTAGTGATTGGTGGTTACCTCTGAGAGTTGCTGTATGCTCTAACCATAGGACAATCTGAAATACGGTCTACAAAATCCGGCCTACTCAACTATATTACAGATTGAGTGTATAATAGTGTCATTTTATTAGATCATGTTGGGATCGTGTTGAAGCATTATCTAATGTATCTAGCTCTATGTTCTATTTATAGAACGGATAGTCTGTGTATCCGATGGTACTCAAGGCATTGTAAAACTTGGATCTATCATACTTGACAAGCTCAATTTTATTCTTGAGTCGATAAACGAGATCCGGGTTTGAAATGAAATATCGGCCATAAGCAACCAGAGTATTTTCATCCTTGTCGGTATAGTCGTCAGCACTCTGCTGTCCAGAAAATCCACCTGCACGGATCAAAACACCACTCCATACTGTTCGGAAGAACTCGTTACTACCGGTTGGATTGGCAACATCCTGGTTTCCTTGCACTCGGGTTTCGACAAGGTGGATATACGCCAATTTCTTGCCAGCCAATGCTCGCTTCTGAAGCTCACCTGTTACATAGCTCCATTGAGCTACAACATTAACAGGGACTTCAACATCACCGAACTGTCCCCAAGGAGATAATCTGATGCCGACCCTGTCAGCACCAATGGCCTCAGAAATGGCATCTACCACCTCCAAAGTGAATCGAGCTCGGTTTTCAATAGATCCTCCGTACTCATCAGTTCGAAGATTGGTGTTTTCATGTAAAAATTGGTCCAACAGGTATCCGTTGGCATTATGAATTTCCACACCATCAGCACCAGCCTCGATAGCATTCTTAGCCGCCTGAGCATAGTCTACGACATACTGCTTGATCTCATCCTTTGTCAATGGCCTTGGAGTAATTGCTCCTTCATCTTTGTTGGGCACATTGGAAGCTGAGACATATGGAAATTCCCCCTCCTCTTTCAAAACTTCAGGATCAGAGCTTCGACCCAATGCCCACAATTGCACAAAAGCAAACGACTTCTTTGAGTGTATCCCGTCAAAGACCTTCTTCCAGGCGGCTATCTGATCCTTATTGTATATTCCAGGAACATTCTTGTAACCACCGGCATTAGGAGTAATGAATGTTGCTTCTGTGATCAAAAGTGTTCCTGGTTCAGTTGCTCTCTGAGTATAGTACTCGGCAACCATATCCGCTGGAACATGATTAGGAGACCTGTATCGAGTCAATGGAGCCATTGCGATACGGTGATTGACACTAATACGGCCAACTGCCAATGGTTTGAACAAATTACTGCTTGATTGAGTCATGCTTGATTGAATGTTAAAGGAACTGGTCAACAATCTGAGTTTTGTCCTCCCTATTTATACCCTCGGACTTAACGTTGAAACTCCGCGCTCTTACTCAGCCGTGCAACCGGAGTTGCGCTGACGTAATCTATGTGAGATATGACAAACGATCAATTGGTAATGATATGATAACCAAATACGAAAAAGATATCTAATTTAACGATTAGCATTTAACCTAAGATGAAATTGGATATTTATAAGCAATTTTGGCAGCAGAGTTTCCATCACCTGTTCGGACTTCGACACTGCATACTCCCCCAGTGCGAAAACGAATAGGTTTCCCGTAATCAGTATTCCTGCTATTGCAACAACGATTTCTCTCCTTGTGGCATAAAAGCACATTATGTATCTTGCATGATGGCCACCTGGTGCCCTTCGAAAGATCAGCAGTGCAGTATAGTCGCGTTCAAATGGGGCAGCTGCGGAGCCACACGCCAAGCAATAGCTTACCTATAGAACAATCATTGAAGAACCTTACTTCGCATCATAAATCTCCTCTCTATGAATTTCTGTGGTTCAAGTTTTCACACACTGAGTCGTCTGAACGTCAATGTAGTAGAATATTACAACCACACGAATTGACATAAATTCACGATCGCCACATCGGCACGTTGATATTAAATGATAATCGATTTTATCTCACACCATTTTCTGGATTGTTTGTAATTTCTTTTTGTCTAATAATCTATCAATAAATATTTGAGTTACTTCTGTGTCTATAATTCTCTTTACTACCAGTTCCCCGATTTCTAGTTGTAAAAGTGATAATCGGTATACCCATCAGCGCTAAGAGCGTTATAAAACTTCTGTCTGTCATACTTTGTAAGCTCGATATTATTCTTCACCCTGTACACTAGGTCTGGGTTTGAAATAAAATATCGGCCATATGCAATAACAGTGTTTGCATCTCTATCAGTGTACTCTTCAGCACTCTGAGCTCCAGCAAAAGCTCCAGCACGAACCAAAACACCACTCCATGCTGTACGGAAGAACTCGTTACTACCAGTATAATTGGTGACATCACGATTTCCCTCGACCCGGGGTTCTACAACATGTATATATGCCAATTTGTTGCCATCCAATGCTCGCCTCTCAAGTTCAGCTGCAAGGTAGCTCCATTGAGCTACAACAGTAACTGGGATTTCCATATCACCGAACTTTCCCCAAGGTGAAAATCTAATACCGACCCGATCAGCACCAATGGCCTCGGAAATAGCATCTACAACCTCCAAAGTGAATCGAGCTCGGTTTTCAATAGATCCCCCATATTCATCGGATCGAATATTGGAGTTCTCATGCAAAAATTGGTCTAGCAGGTATCCATTAGCACTATGTATCTCCACACCGTCAGCTCCGGCCGCAACAGCATTTTTAGCGGCTTGAACATAATCTTTAATGTATTGCTTGATTTCATCCTTCGTGAGAGGTCGAGGTGCAATGGGTTTTACACCGGATCCACTCGCGCCGAACGTAACCACTTCTTTTGTTGGAATATCAGATGCCGAAACGTATGGATAATTTCCCTCCTGTTCCAAAACACTAGCATTTGCGCTTCGTCCCAATGCCCATAACTGTACATAAATAAATGACTTGTTGGAGTGAACTCCATCGAACGCTTTTCTCCAACCATTGATTTGATCCTGGTTCCAAATACCAGGAACATTATTATCTCCTCCTGCATTAGGGGAAATAAAAGTTCCCTCGGTGATCAACAACGTTCCTGGCTCACTGGCTCTCTGAGCATAATATTCTGCTACCATATCGACAGGTACATGGTTTGGAGATCTGTATCTAGTCAAAGGAGCCATTGCAATGCGTTGTTGCAGCTCCATACGACCAACAGTCAAAGGCTTGAAAAGGTTACTAGTCGATACAGTCATTGTAATGAAAGCTACTTGATTTGCCAAATGTATTTATGATATTGGTGAATTGTATATTTTCAGTTATTTATACTGATATTTATATTTTCTTACACAGTTGGTTAGTCCGACATCTAAATCCTCGGACTAAGCTAAAAAGCCTTTTGGAACCTCACTTCTGAGCAGGACCTACGGCAAGTGAGGCTCTATAGTTCCGTCGGATTAATGATGCACAATAGCAAGACTCTATATCCAAACTAAATCCGTCGTCGGATTAACTATCAGCTAGATCAAAAATACCATAGGATGCTAGTAATGCATTGGCTGTCCTCCGTTATCGAATCTGCAAGTCATTATAACTATAAAACACTGGCAATCTGTACCTATGTCGACATGTACGTAATAATTCTGGTTCATTTGCGTGATCTGTTAGATGCAACTAACACTACTGATGTCTCGGAATTAGATCAAGACGTCATGCAATCACCACTAAAAGGTAATTCCGTAGCCACATCGAAATAGGTTTGTCAGATGCCGTTATCCGAAACTGTTTGTAAGATTATAGTGTTATTTTTTGGTAATCAAATATTCCATTTCTTTCATATACGTAATCAATACTCTGCGGATGATAACTGGCCGAGCATATGAAAGGCAGTAATGAGACTTCTACTTACATTATCAGGGCATGTCCTTCAGACTATTCCTATGTGAACTCATCGCAAGACAATATACAAATCTATAGTGTGTATCTAACAAATTTTGCTATTTGCTAGACGGAATGGAATTAACCTAAGAAATCCCCGCTATAAAGGAAAGACCTCTGAACACACCTTCGAACACTACTTAGCACGCTCACTTGTCGTCTCAAATCTGAATCCAAAGAATATATCTTCGCTCCGCTCATAACTACAATTTCTCATATTCTGTAACAATCAAATTAAACTCTACTAACCCGTATATAATATGCATATATTAATTTACCAAACATATTATTCTATAATGTAACAGGTAACGAGCTAAACTTTTACTCAAGCTCTTCCTCAGAAGGAGCCTTCTGAGTAATGAAGAATCGGCCACTGCCGTTCTCGTCTCGTTCATGCTCAAGAGCCAATCGAGACAAGTGACCAATAAGGTTCTCAATCTGGACATCAGACTTAGATCGGGTCTTTCGGCCAAGGTTGTTGAGGTATTCAATCTGTCCAAGCAAGTAGTAGACGACAGCAACGATAATGGTAACACCAATGGAGTAAGCCCAGACAACAACGACGGTGACAATAGAGGTCCATCCATCAGCAGTCTCCTTGAAGTTGTCATGAGGATTGTCCCCAAGAGTAGAACCAGCACCAGACAACCAACCGAACAAACAGAAGATGGTAGAGAGAGCATCGACGGCCAAAATGGCACCAACAAGCTGCCATGATGGGAGAGTCTTACCACCTCGGGTAACGAAAATAAGCCAGTTCTCAGTAAGAGAGATCTCGAGGAAGAGAATTTCCTGGACGGAACCGAAGTTCTCAACAATACCACCGTTAGGCAAGTACATAGTAGCTCGGACAACCCAGGTACCAAGAGCAAGCAAAGTACCGAGAATAACAGAGACAATCCAGATCTTGGGCAACTGCCATTCGACAGGCCGGGGCTCGAAATGGGCATTATCGTAAGCAACAGCAATGGTAGCCAAATCAGCAAAAAGGGCCAAGAAGACAACAAGCTCGACTCGGACAGTCTCGTTGATGATGATCATAGAGGTGACAAGGTAGATTTCCAAATGCAAACACAGGGCAATTCGGTACTGAATGTAAGCCTTCATTCGCTGGAAAATCTGTCGGGCAACCTTAATAGCATCAACAATGGTGGAAAGACCAGGAGCCAAGAAAACAATATCGGCAGCAGCCTGAGCAGCTTCGGTAGCACCCTCGACGGCAATACCACAGTCAGACTTCTTAAGAGAAGGAGCATCGTTAACACCATCACCAGTCATGGCAGTCAAGTGACCACGCTCCTGGAGCATTTCAACGACCTGATACTTGTGCTCAGGGAAAACCTCAGCGAAACCATCAGCCTTCTCAACGAGATCGTGCTGGAGAGCACCAGTAAGACCACCAGAAATCAACTTGTCGGAGTTGTAGACCTTGGTTCCAAGAGCAAGCATCTTACAGGTCTCCTTAGCAATAGCAATAGCGTCACCAGTCAACATCTTTACGGAAAGACCAAGCTGCTGAGCCTCGACAATGGTCTGGGCAGTATCCTCTCGTGGAGGGTCGAACATGGAAAGCATACCAAGCAACTGCCAGTCCTCCTCACCCTTCTTAACAGCAACACCAAGAGATCGGAAACCTCGAGCAGCAAACTCACGGGCCTTGTCTCGGTAGTGATCAGCCATCTCGGGAGAGCAGTTGGAAAGGTTAAGAATGGCCTTGGGGGCACCCTTGGCACAGGTGTAGGTCTCACCGTTCAAGGTGCAGACAGAGGTAATTCGCTTGGAGACAGGGTCGAAAGGAGTGAAAGAGATAGTCTTCCATCCCTGCTGGATGATGTCAAGAGCCTTGGGGTATCGCTTCAAGGTAAGAATGGTGATCTTGTCAATAGGGTCAAGAGCCTTAATCTTGTGGGAAGAGGCAAGAGCAGCAACGGCCATCATCCAGTTGACATCAACACCGTCAGCGACGTAAGGCTCTCGGATAGAAAGCTTGTTGGCAGTCAAAGTACCAGTCTTATCGGAACAGAGGATATCGACACCGGCAAGAGACTCAATGGCAGTAAGCTTCTGGACAATAGCCTTCTTGTCAGCAAGATAAGCAGCACCGACAGCCAAAGTGGTTGTGGTAACAACGGGCAAACCGACAGGGACACCGACAATGAGCAGAATAAGAGTGTAGTGGAGCAAGTTATTGGAAGATCCCTCAGGAGTGGCAATCTTGAGATGTCGGAAGAAACCTCCGATCCAAGCAGCCATGATGAAGACAACAACGAGAACGAGCAAAGATGTACCAATGGAGTTCATGATAGCCTTGAAATGACCCTGGTCCTTAGCACCCTGGACCATAGCAGCGGTCTTACCGACGAAAGAAGACTTAGCGGAAGCAGTAACGACACCGAAAGCCTTTCCTCGCTTACAACCAGTAGTGTAGTAAACCATATCAGCCATGAACTTGTCAACAGCAAGAGACTCACCAGTGATGGAAGACTGATCAACAGCAACAAGAGAGTGACCAACCTTGTGAGCGTGCTCATCGAGTTCGTCCTCATCCTCCTCCTTAGCATCAGAAAGATCAGAGTTGATGTAGTCAAGGTAGTCAGCGTAACCCTCTGGATTGTCGTAATCAGTGATGATTCGGGCATCACCAGGAACAACCTGACCCTCCTCAATAATGACAATGTCACCAGGAACAATATCTCGGGCCTTGATTTCAACCTCATGACCATCTCGCACAACAGTAGCCTTCATAGCAATATCAGCCTTAAGAGAAGCAACCACATCAGCAGCCTGCTTCTCCTGGTACCAACCGACAATGGCGTTAAGCATCAGAATACCAATAATGACACCGAAATCAACCCAATCTCGGAGACCAGCAGCCAGCAAAACAGCCAACTCCATAACATACAGAATAGGACCTCGGAAGTATCCGATGAACTGAACAAAGAAATTGGTCTTCTCGGAAGTAATTTCATTGAAACCGACCTTCTTTCGTCGGTTATCGGCCTCAGCGGTGGTCAAACCAGACTTGAGGTCGGTAGTGATCCAGGAATCAGGAACGACAAAAGCAGTAGCAGTGGTCTGGGTGGTTCCAAAATGGAATTTCCACCAGGCTCGCTTCTTGGGAGCTTCATCCTCCTCGTTAGCAGCAGCAGCTGCTGCAGCGTCCTTCTCGTCTCGGAAAGTGGAAACGAATCGCACCAATCCAGCGTACTCTTCGAGTTCCTCAGTGTTGGGGACCTGAGCCTTAGGCTCGGCAGCACCCGCTTCAACGTCTTCGTAAGCCATTGTTGAAGATAAATATGAGTGGTATTGGATTAATTAAGATTGGTCAATTGTTGTTTTGTCGCACACACAATCACACCAGTGGTATTATTAAATTAAAACAACGGCAACAACAAAAATAATAATTAAAAAAGCAAAACTTGGATGTCTTGAGCTACTAGTTAGATAACTAGCTAATTAACCAGCTTGGAATTGCTGTTATATGCACAGTATTTGCCTAGACACACAAGGTACAAGAAAAAAAGAACACAATGAGGGAGATTTCTGTTCCTTATATATTGGGCTCCCTTGTAAACAATTGGGAAGGGGGAGTGTGTGGGAGGGGGTGGACGATGCCGACGTAAGCGGATGGTCGGTGTTTAGATTTGTTGTATTGACAGCAGCTTACAGGATAGACCTGAGGTACCTGCCGTTTGTTAACGGGTTTGTTTTGCAGGAAAAAGCACTGGGTGCTGCAGGACGCACTAGCTAGTATCAAAACAACTGCAGTTGTTGCTTTTTCGTGCATGTCATCCCGACGGCAGTCTGCCACAAAAAGCAATGTCCACCCAGCCCTAGCAGCCGGGCCGATCGGTAGGCCAATAGGCCATTCGGATCGCTAGTGTGGGTCCCATTTCTTTTTCCTTGACCGACGACAGACCCGGCTGCGACAGAGTTTTTGCGGTGTATAGGGCCTCTTTTGCGAGCTAATTGTCAACCATGGCTGATTAGTTGGAATTCTTCGATATTATTTGATTTATGGATTACAGTGCCGCTGCCTACAGTGGCCGGTTTTGATGCCGGCTTTTCTAGTGTTCTTTGCCAGATGTTTAGCGTCTTTTTTTTTGGCACCGCAACATGTTTATCCATGAAAAGTTTGTCCAGGGTTAGGCCATGCACTCCCAATATGAAACTGATCGAGATGAGGTGGTTGGTCGTACCTGGACAAAAGAAACCAGCTTGGCTGGGCTGCTTCCAAAAACGGGGCCGCTTTGTTTGTTGCAACATGTTGAGTGGACCCGCCTAATGTTGGCCGGCTGGTTGGGCGCACTGAAAATAGCCAAAGCTTCGAGCAAATCCTGTCAATCAATTGGGCCACTCAATTCATTGTATTATTAGCCTAGCCGCTAGTCCCAATGATTCCACGGCTGGCATCCGCTCACCTGCTGCTGCTGCTGTTGGGCCCGACGCCCTATGCACCCATCTCTTCCTTAACCATTTCAATATGCGACGATGCACCAGGACGTAATGCTGGCCAAGACTGACAAAATCCCTCAAATTAACATACATAATGTACCATACATAGAGTTAGATGTCCAGATTAGGACCGGATTGCGAGGATGAATGTCCGCCGTGTATTCTATTAGCAATTGGTAAAGATTCAAAGGTGCTAATTGGGCTAGCTCAATGGCTGGTGTGATTAGCATTAAGCGACTAGCTATCTGGCCATTACTCGAAACAGCCTAGCTATACATATTGTGATTGACCATATCTAGTAATGTTTTATATATTATTTATATATACAGATAATGATTCGCTATGATCATTGTTTGTGATGTACCCATTGGATTTGTATGTTGTTTTTTTCGGTATATTTCGCTATGGTGCACCACCCCCTGTGGATTGTAACACAGCCGTTACGTTACGTAAACCAAAACTATTTGGGCCATATGAGCGGTTTTGGCACTAGCATTGCAGAGCCCTGTGCGATACTGTAAATTGATGTAAGTTGATGTAGTCTTGCTGTAATGTACTGCAACTCGCTTAGGATTCATCCGGCTGTATCATCCTGTCTCCTTGATTCAGGTATGATCGGGCTCGTGTGCTACTATAGTATATTTACGGTAGTGCCGGATGCAAACGCAAGGCACACAAGCGATCAACGGCGGGCCGACTTTCCGACGGGTCGGCATATCCGACCTAGAATCATTTAATATTCGAACCGGCAAGCCGTGGATCCAGCCGTTGATACAGCCTTAACTCGCCCGTCAAACCTGTTTTGATTGCTAAAATTGCTTCTAGTCTATTAGCCTATCTCTAAGTTACCTTACAGGTGCCGACCCTGAAATGTTTTGAATTGTGGTCAGCCGCGTGGATCGCTCCGATGCATATCAAAGATCAAATTACGAATCCAATATTTGCCAAGATCTTGTATTTTAAGGGTCCACTAGACAATTCGACTCATACAGTGTGATTGCTGACTGTAGAATGACTATTTAATATCTGTTGTGAGGGTTTCCACCGATGGGCACTAACATCCCCCGTTCAAGACTAGTTTGAATCTAACCTGAAACAAACGCCAGCGGCCGCTATGGTCCTGGGCTTTCTGGTTACTGTAGTTAGCCTTATCTTGTCTGCAGGTCCCCAACCCTCGATGACATCACACGTCAATGAGTGCGTAACAGTGCAACAAACCTTTGAAGTTGGTCGAAGTTAGTATCCACAATGAATTGTACTACATTAATGGACACCTTATGACTGCCAAGATATTGGCAATTGGCTTGGCATTGCAATTTTTTAGCCTTGGATCTCTCTGTCAATGTTTCACTGTTTCAAAGATATCTCTCTTTCGATATCTCTGATTCGTATTCCGTCAAAAAGAAATTCTCTGTTTGCAACCCAAAAAGTAATTATCTTTTTCCATGCATCCTCGGAGTCTCGAGCTGGCCATCCATTGCACTGCTATTCAACTCAGTAATGCTTCAATAGTTGTATAGCCGAAGAAATAAGAACAAACCGAAAAGAACATGAATGACATTTGGTATCTTGTATTCTTCTGAGATCCTAGTTTCAATTGCTTGCACTAAGGCAGGAATGCTGTAGTTGCAGTTCAAACTGAGACTGCAGTGATAGACAATTGAGGCATGCACCCTAGTTGCAGTGGTCGGACCCCGCCGCATCCGGCTCGCTGATCAGTTTGGCCGTCCCCCTATCGCCCAATCAATGAAACAACCTTTAAGCATACAGTTTATCACACGACATATTGGGACTAAACCTTTTCTCATGGATTGAGGGTAGGTACAGTATAAGAAAATTTCTCTCCCCGAGTCCAATTGCGAGCGGTGGGTCTTTCAATTAAGAGCGGCGCGGTAGGTTGGTTGCTACAATTTTTTGATTGGGATTTACAAATATCTAGGTCAATTATTTTCAATATTACTTAAAATTATAAAAGCTTCCCACACGCAGTACACAATTCTTAGCACTTTTAAATCCAAAACTTTGAAGTTAAATTTATCCGATAGTTAGCCCCGGAATAACTGGATCAATCGGATATTTGCCGACCTGATTCTCACATTGTTCCATGCATGAGATCATTGCCTTTGGGCTGTCACCATTACTTTTTATTTCCTAAATAACCCGTTCCGACTCGATGCATAATGCACCTACTGGAGATCTATTCCCACTTGATCCATTTAGTACTAGCCTTCCATATGTGGTAATCCCTTGTAGATCTTATAACAAAAAGCAACGTTTCGAAATCGCTTTCTGGAAAAATTTTGTGCCTAGCCTTGGTGAAATATTCCCGCGGACTTGCGCTCGATAGTCCGCAATCGCATAGGGAAGGGGTGTTTTCGTAGAGAGTTGTTGTCCGCGGACTGATAAATTGCTCGGATGAGTTCAAATAATGCCCCTGGCTTATTTTACGACACCAATTGTTCTATTTAATCATCTGTTCCAAGGCGGCATTAATATTTCTACTTCTGGCCTGCCTTGTCTGCCTGGTCTGGTGCAACCATCTAAGTTTGTCTAAATCTCGTGCGGCTACCGTGCAACCTATGTCCGCATCGAGATATAGGCCCGACCCCCCTGAAAGTCATTTTAGCCAGCTATTCAGCAATTTGCAGTCAAATCTCTATGGGCGCCCACTGTTGCATGCACTCAGGCTAGATGCTTCCGAGCACATTGAATTCTGAAGATCTACTCGGAGATTTTTGTGCGGCCTGTCATTGAGGGAATTTTCTCCCATTTAGAGGGTTTTAGCCGTGTGAAACAATACACAAAGTCCGCTGCAGCCGGATCTCCGCCAAACTGTCGGCAGTTTCCTAATTAAGCTACAGGACAGCGTTCGGTTCCTGGCGGACCGGTTCAACTATCGCCGACCACCGACTGTCCGTCTATAATATTCCCCATGCAGTAAGTGCGGTGCTGTTAGCTCCCTCGACTGTGCATCGCAATGATCGCAATTTATGACCTACAGTACATGACGGGTATGTGCTTGATCGTTGCTCACTCTATTTTGCATTGGAATGTAGTCTAATCCGGGGTCCCGTGGAGCTCTTGGTTAGCAAGTCGGGTTTCCTCAGAGCTTGAACGTTATTAAAATGGATTATAATAGAATGGCCCATTCCTAGAACTATATATATATGTACTTGTTACTCAATTAGGTTATAAAACATGAGAAACAGACCTGATATTAGCTTACACAATTGTTGAATTTGCATGGATATAATCACCATAGTGACGTATTTATGCCACTTCCATTTTAGGTAACATGTAAACTGTCGATCATAACCATCGTAACTAGGCACGCATATGCAATACAATAATAATATTTCTGACGTATAGACTCCAGATCAGGACTAATTGGGCTTGTCACCATGGTACTGATGGCCAATGTTTGCTCTGGTGTGTTGTAATCAGCTGTTCACAGATCTCCGCATAATGACATGTCATGGCATCAGATCTACGGGCTAATAAATGTACATAATACTCACAATACGGCATTTCTTTTTGGTGCTGATTGTCTCTCATATTAAAACCGATGTTTACTACAGGAATGTCGGTTTTTGAACGGTCCGATTATTGCGAAATATAGTTACTGCATTCGGCTAATCTATTTTCCTAGCAGACGTCTCCTGTAAGTTACACCTTTACACTTTGGTTTGACAATAAAATACTTTTTACAAAAAATATTTATACTTCAATAATAATAATAAAATGCTGAACCTGATAAAAACAAAGTTCATAGTATGATGATCTTTTGTGATTCAACCCGCATTAGGACGGATACATCAACTTTATTTAGCAGTACTTCAGACGGGAAAAGGAAGACCAAACAAAATGGCACTAACAAATGATTCTGAAATTCAGTTAAGGGCTATAAAGTTCTTTCTCTGGCAAGTTCCTCTGAAATACTCGACAACACCCCCAAGCAATTTATTATTCTCTTGCCTGTCACCTTCAATGATAGCACAAAATGCTTGTATTAGCTGTTCGAACATTTTATTTCTCATATCGTGAAGCTGCCGTTCTCGCTCGAGTATAAAAGATGAGAAACCATCTATTATTGTCTTTATTCTCTCGTGATCAGCTTTCCTTGTCTCTTCATCCGCTTTCCTCCTCTCCTCTTCTGATTCTCTTCTCTCTAGATCTTTTCTCCGTCTATCTTCAATCAATGTACGCTCTCTCGATTCTTCCTGCTCCCTTCTGAATTCTTTATGCTCTTGGATGATTCTCAGAATAAGCTCTTCTTTACCCATGGCACCATTCTCATCAGAAACTACTGTTCTTCTCGGGGAGCCATTTTCAGACAACTCAATGGTCTGCCTCTGATGAACGCTTCTTGCATTTTGCTTCGTCTTGTTCTTATTTTGGCATTCTCTGATATGGTTGTCCATAGCATGATATAGCTCTGTAAGCTCATTATCCATGTTGCTCATAGTCTCGTTAATGCCGACAGCCGTTTGAGAAGCCAGATCTTTCTCTCGACAGTCCTTCATCATCTGCTCAAGCTTTAATTGAATTTGTCTACCAGTTGGCAAAGAACCTTCATCACTTCTGGGAAACATCATATCATTCTCTTGACACAAATCCCTCATTAGAGCAGCAATATTTTAATAAAATGTACCTTTAATAGCCATTGAATCTCCCATAAATAATCCTATATGAGAAGATGCCAATGAAACTAAAGCTTGTGTTTGTTTCGCGGACCAAGACACCCTTTCTCTCCTTTTATTGCTCGATATTTGATCATTATTACGTGGCCGTCCACGCTTTCTTGCTGATCCCCCTCTAGAGGCGAGTTCTACCTCAGGACTTTCACTTCTGGCTTCTCCTTCGCTTTCAACATCTACACAGGAGACCACTTCATCCCTATCAACTGTCTGCAAATGAGTCTTTTTGCTTCTTGCTGTAAAATGGTAGATTCTGTCTCGCTTTCTTTTTCCGACCTTGCTATTTGGGATCTAAAGTCCTCTAGTAGTACGTACTAGTCCTCAAATATATATAGAATCACATCAACATCATTGATTATTTAGTTGTGAATTTAGTTTTACATGTATCAAGGGTGTCTTAAGCCTGACTTGGTATTTGGAACTTTGGAGGGGATGAACCTCATATAATAATTATTTAGGCAGTTTTAAAGCTTCTTCGGATCTGTACTCTAAATGGCTACAACCAGATAATCATAATAATCACCAATTAAACATTAATTATTCCATAAACAAAATTAAGAAAATCATTGCCACACTCGGCCGCTGTAAGGATCAATATTCCAAGGAGAATAGTTCTCCTTCGTTACTTGCTTGTTACTGATAGTAGCAGGAGTCCACACATATTCGATGGCAGAAGGATTATTAATGGGGTATCGTTCTCCTAAGCACACATAGTGATGGACATTATCTTCTGAGTGGATGTGCAAGTATCTGGTTATTCGAGATCGGTAAACATATCCATCTCGCTTTTCTAGATCGAGCATACCAAATGGATTAGTACCATTAGAAGCAATCTTTCCGACTTCTTCAGCGCCTCCAATAACAGGACTAAGTAGTCCGTCTCCCTGGATATCTCCACTGGAAAATCCACCAACAAGCTGACTAGCAAGTCCTCTTTTCTCAAGACCCTCAAGGCCCTGAGCTGCTGGTTCTTCAGGTAAGTCTCCAGCTGCAGAACCCCCGCCAAGCACTGATGACACGTCTCCCATTGAGCTTTCACCTGGAATACCTCCCAGAGAATTGGCTTCTGATCCTCCCATGAGACCATCAAGAATACCACCAGCACTTGAACCATCAACTCCACTTTCTGGGTTTCCTTCACCAAGTCCTCCTAGACTACCGAGAATACCACCAGCACTTGAACCATCAAGTCCACTTGCTGGGATCCCTTCACCTCCTTCACCAAGTCCTCCTAGACCACCGAGTAGCCCACCAGCGCCTGAGTCTCCAAGACCTCCATCAGGGGAGCCTGGTTCTTCTGGTCCACTAGGTATCACAGGGCCAGGTCCAGCAGGGAATCCTTCACCAGGAACACCAGCTCCTTGGCCAGGGACACCAGGTTCTCCAGCTCCAGGGAATATGGGCTCTTCTGGTCCACCAGGTGTCGCAGGGCCAGGTCCAGCAGGGAATCCTTCACCAGGAACTCCAGCTCCTTGTCCAGGGACACCAGGTTCTCCAGCTCCCTCACCAGGTCCGCCTGAACCGTCTTCCGGAATACGGCCAGGAGCACTGGCGGGGTGACCTCCCGTATTGTCACCGAAGAGAGTATCCACAGTTGTTCCGAGATCTCCTACAACCATGTTACCAATGTCACCTAGTTGGTTTGAAGAACCATAATATTGTGGGCTGATCTCTCCACCATTTCCTTCAACAGGGGCTCCTCCTATCAGTCCATATTCTCCGTTATCATATACGAATTGAGGAGAATGCAGACGTCCTCTACCTTCCGTTACCATATGGTTCTCAATTGCAGTATAGTCTTGAGTCAAACTAGAGACTCTCCAAGACGGTCCATTAGGTGAGTTGGAATCATCAGTCTCCTGAACCGATTCTCCTTGAGGATAATAAGTATAGGTTACATAGGCCTTGTTTCCATCTCGTGGATCAACATACACATCCATATCACTGAGGTAAGAATAAGGGACCTCAGGCTCCAAGGTATTCCCGAATTTCCAAGGTCCTACCAAGTATCTGCTAGTAGCAACCGCAATTCGGGCATTTTGGCCGGCGCTGTTTGATACAATGCTGTGCATCACATACTCATGAGTGTATGGGTTATAATTAATCTTAGGATCTTCGAGAATAGTGGTATGCGGTGGAAAACCAATATTATGGTTGTTCCAACCAGGGGTGCTAGAAGACACTATTTCAACGAGTTTAGTCCACTTCACCATATCAATAGATGCATACAGGTTAACATCCTTGAAGCCATCATGGATCTGCTCCTCAGTTGGAGAAGACGTTCCGTACAGGAAGTATGTATGGAATTGCTTGTCGTTCCAAATTGCTCCACCATAAGCTTGTACTGGGTTGCCATCAGTATCTGTAAATGTCTGACCAGGAGTGACCGGTCCCAAAGAGTTGTTACGCCAGTGTTTTACATTGTCGATATAGAAATCACTTGACGTCCAGTTCGGAGAAATTGGGGGATATCCTTCAAACTTCCCACTATGAGGAGGTTTAGGAAATCCACTGGCAACGACACTGAAGGAAGTAGGAACTGGTGCGGAATAGTTAGATGTGGATACAGTTGATGTGTGTGGGAAAGAACTGTTTCCGATAGCTGTACCATTTCCGATTGCTGTACTCGCAGCAGCAGGTGCAGTAGTATTGCTGAAAGCGACTAGTTGTTAGCTTATATATGTACTCATAACTTACTAGAAGTGGGCAGCGCAGACTTCAACACTTCTGAAGTAGTAGACAGATTTGAAGATTGAACTAGAAGTTAGAAGATCATGGACAAGAGAACATACCTGATGGGCTTGTCAACAACGTTGCAGTTGATGAGTTGCCGATACTGGATCGACTCGCAGTAATCAATGGAGAACTAATCACTTGGCTTGTCAATGGCGAGCTGGTTGGACTACTGAAAGTAGATGATGGGACAGTTGATGAAACCGATGAACTCGCTGCAACGCTACTGCTTGCGATAGAGCTTGAGGTATTGCTTGAGGCAACAGAAGACGATGCAATCGAACTACTTGAGACAGTAGGAGAGCTGGTAACAACAGAAGATGTGGAGCCGAGTGAACTGGAATTCGCTGGCAAAGCTGAAGCGCTCAAAAGCTTCGCAGGGGACGAACTACTGCTCAGAGAGTTCGAAGATGTGGTATTGAAAGAAGTTGCATACCCTGTACCCGATGGAGTTGAAGATATGGTATTAAAAGATGCACCAGAACCAGGAGTTGAACCTGATGGGCCTGAGCCCGATGGAGCCGAGCCCGATGGAGCCGAGCCCGATGGAGCTGAGCCTGATAGAGCTGAGCCTGGTGGAGCTGAGCCTGGTGGAGCTGAGCCTGATGGAGCTGAGCCTGATGGAGCTGAGCCTGATGGAGCTGAGCCTGATGGAGCTGAAGATGTGGTATTAAAAGGTGCTCCAGAACTAGGAGCTAAACCGGAGGAAACTGATCCTGAAGGTTGTGCACCCGAAAGAGAAACACCCGAAGGAGAAACACCAGAGGCAGAAACACCAGAGGCAGAAACACCAGAGGCAGAAACACCAGAGGCAGAAACACCAGAGGCAGAAACACCAGAGGCAGAAACACCAGAGGCAGAAGCAGAAGCAGCAGATGAAGCAGCGGGCTCTAAAAGAAGATTTCCTACAACACCATTGACACCATCGACAACATTTCCAAGCGTTCCAGTGAGTCCTGACAATAGACCAGAAATCCCCCCGGCAGCAGCACCAGACGGTGAAGCACCTGAGGGAATGGCACCAGAAGCAGCAATACCAGAGAGAGCTGCACCAGAGGGAATAGCACCAGAAGCAGCAATACCAGAGAGAGCACCTGAGGGAATAGCACCTGAGACTGCTCCAGAAGGAATAACACCAGAAGCAGCAATACCAGAGAGAGCCCCTGAGGGAATAGTACCTGAGGGAATAGCACCAGAAGGAATAGCACCAGAAGGAATAGCACCAGAAGGAATAGCACCAGAAGGAATAGCACCAGAAGGAATAGCACCAGAAGCAGCAATGCCTGAGAGTGCACCTGAGGGAATAGCACCAGAAGGAACAGTACCAGAAGGAACTGCACCGGAAGCAGCAATGCCAGAGAGAGCACCAGAAGGAATATGTCCTGAGCCAGATCCTGTCGATCCCGAACCAGTACCAGAGCCAGAAGATCCAATTCCAGTTTCCGAAGCCAACCAAGCTGTATTATAGCTTACTATCTCGATTTCTTCACCGTCGTTACAGATGAATTCTCCATTGGTCTCTACGGGACCGTATCCAGTGCATGTGAACGTTTGGGTCACCGGAATAAGTTCTTGTACTCGAGTGGATACATCACTTTCGTTATATGACACAGTAGAGACCCAATATGTCTCGGACCATGTGGTGGTATAATCCGCTGCCAACGCAAGCGAGGCAAAAGGCAGAAGCAAAAATCCTACCTTGGTAGCCATACTGTCGAACTAAGCAAGGGCCAAAGGAGTTCAAAACTAGACTTTGGGGGAATCCATCGAGCATATAAATAATACCTAGTATTACCAATTGCTCTCATTCGATCTCATATCCCGTAGTGCTAACCGTGGTTCTATTGCACCTGTCATAGACCATACCAAAAATGGATCGCCAAGGAACTACCCCTGAATGGTTCCTGCATTAGTGTGCAGAAAGGTACCATGCAACACAAACACTAACACGAAGGGTATCTCATTACCGTAAATGGACGTCCAGCAAAAGAAATGTGTTGCCAATCACCCGTGCAAGCACATGTCAGTTACTGCGACGGAATGTAAGATCTGAGCGAACTTATGCGCTTTTTACCTAAAAATCAACTTAAATTTCAAGGTGAAGCAATTTGTTTGCTTATTCTAAGTTATTGCCATCCTATGGAACTTGGGGCAGTCGATGCCAGAATGTCTCTGGATCCAAAATAACAATATTTTGCTCGTAAATTAGACTATAGGGCGTCTGTTTTGCTAATCCGGATCGGTTGTTGATCGTCTGTTCCTTTATTGTAATCAAGAAATACTCACACAAACCAAACGACAGTGATAATCTGGAGATCTCGGGTAGGAATACTCACCGAGAAAACACATTGACTCCAGTTACTAAATAAACAAACATATTGTGATGATCCGATCGCGGTACAGCCCGCCTTGACATGTTTACACAGACGTTCCTGACACCTCCAGAGTCTTCCTTTGCCAATATGATATCACCTCGTTGTTTACTATTTGACCAGAGAAAACATTTACACGGATCACAGCGGTCGCGGTTTCATCTGCATTGTATGGCCTTGTATGTCCCACTTACATTGACAGACGTTACACTGTACCTGAGGTTCCCACGCTTGCACGTCATTCGATGCAATGATTTACACGACTGATTAGGAAACAGGCTTCCATATTCAGTCAGTAACTTCGGCAACGAAGCATGATTTGCATTATGTACAAATTAAAGCAAGTGGGATGTTGATCTTCGTATCATTGGCTTCTTCGTCATAACGGTGACCAACACCTATGACTATTAACAGTGGAGGTGTAATTAACAGTCGCGGTAATGAAACTATGGGGTATCCAATCTGTCAACTTGAATGCCGAGATTTTTGACAGCAAGGTCGGTAGCAGTACTTCCAAAGCAGCGAGATTGATCGGTCATTACTCATGAGGTCTCTCAATCTAGATAACTTTCTGTATTGAGACAATTGATCATCATCTGAGATTAACTGTCAACAACACAAAGGATTGGACCGGAAATCTTGAGATCCATTCGGTTGCTCGTTGATGTCGTGATTTTGTTCTAAAGGTGCTCAGTGACTGCAAAACCCTGTAGATCGTTCATTTTCTATTCGGTGTGTATCAGCTTCGGGTGTATACCACAGCTCTTTGTTTCCCATTCCGGGAGATGGATAAAGAACCGATGAATCAAGCAACGAGCATTCGGACGTAGCGCAGCAATTTGTTGCTCGATACCTGATCGACTGCTTTTCGACTAGCAATATGAGACATTGGTTATAGAGATGCTTTTATTTTCTTCGTTCTGTTGCGATTCTCTGATCAAACAAATCAGTATCTGAAGGTCATATGGGACGATCTTTGCAGAATCTCTATTACATGTCTCCAAATGGTCTTCAATATGATCAATGGCACATGCGTGACAAGCATTCGAAATTAGTCGCTCTGTGGGAGTCTCTATCTCTGTGATTCCCTTTGTCCCAGATTGTAAAGTCTTGTTCAGTCTATTTACCACCGAATACCACCATCGGTGCAGAGCCAGCTCATTGAATTGTTTCTGTTCTAGATACCTCTCTGCCCAGTTGCGGAGATATGGAGATCATCTCTTGAGGAATCTGCCTTTGTTCGATTGCCTGGACAAGTGAACTATGGGATCTCATAAGAAGAAAAGAGTTTATCTGCTCGATAACCCCACATCTTTACCAAAGTCCATCGCAGATATTCAGCCGTATACTAACTGTCAACTGTTTGATATGACTCAGTTAACATTGAATAAGATTTAAATCACTACTGTCATTGTGGTGGCATTTATGTTTGGTTATTGAGATTTGAATCATTTGGTATGAATCATTCGCATTCACAGCAAACCTGGCTTCAGGCAGGAAATTGGTGCTTCAGTGTAGAATAAAGTAAAGAACACACTAAATTCTTGGTGGATCAAATGTCGAATTAAACCAATGAAATCAGCTACTGGTGTCTTTTCTGTATATTTTGATATTGAACTTACAATTGAGCTGTCTCTCGGTTACTCTGTAAAGCGGTTGTTCGCCTGCGCGCGTGTCTATGTCAATCCGATCAAGCAATCCTGTCAAAGTTGAAATCACCGTTGTCCTGGGAATATTACGTTAACAACTGGTCTGTGTAATCGGATTACGTGTCATTGGCTTGCCTGTGGTGGTTCGGGTGCGCGTCAATGGTTGAGGATCAATGTTCTGTGCATGGTACCCCAGCGTTGCTGTGCATCGAACATTTTGGTGTTCGTATCTTTTGTTATTCCCTAATTCTCAACTTTATCCTCTGTTTCCAGCTAGCTTTGTTGGATAGTGGACAATATAATATGACAATAGTTCTGTTAATATTCTTCTACGGTTCTGTTGAAGCTGGAACTCGCTTCTACAGTATAAGTAGTAAACAATCGTGGAACAAATCTCGTGCATGACATGAGGCAGACTTATGTCACATATATCCCATCCACATTTGTTTAAAGAATCAATGACGCTTCAGCTCAAATTTCCCATCATTATTTATAAACCATAAATACGAACCAGGATACAAAGACTATAGCAAAATGTCAACTAGACAAAGCTGCTTACAAACCGTAGAGTAGCAATTCTGACTCAGATTTAGGTCTTCCTGAATTTAAATTTGTATCACTGGACTATTACAGGCAGGCATTATGAGCCTCTGGCATAATGCGCCAAAAACGCCAGTCAACAAGGCAATTAATCATAACCTTTAGTCCAGACACAATGTCCAGACACAATATCAGGGTGGACAGCTTTCCGCAGCGTATCCGCTCGTATTACGCCGTGCGTCACGCATTGCCTCTTCCAGCTTCAGAGGGTACGTGAAGTCTGTAACACGCTAAGATCTTCATGGGCGATACCATGGGCGATACCATGGGCGAGTCACGTAGCGTGGGATGATTAGCGGGGGACCAATGTTGAGTTCCTGCTGAATTTTCGGCGAAATATCCGATCCAAGTCCATATACTAGAATACCATCAAACAGTAGACAATTCTATAACACAAATGCCATAGCATCCATATTCAACAATCATGAGATCCATTGGCTCTGTACCACGAGTCGTTAAACCAGGCATTCAAGTGCTGATTGAAGAGAATGATGATTTGGTTAGAGACAAGAACGTGGGACTCATAACCAACCAGACTGGAGTCTTACCAGACTTGACTCTCAACGTAGATTACCTACTTGCAAACAAAATAGACATAACTGCCATATTCGCACCAGAACAAGGTTTCCGCGGAGAAGACCAAGCCGGATATTCAACAGGGGGATATGTTGATGCAGAATCTGGTATCATGGTATACTCACTATACGAGAAAAATCCAGATGAAATAAACAAAATATTCGACCAAGCAGGTGTCGATGTCATAATATTTGATATACAAGATGTTGGTGCTCGGTTTTATACTTATATTTGGACCATGGCAGATGTCATGGAAGCCATAAGCGGTACCAACAAATTACTTATTGTAACGGACAGACCAAATCCAATTGGTGGTATCAATGTAGATGGTCCTCTAGTAAAGTCAGGCTATGAAAGTTTTGTTGGCCGATATGCCATCCCGTTAGTCCACGGCATGACAAACGGTGAGCTTGCGTTAATGTTCAACAAATTATTTATCCCCGAAAAGTTGAGCAAGTCCTGCAAAATCAAGGTTATATGGATGAAGGGGTGGACCAGGCAAATGTATTTTGATGATACTGGGCTACCATTTATATTTCCTTCGGTAAACTTACCAACACTACAGAGCGTCCTAGTATATCCAGGTCAAGGACTCTTTGAAGGCCTTGAAGTTTCCGAAGGGAGAGGAACCACACATCCATTCGAAATAATTGGAGGTCCATACGTGGACTATGTCTTCGCCAAAACGCTCAACGGCAAAAATCTCCAGGGCGTGAAATTCTTGGAATCACATTTCGTGCCAACCTTTCACAAATTCGCAAACCAGTCATGTACTGGAATACAACTCTACATAACCGACAACTCCAAGTATGAGCCTATACGTACTGCCCTCAATATCATTGTAGCGTACCGCGAATTATACTCGTCGGATTTCAAATTCCGACCAACATTTGACCTGTTAGCCGGATCCAGCGACTTGCGACATGCGTTGACAGCAGGAGTGACAGTAGATGAAATCATAGAGGGATGGAAAGATAATCTAGATATGTTTAAGTTGAAACGATCTGGATTTCTTGAATACGAATAGACGAAGTATTACTAGCAAAAAAAAAAAACCATACGGGAAAAATCTAACGGTATTTCGCACATGTGCGTTTAGAAATACCACGGTAGCAATAATAAAAATAAAAAAAGGGCTGACGTAGTACTTCGCAGAATAGTGTAACAATCAGTTGTTGGCCCTGTCACACTAGCTTATGCATTGACAGCAGGTCAAGCTTCCCCCGCAGAACGCAATGGCGATCACTTCTCCCCCGCCCATTAATCAAGCCCCGGTTATCTTATCGAACCAAAGGTAGTACCAAATCGCTCAACAGTGCATTTATCGGACGCCCGGCGTCAAGTCCGAAGGTAGTATCAATCTCAATCGAATTGTGTAAGCGGGGAATTCTAAAACCCTACGGCATCATGCACAACATACACAAACATATATATACACGAAAGCGATCGTACTAATACCATGCAAATTTTCCACATATTTCAATGGCTGAAGTATACGAAAAATCGGTTACTCAGGTAGCAGATGTCGAGGAGACAATTAAAGGAGATGCCGAAGAGCGCGTTGTACAGGGATCTGATGCTCTGGCTGCTGCTATGATCGCTAGTCCCCCACAACCCTTCAGCAAGAATTCCTGGCAACTCTATATGATCGCATTGATCGGATTGTTAGTTGGAACCATGACAGGAATTGATGAAAGTATTATGGGTAGTTTTTTGGTGATGAAGCCGTTTCAGAAAATATTCGGTGCGGAGGTAGATGGGGCTAAAGCTGGGTATCTCACAGCCATGTTCCAGATTGGGTCAGTGTGTGCTTTACCATTTATTGGAGAATCTCTTGACAGATATGGCCGTAGATTTGGTATGACCGTTGGTTGTTGTTTTGTAATTATCGGGACTATTCTGCAAGGAACTTCATCAATCCATGGTGGTTCACTAGGTCAATTTCTCGGAGGGCGGTTTTTATTGGGATTTGGTACTAATATTGCACTTGCAGCAGGACCTACTTATGTTGTAGAGATTTCCCATCCCGCTTATCGAGGTATTCTCACTGCTTTGCAAAGTGCTACTCAGAATTTTGGAGGGTTCATTGGAGGGTTGTGCACCAGGTTAACAGTCAAATATAATAGCAACCTATGTTGGTTGATTCCTGTTTGGCTACAAATAATCCCTACCTCAATCATTTTAATATTTGTGTGGTTCATTCCTGAAAGTCCGAGATGGAACTACACCCATGGAAAGAAGGAGACTGCAGTAGATTTCCTCGTAAAGTACCACGGAGAAGATGATCGAACCAACGCGTTTGTTGAACTAGAAGTATCAGAATTTGAAGATGAACTAAGTTTGGATGGTTCCGATAAAAGATGGTGGGATTATCGATGCTTATACAACACAAGAGCTGCTAGATATCGAATGCTGAACACACTGATTTTCGTTACTTGGGGCAGTGTGAGTTCAGGAGGAATTTCTTATTTCGTGGGAGCATTTTTCGCGTCTGCAGGAATTACAAATCCGGCTACTGTTTTGAATTACAATTTAGGAAATGGAATCCAGAGTTTCTTGTCTTCCTTCTTAGGATCTTCTATGATTCAGTGGTTCGGTAGACGGATGGTTCTTTTGCCGACTCTTCTGGGTATGTCTTTTGCATGGGTAGGTGTAGCTGCATCGACTGCTATGGTTGTCGAAAACAAGGGTCCAGCTGCAGCAAAGGCTGGTATTGCTTTTTACTATATTTTCAATATCATCTACTGCATAGGAATTACACCTTTACAAGGAATTTACGCTAGTGAATTGCTGTCATATGAGCAGAGAGCGAAAGGTACTGCTGTGGCTAGGTTCACTGTCAGTGCTACCGGTCTTATCAATCAATTTGCTACGCCAATTGCTCTTCAAAGGATAGGATACAAGATGTACATTATCCTCGCAGTTTGGAACTTTTTTGAATTCGTCGTTTCTTACTTCGTTAATGTTGAGACTAAAGGATACACGCTTGAGGAATTGGATTTGCTGTTCCAGGCCAAAAATCCCAGAAAGGCTTCCACTCAAAAGAGGCACGTTCTGGTAGATTCCGCTGGACATCTATATGAGCATGAATGATTTGACTAAGTATACGATAGGACAGATATGAGTTATTCTTAATTACTACTATACATAAGGACGTAGGACAAAATCCTCATACAAATAATATCATCTCAATTGCTTGATTTGCTTGAAAGAGTCTCCAGCTTCACAACTTGTGTGATTATACAATCATGTATCACATGTAGTTATGAGAGAGACTCCTGTTGTACTCAGAAGAGCGAAAAAATCAGTTTCGACACTTTAAGAGCAAAATAATAACAACTATGTAGTAATATCTAATATTTAAATATAAAATAAAGATCTTAAATAGCTCTGAATAGCTAATAATATTGTTTTTGAGTTTAACAAAAAACACATAACCCTAGTTTATAATTGTTAGACATGTTCCAAAATTCATTTAGCATCGAATAGGACTGTTGGTGTAGTGGTATCATAACTGCCTTCCATATTAGTTGCAAGCAGTTGACAGGGGTTCAATTCCCCTACAGTTCATATTTTTTGCTTTGTTAAGCACTCGTTAATTGAAAAGAAATTCCACTTTGTAAATTTTTAATAGTTATATTTATGTAGTTGTATTGACGCCTCTTGTCAAATTCGAAACTAAAACGAAACCCATCCCTGTCATAACTTCAGGTTTGATTTTTGCTTCAGCACATCCTGCATTTCAACTTCCCAACCCTCAAATCTATTTTCCAACATACATATATAATGGCACGTACGAAAAGAGCTCGGGAAATCCAGTCAGTTTCGAAAGGAGCTGGTACAGGAAAGATCCGAAAGAAGATTCGAGACCTTGACAGGGTTTTAAAGCTAACGTCGCTTGATGCTGCTAAAAGAGTGGAGGCAGAACGAGCGCTTAGCGCTCTGAAATCAGAACTTGAATCCGCAGAAGATCTCTATAAGAAGAAGGCTTTGGCCAAGAAATACCATATGGTAAAATTCTTTGACCGTCAAAAGGCTGAGAGATCTATCAAACAAGCAGTTCGTAGAGTTTTAGACGCTTCAGACGAAGAAATGGTTTCTGCCGCTCAAGTGAATCTTCAACGGAGGGAGACCGAGTGGTACTATATCAAGCGATTCCCACTCGACCAAAAGTATATAGCATTATTTGCTGCTGGAAGCAATGCCTCTGAAACTGACTTCTATCATGAGATTGAGGCACTGGTAGAATCCAAACAGGTGCCTAGCGGGATCAAAGACGGCAAGTCAGTTTTACTTGCATGATATTTATTTAAATTCTTCATAATTGTTACAACTATCATATACATATATACATATACATATTCACAAGGATTTCACGGTCGTAGGATCACACATGTGTTTATTCATCATCCTCGTCATCATCTCCAATGATCCTTCGCTTCTTTCGCCGAGCATCTGTTTCACCATTAGCATACGCCTCAGTTCCTCGTTTCTTCAATTCATTCAGTCGTTGAGCTTTAGCTCGATCTGTCTCTTCATCATCCTCTTCTTCTCCTTCCTCGCCACCACCAATGTCGAGGTCATCCTCGTCTTCATCGATCTCTTCTCCCTCCTCCAGCTCTTCATCATCGACAACAAAATCGTCCTCCTCATATTGATCTGCAGATCTGTCCACGACAGCACCTCGGTCATCATCATCATCCCTGCCTCTGTCTCTATCCCTGTCTCGATATCCACCAACCTGTCCTCCTCGAGACGAGCCCAGGCCTGCTAGTCGCTCACTCTGAAGTCGCTGTTTGGACTCGAGTTTTCTACGAGCCCGGAGATTGAGACCCTCTTGTTTCTCTGCTTCTCTCTGTACCCTCTCAGGATCATCAAAAGTAGCTACGTTTCCAATTACCGTGGAAGAGTTGAGCTGCTTTTTGGCCAACTCTTGAGCCAATCTTCGATGCGATTGTGACGAAGTTGACGTAGGGATGAACGCCATGGTTTTGTTCATAAGGGCTGATACTTGAAGAAGCTCATTAGCAGGATGAGATAAACATAGAAATGTCTGCTCGTAGGGATCTTGTACAGATACGTCAAACAACTCTGATCCGAGCTGGAGTGACATGGATCCATCCGACCATTTGATGTACCGGGCATTAGATTGCTTGATCATTTTGCCTTCAGGGTTTCTCGCGTACTTCCAGCGAATGGTGTTTTCATTTCGTAGTTTAATTGACTCACTTTCTAGAGCTGATGTTGACGTGTATTCGTCAAGAAACTTGTCTGAGTCAAAAGGATGAGCTTCAAGCGTGATCACTGCTGGAATCCTTGCATGGAATACATCGTCCGGGATAACATGAGACGGTGGATACCGAGGGATAGTCTTTTGCTGGATTCTGAATGGGATAGCAGGTCCCACAGACTCTTCATCTCGGTCATATCTATCGGTTGCTGGGACATCGTCATCGTCACCGTCGCCGTCTCCGAAAATATCATCTTCATCGTCATCGTCTGGCAGCTCATCATCGCCTTCATTACTAGCAACAGGAGCCCGTTTACTTCGAGAGTTACTCACTATGTCATCTTCGTCATCTTCAAGGTCGATTTCGGCCTCTTTTTCGTCAATTATTGGGTCTTCTCTGTCCGACATAGTCAAGTGAAGGTTGGCAGGTTGTGGAAAATAAGGCTAGGGCTTATCGGTGGGGAGAAGGTTAAGGGTTGAGATGTCAGAGTAAACCATGCAAGAATTACAGCACTGCTATCAAGCATTCTGAAACGTTAATGAAGAATTTATAATTAAAAAGTTGGAGCATCTTTTGTCGCCAAGCTTTTAAATAGAGTGAAAATTGGTTGACAGGTATTGTCTTCTTTGATCGCTGGGATATTTTGATAATCTTTGCAGTTGCCATTCGTAGCTGGAAAAGACGGGCAGATGCATATCAATATAATTACTAGTAAAAATAAAAGAGTGTGCCATTTCACTAAGCAAGCCGAGATACAAACCTATGAAATATGAAGACTACATAGCACTCCCCGTCTGCCATGGCTCTAGTCCCGTTTCGCCACCTTCGTCTCGCAAATCCTTCAAAAGTAACGCAAACCACAGAGAGCTTGATCCATCATCAGCAATGACACCAGCATCGTCGATATCATCCAATTCACGCAAGTAATTGTTGATAGGTTCAGCTGCACCACGAATAGCTTTCATTTTGCAAACAGCTTCATAGATTTCAAAATATCTTCTGTTAGGAATTGGTGCTCTTCCGTCATGAATTTTGAATTCAGCAGCATCCCTGATTACTTTAAGTTCGCGCAGATAGCTTTTACCATCTGAAAGAACAATATGATATCTCTCAGTATATCGGCCCTGATCATCCCATCCTTCGGAGTCAAACTCAAACAACATGTCGAGACTTCCAAACAGCTTGTGAGCAAAGAGAGTAAGGTAGATCACATTGTCAGGCATATCTATCCAATCATTATCATTCGGAAGTCCTGTATGAAATATTCTAAAAATGGAAAGCAAATGGATCTGGTTTCCGTTAAGCGAGATTTGACTCTTTTGGAGTTTTCCTAGACCGTAGGGGATAATGTGTGCTACTTCTATATAATCGACACCTGTTACTGCCACAGGAACTTCGCTGTTATCAGGCAGACGAACCATTGAAGTTGTCTCACGACGAAAGACTCCAGACTCTTTTATCCATGGTTCATGGATATTTCCAGTGACCGCGCATCTGCAGTTGTCACGTCGCATACATGCTGACTGGAGATTCTTTCGATAAGTAGATCCTCGAGTGGAAAGGAGAGCAGTACCTGGACTAGAACTAACAGGATTGTAGCTCAACCCCTGAACTGAAATTAGTAAATCCGAAGATAAGAAAGTTACTTACAAGCTGCCACGAAGGTAATTAAGCTTGAGACTATCGACATAAGAGAATCTTGACAGCGCTTACGACACCGTTCACGTACGGCCTTCACTCTCGATTCCGCCTGTGCAATACACTCGTCATATACTTTCCTCCACTTTCTGAACATGAATTTTGGATTCGCAGTATATTGTTGACAGAACCAAGCTATTATCATGGCCTTTCCATCACCTTTAGGTATGTCTAAAGCAGCAGCGAAGTATTCTGAGATAACGAGATCCGGTGCATTGGAGACTCTAGTTAGTGGCAAAATTTCCCTGAGTAGACGTTTGAAATTTTCACAAGCTTCATTGACTTCGGCTCGAACGACTCTCTTGTAATCTTCAGTTTGAGATGGGGAGGACAATGTCTTTCTCAACTCTTGCTCTACTTCAATGTCTTCTACTAGTCTGGCTGTAAGCCCACTCGGCATGTGGGAAGAACCAGTAGATTCTGGTATGAGAATCATCGGACTGGTCGGCATTTATATAGTCTAACAGGGGCGTGTGTATTGGAATTTTTTGCTAATTCCATGTCAAAAGTGATAGAAGACAAAGTGGGTACCTTGCGTAAATCGCTGATCATATGTGCGGCGCATGCAAGGTTATTATTGTGTAGCATGCAAGAATGACAGCGCTGCTATCAAGTATTCTAAAAGTTAGTGAAGAAATTATAATTAAAAAGTTGATACATTTTATCACCAATAGAGTACAAATGCTAACAGGCATGCATTGTCTACTTTTATCGCTGGGAGATTTTGATAATCTTTAAAGTCGTCAGTCATAGCTGGGGAAGAGATGCATATCAAGTTTATCAATTTATTCTCAATATAATTACTAGTAATAATAAAAGGAGGTACTTGCAGAAACCTCACCAAGTAGGTAGAGATAACCTATAAAATATGAAGACTACACAGTACTCTCCATCTGCCATGGCTGTAGTTCGGTTACGCCGCCTTCATGTTGCAAGTCCTTCAAAAGTAACGCAAACCACAAAGAACTTGATCCATCATCAGCAATGACACCAGAATCATCGATATCATCCAATTCACGCAAGTAATTGTTGATAGGTTCAGCTGCACCACGAATAGCTTTCATTTTGCAAACAGCTTCATAGATTTCAAAATATCTTTTGTTAGGAATAGGTGCTCTTCCATCATGAATTTTGAATTCAGCAACATCTCTGATTTCTTTAAGTTCGTCCAGATAGCTTTCACTATCTGATAGAGCAATACGATATCTCTCAGTATATCGGCCCTGATCATCCCATCCTTCGGAGTCAAACTCAAACCACATGTCGAGATCTCCAAACAGCTTGTGAGCAAAAGGAGTAAGGGAGATCACATTATCAGGCATATCTATCCAATCATTATTATCCGGAAGTCCTGTATGAAATATTCTCAAAATTGAAAGTAAGTGCATTTGGTTTCCGTTAAGCGAGGCTTGACTCTTTTGGAGTTTTCCTAGACCGTAGGGGATGATGTGTGCCACCTGAAGATACTCGACACCTGTTACTGCAATAGGAACTTCGCTGTTATCGGGCAGACGAACCATTGAAGTTGTCTCAAGACTCCAGACTCCAGACTCTTTTATCCATGGTTTATGGATTTTTCCAGTTACCACGCATCTGCAGTTGTCACGTCGCATACATGCTGGCTGGAGTTTCTTTCGATAAGTAGATCCTCGAGTGGAAAGGAGAGCAGTTCCCGGACTTGAACTCACAGGATTGTAGCTCAATCCCTGAACTGAAATTAGTATATCCGTAAATAAGATTACTTACAAGCTGCCACGAAGTTAATTAAGCTTGAGACTATCGACATAAGAGAATCTTGACATCTCTCGAGACACCGTTCGCGTACGGCCTTCACTCTCGATTCTGCATCTGTAGTACACTCGTTATATATTTCCCTCCAGTTTCTGAACTTGAATTTTGGATTCGCGGTGTATTGTTGACAGAACCAAGCTATCATCATGGCTTTCCCATCACCTTTAGGTATGTCTAAAGCAGCAGCGAAGTATTCTGAGATAACGAGATCCGGTGCATTGGAGACTCTAGTTAGTGGCAAAATTTCCCTGAGTAGACGTTTGAAATTTTCACAAGCTTCATTGACTTCGGCTCGAACGACTCTCTTGTAATCTTCAGTTTGAGATGGGGAGGACAGTGACTTCCTCAATTCTTCCCCCACATTGACAAGAACCCCTTTTTCTTTAGCTGTAAGCTTACGAGGCATTTCAGATGAGCCAGTAGATTCTGGTGTGAGAATCATCAGACTGGTCGGCATTTATATAGTCTAACAGGGGCGTGTGTATTGGGATTTGTTGTTGACCCCCATTTCATAAGTGACAGAAGACAACGTGAGTAGAACCTTGGTTGCAGCATATGAAATCGAAAAGCGCGGCTCATGCAAGATTTAGTGTGCAGCATGCAAGAATGGCAGCATCTAATTATTATTTAACAGTTGTACAACATCATGAGCAATCGCGTGGCAGAGGGAGTGTCTCATGAAGGAATAGTTATATTTGGTATCACCCAATACAGTTAGTGTTGTGCACATCAATGTTTCAAGTGATCGCTTTTATGTTGATATGCAATGTGGGACGCCTCGATTATGCCAGCTGTTATTGTTCTAGATCACATCACATTCATTAGATTCATGGTATTACTGCTTTTGAATAAGTTAGATTAAGAATTCAGTCCACTACTACAGACAAATTTTTACTGTAATACCGGGTTTGCGAATGGCAGCCAAATGCCGGCCCTTGACTTGGCTTCGAATGACGCTGCAGACTTGTCGATCGGCGAAGAACTTAGGCCCTGCTTTCGTTATCCCAACATGTATCATTTGAACGAATTGGGAAGCATTAAAAGTAAACAGGCCCCAACAGCAGCTCTAACTGTCCAAAAAGAGCGAGATTGGGGAAAGAGTTCGACCAAGACGAGCTAGCGAATTTGCTGTGAGCATTGCAGCTGTCCCCCACACAAGGCCCGCATGTAATTAACCAGGTTGGGCAATGGTTTAACGGTTTGGCTCGTTGTACAACAGAGACAACCCAATATGAAATCAGCGACTGAATAAGGGGGTCTAAAAATTTAGGTAGCATAGTGTAGAATATTTGAAGTTATTAGTATCATCAAATGGACAGTTTACTGGGTGCATTCTTCGGCTCATTGCCACCCTTTAGCAACTGGAGCTAACAGGTTTGTCCGGTGATATTTGTTTCCTATTTTCTTTTTTCAGACGCAGGTGGATCCACTTTCCCAAAAGTTGCTTTGGCCCTGCAATGAAAATAATATCCTGGAGCCAGTGCCGGGGCCATGCCAGGGTTGCATATGCCCTCATCAACTAAGATCAATAATCTATGCGCTTCAGGAAAGTTGTTACGATTTGGCCAATAAAGACGAGAAGTATCCAATTATTTACGGAATCTGTCATAAAAGTCAGTATATACTTGTATCATTTTACATTCAATTCTGTTATATAAACTAGTGCCGACTCGCTGACTTTTGCAGTTCGTTTCACTTCTAAAGCAAGGGGTGGGGCGAGCTTCTCATACAAGGAATGAATGCTTTATGAAAATCTTTCCTGATAGATGCTAGAAGATATTTTTGCCGTTGCAATGGCCCGGAAATAGAATATGATGGAACATGCCGTAAGCGATCACCAAGAGCACAACAATGGCATACCACCAGCAATTCTACCGGTGTCAACAATCTAATAAACAATTACACTTCGCAACGGACTTTTATCCGTGCAATGGCTGAAAGATGGTGGAGAATTCAACATATTTTCTTTTTTTTCCCTTACTGTGTATCACAATTTTGGCATTTCTAAACTTACGTATCCATACTCTTTAGAAAGCATTGAAAACAAGGGCCACAACAAGCATGCCAGAAACTATATTATTTATTTGTAGTTAGATCAATTGTTTTGCAGGCTACTTCCTTATAGAACTGTGATAGTTGCGCTAAGTATCTGGCTCAATTCAGCCGCACTTCACTTGTGATTCTGCACAGCTTAACGGCAGACAGGCAGGAACGAATTAAGCACGGCATTTGCCTAATTTAACAGGACGTCAACTACAAGTATATGTCTCACTATTTGATCGGTTACTGTACCGGTATTGTTTATTTTTCATGGCATAAAGCCTCGTTTGATTAGCTGATTGTATCCCAGCAAGAGTCTCTCGGCAGAGACCCGAATTCATGAGGATGATCCAAGTATGCAAACAGGCATGATCGGCGGTCGTCTTGCTCTTAGTCATTCATCCACTAGAATCCACATTTCTTTTTCTACCCTGTGGCAGCCTAGCTTGATCTTAGTGTACAGCTGCCCTGCCCTCCCCGACTACGAGCTAGAAATGAGATAATAAAAAGTAGTGAATGGGTGTTCACCGGTAGTTCAATTGATTTTTACAATTTAAAACCATTTTGTAGAAAATCCACTCTGCCATTGATCTGCCATCGGTTACTCTGCACGGTTAATCTTGTTTTCGACGCAGATCATGCTACTCAACCCCTGATTGAGCGTGCATATGCTACAACATAAGGATTGTGCGTGGCATGTTTTCTTTTTTGGGGCAGGCATGGCGCCGTCGCGGCCGCTCAGCATTGACAACAGTTCTCCATCGATTCGGCTTTCGTATATCACAAATAATTCGCTTCGAGTACCCGTGAACCACACAAAAAATTGAAGTTATGTCGCACCAGTAAACTGTATGGAATGCGAAGTGGGATTGCAATAAATTAGACTTTCTTAGGTTCCCGCTGACGTCAACTAGCCCCGAAGTGGGTGACACTAGCGCGTGTGTTGCCAAAACAGGCTGCAGTTACCAGACGAACTTCCAAGAACGCCCAATCGCCGCAATAAGCGGTTGACGGACATCTCTCCGCTCGTAGACTCTTCCATATATTATTCCTTTAATTTCGTAGACCGATCCGTAATCTTAGGTATTGTTCTATTTATAAATAACCAATTGCAGCTGCTGCCTGGAGATTATTTGATACAGTCTGCTACTATTAAACTTGTATTCTAACTTGGTTTATCAAAAAATGGCTTCCCGATAACTAGTGCAACGTCGCAGCGTTAATCTTTTTGGGGTACGCACAGCGGCTGCATGCCCCGCCGTTGATAATGGACTCTAAGAAAAAAGCAAATATCAGAAAAAAAAATCAGCAAATGATGAAACGATAGATCTGCAAACTAGAATCCAAAAATAGTACAGGCTCATAGAGAGTCTGATTGACGTGTGTAAGAAATATGCTGACATTACCACTATAATTGAGCAAAGATATATAATATCAGCCGACATTTACTCGCGCTCTACAGTACATGGATGACTATGATCTCGCTTGGGAATTGGAATTGGAATTGGCTTCTGGATCGCGGACTAGACTTACCCCAGTATACACATTTGACTGCTTCCTTCTCTGCTTGGCAAGTGCATGATCCTAGAATTGTTGTAGGCGGCCCAGAGCCATCCGATCGCTTTCTTCGGTGTGTTAACGCCGATGCAAGGGGGTTCCTTACAAAACGGGCGATGGGCGTTGTCATTTTAAGATCTTGCTTTCCATATACAGAATATGCAGGTGTGTGGGGGACGTGTGTGACAAGAAAAAAAACGACAAGAAAAAGAAAAAAAAGAGCAATGGTTGAGCTGCTCGTCAGAAGCCCAATTTGGTTAGTGTGCCGAAAAAAAAAAAAGAAATCCAATCAAAGACTTGAGAACTCGTGTTGTAATTTCACCAGTGGGAGAGCGATGATTACTGTTTAACAATGCTATTTAGGTGAGCTTATCCACTCACGACTTTTCAGCACTGAATTATCAGCGGTGATTTGATGCATCTAATCCAGTGATCCTACGGTAATACCACCACAAATGACGATTCAATGCACTTTTAATTTATTAGGCAATGTCGTCCGGGTTCTGCTGACACTGATCCAATAATATCTCCGTAAAAAAGCAATTATTCGCATTTCAAGGCCGCACTTCAAACCCGGATGAATTAATTCAACCGCTGAAATAAACATACATGATCCAAGGTAATGATTGTCACAATCATGCGATTTAACCGAGAATCTTATTATCTCGCGTATGCGTAGCGATAACTAAAACATACCCATCTGCTTAATTGAGCTTTTCTACAAGATTAACTTTAGCCCATCTTTGCCTATCGTTGCCTACCTGCTCAGCTATCCGATCTTTTCACGCGATTACTAGCTTCTTGTACTTACAGGATCCAGTGAATTTCCTTCTATTTCCTTCCTTCTGGTGCAAACTGCTAAGGCACAATTTCTGGATTATAAAACAATCAGAATAGGTACACGTCCCAGTGCTGTGAAGGATATTTCGTATCAGTTAGCATAGATACTGTTAAAATAGAAAGCATTTTGTCGACATAGAAGCGGGGTTGCATCTATAAAAAGCAAATATATCTCCACCACAATCTAATGCGGGAGAATCAAAGTATAGACTGCGCATCATACTTCTGCACCACTGATATCACAAAGCTATCATATATTCTTTTCATAATGACTGAAACGGTAACTGCCATTTATCCCATAGTAAAGGATGTGTCAATGGCGCTTGCGCGGGTTATTGAAGACCACCATTTGAAACATGAGATAGCACGGAAGTTGTTCAATAAGATGTCTAATACGCTTGCAAGTTCCTATATATATCCGAGAGCATTGGATGATGATTACGAGAATTTGCGTACTGTGATTGAGGAAAGTTCCACAAAGCTCAGGTTCCTTAACGATTTAATGCAAACTTTAGAATCCGGGCATTGGTTGAGACATGAAAAATGGAAAGTACCTGGACTGGATGAAGTTATGGGTCATCTGGAATTGCTTGCACACAATCTGGCAGCGGGTGAGCGAGACAAAGTATCCATTGCACAGCAAACACAGCCCTTGATAGTCATGCTTCAAAAGCTATGTCACAAGTTGATAAGCATACCGTCTATTGCAGACTCAAGCACAAAGTTGAAACCTGAAGAAGTGGAGATAATCACTACTGGTTTTGAAAGCGCTGTCACCGTGATGTTATATCTCTCCATTTTGCATGACCCGGAGCAAAAGCTCATGAAAGAGTCTAGTAGAATAGAACTAGAAATTTCCCGTATTGTCAAAGTTGACGGAACTCAGATTTCGGAATTTGAAAAGCGTATCCGAGATCTCATTGTTGAAATCAATAAGCCTAGCATCTTAACTACAGATGGGACGGCAATACTTCAGTCATTAAACGAGGATATTTCTGCGATCCATAATGCGACAGGCAATCATAACATGCTCTCTTCTTGCGTAACGCATTTCCATAATCATCTCAGAGATCTACTGGACATACTGGATTCATTACAACAGGGAAGCTCGTGGAAAAAAGTGAAGCAAGAGATCGAGCACACGCTCCATATGTCTCAGGTGATTATAGCAGATTCTCAAAAGAGATATGCAGATAACCAATCAGTCGAAAATGTACTTCTCAATCCACCTGCCAACTACCTGTGTCACCAGACAACTTGTAAACGTATGAGGGAAAGTGTGCAGAAACTTCAAGCGATTGGATTTCAAACTGACAATGTTCCTGCTGAATTTGGTAGATCATTAAGAGATGTAAACACCATTGTTGTAAAATATCTCACTACCCGTGATGATCTTGACGGATCTTTAGAAGATAAGCTGACTATTATTAGAGACATGGATGAAGCCATCGGGAGAGCTAATAACCATATGCAGAGCTATCTTGATGGACCGCTGCCAGATGACAGAGAAGTTAACCAGAGAATACTGAGACAGTCAACTGCCATCAGGGAGATTCAAATCCAAACTCGGCTTCAGATATTGCATCTCGAGGCGGCAAACACGTACCGTATCTGGAATAATAAAGAGCATCTGAAAGAAGCTCACAGTCTTAATGAGAAGCACCAGACGGAAACTCTGGCGCAGAAGACGGCAATCCAGAGTCTTAATCAGAAGCACCAGACGGCAATCCAGAGTCTTGATCAGGAGCACCAGACGGCAATTCAAGGGTATCAGACGCAAATTCAGACGCACCAGACAGAAGTTCAGGGGTACCGGGCACAAATTCAGACGCACCAGACGGAAACTCGGGCGCACCAGACTGCAATTCAGAGTCTTAATCAGAAGCACCAGACGGCAATCCAGAGTCTTGACCAGGAGCACCAGACGGCAATTCAGACGCACCAGACAGAAGTTCAGGGGTACCGGGCACAAATTCAGACGCACCAGACGGAAACTCGGGCGCACCAGACTGCAATTCAGAGTCTTAATCAGAAGCACCAGACGGCAATCCAGAGTCTTGATCAGGAGCACCAGACGGCAATTCAGACGCACCTGACGGAAACTCGGGCGCACCAGACTGCAATTCAGAGTCTTAATCAGAAGCACCAGACGGCAATCCAGAGTCTTAATCAGGTGCACCAGACGCAACTCCAGACTCACCAGACGGAAATCCAGAGTCTTAATCAGAAGCACCAGACGGCAATTCAAACTCTTAATCAGGAGCACCAGACGACAATTCAGGGGTACCAGACGCAAATTCAGACACACCAGACAGAAGTTCAGGGGTACCGGGCACAAATTCAAACGCACCAGACGGAAACTCGGGCGCACCAGACGGCAATTCAGAGTCTTCATGAGAACCAGACGGAAGTTCAGGGGTACCAGACGGAAACTCGGGCGCACCTGACGGAAACTCAGAGTCTTAATCAGGTGCACCAGACGGAAGTTCAGGGGTACCAGGCGCAAATTCGGACGCACCTGACGGAAGTTCAGGGGTACCAGGTGCAAATTAGGACGCACCAGACGGAAACTCGGGCGCACCAGACGGAGGTTCAGGGGTACCAGGCGCAAATTCGGACGCACCTGACGGAAATTCAGAGTCTTAATCAGGAGCACCAGACGGAAGTTCAGGGGTACCAGGAGCAAATCCAGACGCACCAGACAGAAGTTCAGGGGTACCAAGCGCAAATTCGGACGCACCTGACGGAAACTCGCGCGCACCAGACTGCAATTCAGAGTCTTAATCAGGAGCACCAGACAGAAGTTCTGGGGTACCAGACGCAGATTCAGACGCACCAGGCGCAAATTCAGACGCACCAGACAGAAGTTCAGGGGTACCAAGCGCAAATTCGGACGCACCAGACTGCAATTCAGAGTCTTAATCAGGAGCACCAGACAGAAGTTCAGGGGTACCAGACGCAAATTCAGACGCACCAGTCAGAAGTTCAGGGGTACCAGGCGCAAATTCAGACGCACCAGGCAGAAGTTCAGGGGTACCAGGCACAAATTCGGACGCACCAGACGGAAACTCGGGCGCACCAGACGGAAATTCAGAGTCTTAATCAGGTGCACCAGACGGAAGTTCAGAGTCTTGATCAGGAGCACCAGACGGCAATTCAAGGGTACCAGACGCAAATTCAGACGCACCAGACAGAAGTTCAGGGGTACCGGGCACAAATTCGGACGCACCTGACGGAAACTCGGGCGCACCTGACGGAAATTCAGAGTCTTAATCAGGTGCACCAGACGGAAGTTCAGGGGTACCAGGCGCAAATTCGGACGCACCAGACGGAAACTCGGGCGCACCAGACGGAAATTCAGAGTCTTAATCAGGTGCACCAGACGGAAATTCGGAGTCTCAATCAGAGGCGGATGGCCAGCTCACTGAAAGCACTCATAGTTCCGGCCGAGGTCCGTAATAAGAGCAAGACCAAAGTGTTTAATGATTTAAAGGCAATAGCGGTACGGCTTTCAGATATTCGACAGAAGCTTCACAACGCCAGTGCTGAACTCAAAGCTGATTTAGGAATTCTTGAAAGGCAAATGTCACAACTCAAGTCAAATCCAAGTGTCGTCATCCAAATAAAGCAAAAATTGGTAGAGATTTCAGCTCCGCTGCTGAGACATATCTACACTGAGCAAGAGCTGTATGATGTATCAGCAAGAGTTGGCATTAACAAATTAGAGATCGATCTCATTAGCTTCATGAATCATGTGTCAGCTGCATGTCGTTACCAATCCAGAAAAAATGCAGTAACAAGTCCTTTTAAAGCTCTAATCAAAGTATGTGCGCCTTAAAATGATGGATCAGACTTCTCTCCGATAACCAATAACGAAGCTACATTACTGGGAACTTCTTAGCGAGTTAATTTAATAAAACTACCTAATTTCAGATACTACTAGGCGACATGCAGTAGAAACTTGAGCAGTTCCTTTACAGCAATGTTTGTTGCACAGCAGAACATAGTTGGATAATAGAATCAGCAGATACCTCAACATAAATGCAGATATTTGTGCAATTGATTGTCCTGAAGAACCCAATTTTATGCGCTGTTTCTCCATAATAATTTTGAGATCCGGAAAATAAATTATCGCTCTATTTATCGGCTGCTTGTAGTCAATCCAGAAGAAATTCCATAACAGTCATTTACGACGATCTATATCAATGTGTTAAAAAAGGGTAGACTTAACTTCTCCCTAGCAACCTGATAATAAAGCTATATGAACGAGAACGTTAACTACTGAAGCTTATAATAAGCTAACTGAATGGGCCAACGAATTGACTGATTTTTCGAGATGCCGGCATATAGTCGTCTGCTAGTAGCCATGAATTACATCTACGAGAGTTCCATATCAGCTACGAATAATAAGCTTCAATGGCAGATTCTCTCGCATACATATTGTCCCAGTTTTGCGAATTCGGTCACTCGATCAGTTCATCATAAGGGTTAGGTACAATAACGCCGAATTTGCTTTAATGCCGAAAAATATGACGATCACCGAGCCAGAGATTTAAGTCCGCAAAAAGAAACTTGTATTAACTTTACTTTTTCGATGGCCTTATCGCCGAACTGAAGAATACTTAGAGAAGCTGAAAAAAACAACCTTAATATTTAACTAAGACTGAATTATATTGTCGTAAATTTGGCGACGATCACAGTTGCTTGTTATCCAGTTTCAACTCGTATGTCAAGTCTACAGCGTCATTCATAATCAGTAACCTTAGATTGTCTTTTTCTCGAGGAACATCCAGCGAAGCAGACCGTCCACTAGGTACAAATCGCTTCAGCGATAGTAGCTCATTGCCTCTAGCAAGAATCATAAACCAATTTTCAGACTGAGGCTTGTGGAACCGAGGAGCATACATTCTTGCTGGCTTACCATTTGAGTTGGATCTTTTATGCTTGAAAGTTACAGTAACCGAGTCATACTCGATTGCATCCACCTTAATATCCAACAGAGGCAAAGAATTTGCAATGCGTTTGAAATCCTTTTGCTTGTTTCTAGCCACATGCAATTTTTTGATCTGTGTATCCAGGTCTTCATCTAGCAGATCTTGAAGTCTAATAGAGCCTCTTGATCGCTTCTTCAGTTCTACTCCCGGAAGAGCACTAACTGGATCATCATCTTCCCAATAGCCCTGTTTGATATTTCTCATTAGAGCGATATACAAAAGGCAGCTAGACAAATATCCGAGTTCAGCAGCTGTATCAACAGCGGCCTGAATGATTCGGAGACTCTGGTCCAAAACAGCAACTGTATCCTGAATGTAATCCTCGATTGGAAGCTCAATTCTAGTCATATGTGCTTGAACCAAGAGGTAAGCCTTCACATGAGGGTCAACCATATGCAGTTCAAGATCCTTACCATGGTACCGAACCTTTTGTGAGAGCTCTTCATTTAACAAATCTTCATTATGTCTGAAAGCAAGCTCATCATACTCTGTTGCCATGGCCAATATCATCAAACAATCCTGCATGGTCATCTGAGGATGAATCTTTTCCAAGAACCGCTTCATGGTTTTATGAGATAGATAGTAAAAACTTGAAATCCTCAAAAACTTAGTGGGAATGAGCTTGCCATCCTCTTGTTCCACAACACATCCTGCACCAGACAAGTTAGCCACGGTCTTATCAATGAGCTTGACTGCCCATTCGTTTATATCATCAGAATGAGCACCCTCGATGCTATAATATGTCGGGTTATTGTGCATCCTTCTATAGAGGAAAGTCCATGTTAAAAAGTCTAGCGCTTGTTGCTTACTGGAAATTGTTCCTGCGCTGACCTCGGCCCCCAAATGGTCTTCCAAAACTTTGTGCAACGATGATTCAACAGGGAATCCACTATTCAAAAAGTACTTGTAAAACGGCTTAGTGGTTTGTTTGGTATATACTATTGCAACACCACTCGTATCATACGCTGGTCGACCAGCTCTACCCATCATCTGCAATACATCTGTCAAATCCATATCCCGGTAGCCTCCAATTTTGGCATCATAAAATTGAGTACCCTTGATGATCACCAGATAGGCTGGCAAATTCACACCCCAGGCTAATGTACTTGTAGCAACAAGAATCTGAACTTTGTTGCTAGCAAATAACTCATGACTGATCTTTCGATCGCTATCAACCAGTCCGGCGTGATGCAACGCAATACCAAATTGAAGTGCCAACTTCAGAGTATCATCCCTAACTTGGGACAGGATCTGCTCCAATTCGTCATCTGTCATCTTCAAGAATCGTCTTGGCGTTTCCTCCATACCGCACATGTGGATAAGATCTTGAGCAGTTATTCGAGTTTGACGACGAGAAGCCACGAATATAAGAACTGGCTTAGTAGGAGAGTGTCGTTTTATGGCCAAGAATGCAGGCTTGTTCATTGACTTCATCAATGCACAAAAGCCCATATTATCCGGGAATCCATCAATGTACATTTGAAGAGGGACAGGACGCACCGATGATGAGAAATTATACAGACCAGTGTTGTCCTTCACACCTAACCAGCTTGCCATATCTTGCGCGTTGGCGACTGCGGTAGACATTCCCAGCAATCGCACTGGCTTGTTAGTCTTGCTAGTGACAAAGTTCATTCGACTAACAATCATCTCCAAAATAGGACCTCGATCACTGGCGAGCAGATGAATCTCATCCATGATGATAAGCGATACCTGCTGTACAAATTTTCGGGTCTGCCAGTTTCGACTGATACCGTCAAACTTCTCAGGAGTAGTGATAATGATGTTTGCCTTTCTGATACTATCAGCATCAGGATTTGTATCACCAGTTAACTCTACCAACCGAAGCCCCGCCTTTTTACACAGGCCCTCCGACCAGTCGCCAACTCGCTCCTTGACTAGAGCTTTCATGGGCGCGATATACACCACCTTAGACCCAGGATACTTTCTGAACGCTGCCCACATAGCAAGCTCACAAGCTATAGTTTTACCGGAACCAGTAGGAGAACCAAGCAAAACACTGGTGTCCTTGTGATACAAGGTATTGAAAACCATAGTTTGCATAGGATTGAAATATTCAAACCTTTGTCCATATATATGTACTAGACGATCATCTCCTAAGGCCGTGACGGGAAGTGGTCTTAGCTTTAGCAACTTCGTCTGAATAGGTTGAGTGTCTGGTCGAATAAGATGCTTGAAAGACACAGACACACTGCTCTCCGATCCTGACCAGTAATCTGAAATGGCTCTTACAATTAGCTGATCCGGTAAAGGATCTTGAATGGGAATAGTGAAATCCAAGATATGTGGCTGATCCATAGCAGTTCTGAATAGATTGACCTTCTCAACATGAAGGATCTCCATTTTTTCAGAGTCATCCTCAATCCATATCCAGAAAAGTTGATTTTTGCCATGAATTTTGAAATCCCACACAAAGTCAGGCTCCAGTTCAATATGCACTCTCATAACTTTACTAGTAATGGGTCTAATTTCTGCAGTCTTAATTTCTAATAGAGGGAATCTGTCAACATAGCGTGCCACAGTGTGACCAATCCGACTGTTGTGAACCAGGTCTCCAATCTCGCCACTTTCCATATCTTTTAAACTAGATATGGAAGGGTTCTTGGCCTCTAAGTTACGAATAACCGGTAAAGGAAGGTCAAACTGGGCCAGTGGATGCTCGAATGACCATAATCGATGATCAACAGATTTGCAAAGAGAAAGTACCATACGAGCCAACTTACCCCACCTTCGGTTGATACAGATCAAGAACAAAGCTCTAGCGATTCGAATCGCATTCTGCGAAACATAATTTGCATCTGACGAAAGTGATGAGTCTTGAATAGTGGTCTTTGAGATATAAGATTGAAGTAGCACGTTAGTTTTCCCCTCAGCACTGTCTATATTTCCAGCAATCTGACAAGGTGCAGAATTCTCCCTGAGTTGGGTGAGTTCTTTGGACTCCTCTTCTCGTGCTTTGATTGAATCAAACTCTCCACTCATACTCACCATAGCAAGTATATCCGCTTCGGTGGCCATTGGATTCATTAAAGTGTTGAAAACTTCGACACTATTATTCAACAAATAGAAATCAGATGCAATTCTGCCAATTTCCTTGGCTACAAAAGAATCTGTTTGACCCTCATCGAATATGATCATCTGTATAGTGTGGAGTCGACGAGCTGCCTCAACAACCAATGCACGTCTTCTCTCGCCGAGAAGAGGGTCTTGTGAAACATCATCCCACTTCATCCCGTAAGCCAAAGGATTCTTGCGCATTCTAACAAATAAATAAGTGTAACCAAGCCACTGAACACCTTCATCAACATTTGTGACAGTACCCAAGGAGATTTCAGCGTTCAGATTATCAGCCAACTTGGGCTGAAGTCTTGATTCTATAGGATGCTGTTGAGTAATGGCTGACAAGTAGTGGTCTAGTCGATCTAACGAGGTACAAAGAATACCGGTACCATATTTTTCAAATTGAGGACGACCAGCTCGTCCAAAAATCTGAATGACATCAGAAATGCCTAGATCAACAAAGCCTCCACGTTTTGCATCATAGACTTGAGTGCCTTTAATGATAACAACAGCAGCAGGCAAGTTAACACCCCATGCCAATGTAGCAGTACAACAAAGAACTTTTATAGTGCCTGCTAGAAACAACTTTTCAGTCATATTCCTTTCCGAACGCATCAGACCGGCATGATGGACACCAAAGCCTCGATCAAATAGCTCCTTCATATCCTTGTTCTTCCATTTGGCCATATCACGCTTAGTCTGCTCATAGCCTGGAGCTTCTGAACAATCGAACAAATCAGAATCTCCGTCTTTTTGAGCCATTGATATAAATGTACGAGCAGTTTTCACAGTATCCTTTCTAGAATGCACAAATACCATTACTTGATGACCCTCCTCAAGCATGTCGACGAGGTGTCCGTAGCTGACTCGATCAATATTATCAATAGCTTGCCTGCTACCTGCCTTACCTTTGACACCAATAAATTGTTGCTTGAGTGGAACGGGTCGGAACGATGAATCAAAGAAGAACAGACCCTGTTGGGGATTTACTCTTAAGAAGTCGGCAACGTCGACAAAGTTGGGAAGGGTGGCTGAAAGTCCGACAATTCGAATCATAGACTGGGTGCTTTCCACTTGACGAAGAGTCCTGGCAACTAGTGATTCAATAACAGCACCTCGCTCTTCATGCAGCAAATGAACCTCGTCAATGATTAAGAGTTTGACCTTCATGACAAGCTCATTATCTCCGGTAGACTTACGGGAAACAACATCCCATTTCTCTGGAGTTGTGACAATGACCTGGGTAGCAGCTATTTCAGCTCTAGTTAGCTGCATATCTCCAGTTAGCTCCCTGACGTTGATTCCAAGCCAAGCAAGTCGCGAACCCATTTTCTCAACAATTTCTGCTGCTAAGGCCTTGAGAGGAGCAACATAGATGATCTTAAAATCGTCGTAATCAACATCAAAAGTTTCACTTTCCTCATCCCACGTACTATATTGATAAATAGTACGCAACATTGCGAGCAGAGCTACATCGGTTTTTCCCGCACCTGTTGGAGCACAAACCAACATGTTTTCATTAGACTTGTACCCGACAGGATACACCAGTGATTGCATTCGATTGAGACTCTTGTATTTGCTGAAAGTGCCCTGGCAAAGAGGATCCAAATCCTTAATAGCCACTAGATGATTATTATTGACATTTGTGCGTGGCTTGGGATACGGAATAGTCACTTCATCATAATATTCCTCTTGAACTCGTTCCGTTCCTACTGGCAGACTGTACTTGGTACCAAATGCACTCATAGTGTTACCAGCTTCATGAGACCTGTAAACATGAGGGTATTGTGGGTCCACAGTATCATATTCAAGAGTTTGGGCCTTATTAGCCAACTCAACTCGATTTTGCTGGATCTTCTGTTGACGGTCCCGATTTGACAAGAAGGGGCCATCATCCTGGGGATCATTATCTTTTAGTAAATCGTTACGACGCTGAATCAGATCCATAACCAACTCCAAATTGTCATATCCTAAGATATCGGCAAATGTGCCCTGAAGTTCATCGTCGCTAGCGTCCGACCTGATCACTCCTAGTAGCATATCAGTAAGCTCTTCGCCAGGGAATGCGGTTTTGCCCTGGCTTGCAAGACTATCACACACCTGTCTCAACCATGCGAGAGAAGACTGAGAGGACGATTCGTCAGAAGATGATGAATCCTGCTCAGATTCAAAATCAGGTATTACGAGCAGATCATTATCAAACCCTCTGTAATCAATGGGCTTGTCGATTTTTAAGTCCAGCCCTTCTAGACCTTGTTGTAACTCGGCCAATTGGGCCAAGAATGTGTCCACACTGGACATTGTATAGAAATGCAAAATATTAAATCAAATATGCTTGAGTAATTCTTAATGGAAGGATTTCAAAAAAATTCTAATAAATATGAAAGATCGTCAGGAAGTTAAGTTCAATTACCGTATCTAAATATTGATATGCGTTGGTGACGCAGCTCATGTGACCTCGCTCAGGGGTAACCCCGGAAAAATACACTGGAATTAACAAACAGAGAAACAAGCCAAAAAAAGGAACAAAATATTAATAATTCATTAATGAAGAGCTCATAAACGAAGGATTGGTCAATTAAGGTTGAAAACCACTCACTCGATTTATATTCTCACACACTTGTTTGTTCGCAGATGAGCAGCTTAGGTCATAGCAGCCAAAACTGATCTCCTCAAAGAAGATACATCTCTAGTGGTAATGGCAAACGTATTTGCACACTTGATGACAGTATCAGCACCAATAGGATGACCAGCCAATGATTTCATCATTGAATACACCTCAGCACTTGAGCCAAGTCCTAGAAGAGTTTGCTCATGGATCTTAAACATGGCTAATGCCACACGGAATAAATAAACCTCACCTTCGACACAAAATAAAACATCCCATAGTCTTACCAGAACTTCGACAGGCAAAGCTTCAGTGAAACACGATAAAAACCAGTCAAAGGTGATAAACTGAATCTCAACTTTGAACTCGTCGAAATGGGCTTTGAGCTGGGGGAAAAACCGTTCAAAATAAATATTAAGGACACCCTGACTTGCCCTTGACGTTAACAGCGGAGCACTGAAATACCCTTCTGGCAAAATGTTCTCTACGAGACTTACCAAGGACCAAAATGCATCCTCTTCTGTGGCATAAGTCAATAGTAACGTAGCAGCAATCATGTTCATACCTTGACAATAGCCAATTGCAGGATTCCAGTAACTGAAAGCAACCAGAACTCGACGGAGTTTTTCTTTTCCAGCACCATCACCACTGAAAAATACATTATGAGGCATAGTCCTATGCAAGTCCAAATCGATCTGAACAATAGCCTCGGATGATTCTGTACGAGACGTCAAACTTTCATATGTGCCCGGCTCTTTGAGAGTCCATGCTCCAGAACACTCACCCCATATTTTAGGTCTATAACTCACTGCCACACCAGCATAAACTAGTTCTCGGAACTCTTTATAGTAAGCTCTTAATGAAGCAGATTGCAACAAAAGGGTCCCACGAGCGCCAATGAGCTGTCCACCAGCCTCAATAATAGCCAACTCACCACTCCCTATAATACCGTTAGTCCTAGGCTTGGTCTTTGTCTGCTTAGCCAGTCTTTTTAGGAAATCATCCCATTTATGCTTCTGGGAGTTTTCTTCCTCCTTGTGAATGTCACTTAGTGTTGACAACAATAGACCAACAGATCTTTGTTGTTTGCTTCGAGCAAATGCATCATCGCTGGTAGTGACGGATTTTGCAGCCGTGATATTGCTAACAGTAGCAAGATTTTTCACATTACTTGACTGAATAACATCAGCTGTTAATGGACTATCTGGGTCATCATGCTTTTGATTATGACTTGAATTCGCGCTCGAATAAACAAATCCAAATCTGTCGATGAGTTCATTCTCATAGTTTTCAGAATTGAGAGCTGGTGGTTGACTGCGCTCTGGTATAAAATCTTCAAGTTCAACAGGACCATGACTGATTTGGCGATGAGCATGGCCATCATGGCCGTCGCCAGATATTTTACTGATAATGGAGGCAGCTCTGCTGGAAGGAACTCGATGCAATGTCACTGGTGCTAGTGGTTGACCTTGAGAAAGCTTTTGATTTGGGCTTTGACTCTGGATGTTGATATTTTCATCTGAATCTGGGTGGTTTGGTTCAGGTTTTGAATATTGATGTTGCTGGGACCCAGGGATCCTTTCATCAGGAAGCATTCCAGACAAGATACTATACCAATTCTGCCTCTTTGGAGACATGAGTGAAGCAGTTGACGATTTCAAGTCAACCATAGGGGCAGAAACCGCTTCGGAAACCAGCTCATCTATAACTTGACTCGGGTTACTGATCGATGTAGCAGGCAAGTTTATTAGACGCTTGTCGACTTCAGATCGGGCAGTTCCCAGCTCAGTCAACATCCTTCGCAGCTCACGCTCACGATCTTCATTCTGCCGTCGTATCAGTGCAACTTCAGCTTCGCGCTCAGCCAAATCTTTAGCCAATTGTCGAACAACAGTGCATAAGCCATACCGTTCCACAAACCTGGTGATGACGGAATCAGGGGCAAGATGGAGGTTTCCAGGAACTGCGGATTCAGGAAGTTCATCAAATAACGTCCGACTTGAATCGGCAATATCAGAATGATCATCCTGATAAGAATCATCACCGATGGTATTGGTGGTGACAGAATCAGTTAATCCATTGACAGGTGCAGATCTGTCTGTCGACAGCTTATGGATCGACTGAGGCAACATCTGCCTAGTCGATGCATGCAACGCTAAACTGACAGGACGCACACTAATGCACGTTATCAAATGGTATAATTCGTACTAATGCAAGGGGTCCACGTCAATTCAAATAACGTTTGTTAGTGCGATGCGTTCACTAATGTGGGGTGAGGGAGGATCGTGCAACCCACAAGAATAACCGTTGAAATATGCAATGAGCCCAGCCTTACGTCTTCAATGCTACTCATGACAGTGGCTAGACCCAGGCCCTATCATCGAATAGTCAGACCGTCTAATAGAGTATTTAACGGGGGGTCTAATAGACTATTTCACAGTCAAAGAGTAGCAGCTAAGAATCCGTATTTCTTCTATGATTGTGAGTTTTAATGTGATTGTGAAGATGCAGTTAGTTAATTGGAGGGGGGATTAATACTAACAGTAGTAGCACAAAAGCAGCCAAAACAGACCTTTGATCCGGGGCATAGTCTGGGCGAATATGAATCGACAGAACAGAGAATAAAAAAGGTTTTTGGAGAATTAGGATCCAGGGAGGCTAGTCGGCAAGAGGCAGATCAAAAAGCTAGATTGATAGCTGGGATCAAAGTGCCGGCCAAGCCAGAAGAGCCAAATAACTGTTGCATGAGTGGATGTGTAAATTGTGTGTGGGAAATGTACAAAGATGATTTAGAAGATTGGAGAGCAAAGAGAAATAAGGCCAAAAAGCAGTTGGCATTACCTGAGTATGCCGCTGTAGCATGGCCAAGTGATTTTGGTCCTGAGCCTGTGAGTCGGGCCCATATTGTGGAGGAAGATGCAGAGAGTTGGGAGGGAGTAGATATGAATATCAGAGTGTTTGTTGAGACAGAACGACGACTGCGTGCTCAGAAACTGGCTCGAGCAGGTCTATGAGCACGTACATTGTATTGTCAAGTATGAACATGAGTGACCAGAGTCGAGAGGAGTCGAGGAGTCGAGAAGTCGGGGAGATCGAAGAGCCAAATAGTCGGGCAGCCAAAATTCGAGGAGATCGAGTAAAATGTCGAGAATCGAGCCACTTTGACAGGTCTCTGACAACTTTACCTTCAAATCATAATCTCAAATCCGTGATGTTTTAACGGCTTTATACACCAGAGCATAATGATTCAGTGAACTTAAATTGGACACATCATTTATACATAATTAGACTATATTTATTAGATATAAATAACTATATTACTACCAGATGAAATAGTCATGAAATAGTCATGAAATAGTCGTAGAGCTGTCGTGAAATTGTCAAGTCGTCTACAAATTGCGGAGATCATAATCAACTGATCGGCTCTAGAGTGCACATCTACATAACTCACGCTCAATTCAATTAATTTATATACTTATTCAAGATCAACTCCTTTGGTGGTCAAATCGGCCTTAGCAGCCTCAATTTGCTTGTTAGTTGGATTTACTTTATTACAAACTTACCTGAAGCAATTCTTGATATTTCTCAGGCTTGTCGTTAAACGTCATCACATCATAACCCAATGTGCCCAGCGCGTAAGATCCAAACGAAACCAGTGCCCAAAATGGCACAACAGGGAGGATTTCAGATTGGACAACAGGAGAAGTAGGGACGATTCCTGACAGTAGTGCCAGATATACGGCCGACACCAGTCCTCCAGCAATGGCAGTCTGAGTAGCTTTGGTCATTTTGTGACGTGTAGAGAACGCGGCTTGTGTGTGGGGACTGACATTTATAGAGTGACGGATGTGCATAAGCAGGGCATCTCATAATTAGTCCCGGCCAGGGGAGTGAGAGCGAAAATTGTAAAACTTTAGCAAGTGAAATTGTAAAAGGTTGGCGAGAGAAAGATTGGTGTAAAAGAGTAAATTAGTAAAGTGGGTGAAGCTGAAAGTGGGATGGATCTCGAAGATTTGGTGACAAGGCTCCGTGAGGAGGCTCTGAATGGTTCTGACAATGCCAAATTGCAGAGTACCGAAGTTCTACCATCCGTATTCGATCGGTTTCTATCGGAGCCTAGCTCGAGGAAACTATGTTTACAGGTTGTGGGCAATGCTATAGCAGATTGTGATATCAATCGTCAGCTATTGCTGGCAAATCTGCCATTTAGAGACGCCATTGTTAATCAGGCTGACAATGATCCAACCATAGCTTCGCTAGTGGTGTCAGTGGTTTTTAATCTTTGTAACAATTATGATCCTGGATTTGAATTCATTTCAGAGAGTCAGTTTGGCAATACTGTGGTGGAATTGATCAGTTTGCATGGAAATAACTCTGAATTTCGTCTTGATGTTGCTCTATCATGTGTGGAGCTTTTCGTCGATGGCCAAATGATCGACAGACTGGCAGCAAATATCCGGGATATATTACAAGAGTTATGTAATAGCACCGATGAGGTGGTACCCGTTTTGTTACAAATCATTGGCACGCAGAAGTACGATTCGGAATATTTGGATGCTGAGAAATTCTCTGAACTAGTAGAATGCTTGACTAAAATAGACGAGGATTGTGCTATTGATGCAGTCAAAGTGGCAGCACAAATATCATCTCAGGAGGGATTTCAAAATGTTGTTGCCATTAACACTGATAATATTGCATTTTCAAGGCTGGTGGATATGGTGAATTCAGACAATGACACGCAAGTAGTGGTGGCAGCATGTGTACTGGGCAATTTGGCTCTTGACAAAGACAGTATTGAGCATATAGCTGAACATGTGAATTGCCAACGGATAATGGAAGTTCTGGCGCAAAGTTCTCAGCCATACCAATTACAATGTGCTCATTTGATTCGGAACATATGCTCTGTGACTCAGTTCAGGACGCAGATATACAATCTCGGAGCGCCAATTGTAGTTCAGAAATTGCTAGACTGTTTAACATTTTCTGCCCTTCAGGCGTTGGGAGTCCAATTGGCAAGATCGTTGTTGTATTCTGCCGATAACAGTTTGATAGTATTGATGTCTAAAATATTAAGTTTCACTGCCAGCGATGGCCAAGTGTATTTAGATATTGATCTTGCCTGCATAGTGGCTATTGACGGGATTTCTAATGGGTTTCCTGATGTTTCTAATGGAGTCTCTGATGTTTCTAATGGAGTCTCTGATGTTTCTAATGGGGTTTCTGGAGTTTCTAATGGAGTTTCCAATGATATTTCCAATGAGATCTCTAATGAGCGTGCTGACACGCATAGCGGAGTAACCAATATTATTGGTGAATCTGTAAATAGGCTATTGAGTGATATGGAGCATTACGACAATTCGCCTCCCTCTTTAGCATCTCTATTGAAAATAACCAGGGTTATTGGTGTTGTATCCACCAAATGGCCCGAGCTCCTTGACAGTGATCTAGTTCATCAGGTAGTGCAACGTCATGGAACCTTTGGAGATACAGATCTTGCCAGAGGAGTTGACAACAACTTGGAGTACATCATCACTGTATACTCTCAACGGTCAATAGCCTAGATTGTATACCAATGTCAATAACCCATATTGATGAATTGACGAACAAAATAACGAACAAAATAACGAGCAATCTACAATCTTATCAATCCCAGAAACTGATTACAACCTAATCAATCTCAAAACTGCAAATCTAATCAGTCCCAGAAACTGACTAAAATCTAATCAATCCCAAAACTGACTACAACCCCAAACTGACTACAACCTAATCAATCCCAGAAACTAACTACAACCTAATCAATCGCAGAAACTAACTACAACCTAATCAAAACCAACATCAACATAGTCTTTTCGGCAATTAGCTGATTATATAATAGTATCAATCTCTTGAGCATAACCAAGAGAATTAGAGATGAGTCGCTCAGCACCTGCATCGGTTCCAAGACCTGGAACATCTCCGATTTCAATATCTTGATCCACAATATTAAACACAATACGTCCTTCTTTCAGATCCCAACCAGGCTGACTCTTGACAAAATCTACAATCGCCTTATCCGAAGAGAAAAACAGCAAATGACGTGCATTGGAAAGAGGCAGCGAAGTATAGGCCCGTTCAGCACATGCAGCAATCTCTGCTCGGACAGTAAACACTAGAGATTCAGCGAGAATAGCAAACTCGCTAGACGGTACAACTGATCTGTCAGTAATGGCCTTCCATACCTTGTCATAGGAGCCCTCCATCAACCATCGCTCTAACCTCACAGGATATGAAACAAACTCATCTTCTTCTGGGTTGTCCAGAGTCTCCAACTCGGTGTGAAACTCTGCAATCTCATGCTTGGACAATAAAAGCAGCAAATATAGACCCACCACTTTGGTCTCGTTGTTGCTCTTTGGCAGATTCAACTCCTTGGCATAAAATGGCCGAATCTGTGCCACCAATCGGTTGACCTCTTCGTCGTCTCGGATGTGAATGGCTCCGAATACTCCCATCTCGAGCACATGACGTGCTGCTATCAAATCATTCCTGTCTGCAGTTGGCACAGGCACCATCAAGCCTAGCTTCGCCAGCTCAAGCTTGATTTTGCTTAGAATGGCAGTGGCTTGCTTGAAATCAGTGGCATTGAAAGCTTTTAGAAACTCCTGAGATAGCTCCGGTAACCCCATATTCAAACAATCAAATAATCGAATCCCTTAAATGGCGTTGGTTCTAAATGGTTCCAAAGATCCAATCCAATCTATCCAATGCAGTAAAACTTGTAACAATCGTAATCGTCCAATTACGAGCCAATAACTAGTTACTAGTAATCACAACAATTCACAGTCAAGTGCTAAGCCAATAACAATCAATAACTATTGTCAGATCAATCGTCGCGGATCTATTCCTGTCGTTACTAAGGTGGAGTGTACAGTATAATGCTAAGTGAGGCTACACGCCAGCTGCCAGCCTTACACAACTAATTAGCCCACAGTTAGCCTCAGACAGCCCTTCACACTAATTTCATAGTAATTAGTACTGGCAAACTACTGTATAGAAGGATCATTTTTTGGTAGAGCAAAACACAGTCAAAAATAGTCGACAAATCAGTACAAACAAGCAACAAAATAATGTCTATAGTTTATTGCGGGGTGTGTGGATTCCCTCCTGAATACTGCGAATTTGGAGGAGTTTTCAAACGATGCAAAGAATGGCTCGAGACTGCCAATTCTGAGCTGTTTAACAAGCTATACGGTGTTGACTCGCTCGAAACAGCAACTTCAAGTTTGTCTCTTGAAAAGCAAGAAGAGATTGATCGAAAGATCCAGAAAGCACAGGCCAAGGAAGAGGCCAAAGCAGAGCGAGAGCTCCAGAAAAAGCTCTCTACAGTAGTGACCATCAAGCGGATCGAACGATCCAAGCGGAAGCAAGTTGTTTCTATAAGTGGACTTGAGGTGTTTAACATTGATCTCAAGAAGCTTGCAAAGACGTTTGCGTCGAAATTTGCTACTGGTGCTAGTGTGACCAAGAGTTTAGAAGGACGAGATGAGATTGTCATTCAGGGTGATGTTTCTGATGAGGTAGTAGAGTATGTGAATGAGCTACTAGAAGAGAAGGGTCTTGAAGGAGTCAAGGTTGAACAAGTCGAAGATAAACCTAAGAAGAAGAAACCCCAGCAGCCAGGGGTCCCTGAAAGTAAATAAATCAAATCGATGTGAAGAAATTGTGAAGAAATGTGAAGAAACTGTGGAGAAGCGAACCAACAAACTCATCGAACTACAAACTCATCGAATTACAAACTTATCAACTACAAACTCATCGAACTACAAGCTTATCAAACTACAAGCTTATCAAACTACACATTCAAACTCACAAATAATAACTCATTTAACTTATGTACCATGCTAAAACAACAGACTCCAAGAGCCAACGATCAAACTAGAAATAACCACAAATGTAAGGATTCCAGCACCAACCTTGTCCTTAGTTCGGATCGTCAACACACTGAAAATATTATCAGTGTCATCCAGACCAGCAGTGACATTACCAAGGGACGAAGCTCCAGTCTTTTGAGTGAGAGGACCCGGCATAGTGTTGATAAGAAGAGTGTTGAACACTTCCAAAGCACAAATCTGTTCTCCTAATCCAATGATATTGTCGTAAGTAGCATTTCTCCAATCCTGTCCACATGTATGGCCATCGAAACCACCAGAACATTGATTAGCAGCACCTTCAGCAGAAGCCTGGATATAAGGCATAATCTGGTCTTGGATATCAGGAATCAACTGCATGGTAAGTCCGAGGAATCGCGAGAAAATACCCTTGAAGCATCGCTCATCTGTATTACATCCTGTAGCAGGGCAAGCAGCTTCATACATGATTTTGTTTGGGAAAAATACCGTTGCTCTTGCCCAGATCAAATTGACTCGGTCAAGCCAAATAGGATTTCCAGTATAGTTATACATGTAGGCACAGCCCGACATGTACAAGCCGTAATTATAAGTCCACTCATATGGTTTCACACCTGTGCAATTCTCTTCAGTATAAGCACCATCATATATTCGGTAATAAGCATCAATACCACCTTCTGCCGCGGAGAAGTTGACAAACTGCACACCAGTGGTCCAGTTCCATACACGTTCAGCCCACTGCACATACATGTCATCTCCAGTATATCGAGCCAGTCTTGCACCCAGATGGAACAAAGCACCATTGGCAACATTGTTTTTGTAATCATAACCACTATTCCAAGTATAAATCTGCCATCGTAGACCTCCATGGCATGTGGAATTGTCCCATCGCGCAGCCATGGTGTTGAACACCGCCTGTGCCAAGTAAAGCCAAGATGGGTAGTTTCCTACCGGATTGGAGAAGTTCTTTTCAGCAGCACCCATCACAGCCACTCCCCAGAACGCTTGATCGTCATTTCCCTCTACCAGAGTCTGGTTTGAAGGCATGTAGTCAAAATGAGTTCCTGTCTGGTACAATAAACTGGACTTGACGAGGTCAACAAACGTATCATTCTTGGTGTAGTACGAGTAATCAATGAGTGCACCCCATGCTACTCCAGACTCCCACCAATAATACGGAGGCTGGAAGGTTCCTGGTGACTGGCCAGTGGCATTACCATTGTAATAATCCAGCATACCTTGGGCTACCAGAGCCTGCGCTTCATAGATACTGCTAGCACTGGTTAGATCCAAAGTGAGGGCCGCGACTGACGTCACCACCGATATTAAACACAGAATCAACTTCATATTGCTCACTGAAAAAGACTGCCAAGGAGAAATACCAAAAAAAATCTTCAACCGAGAATAGCCGACCCGAAAAATCTAAAAAAACAAGACCTTGGCGAGCTGCAAATCACAAGACAAAAAAAAACAATCACAACTTAGCGTGGAGCAAACTGAATCACACAACCACACTGGTCAAATCTCCAACAAGATAAATACACAAACTTAACGAGTAGGTTGTCGAGCTTCACCGACTGTTGAATGAATTACAAAGGACTGCAACTGGTAGCGATTGAGGTAATCCACGTAGTCAGCCTTGTCCAGGCTATATATAGGTTGCGATTACGAAGATGGTAAGTTATGCACTCAGCCCTGCCCCGTCGTATAAAAAGTTACGCGAGTTAAGGGCGGGTGCCAAGACGGGATAGAGTGTGAGGGGGAGAGAGTAGAGAGAACTGAGAGAATGGAACAGACAAGAAATGACCAAAATATACTAACTACAATCTATTGGATATTACAAGAGTGAAGATTAGTTAACATTAGTTATGAAAGCGATGTGGCATTGGTGCGGGACTATTGATTGTGGGGTTCTTTTTGTTGTCATTGAGCCGAGTATGCACTGACCTATATTATTACATAAAAGGATAGTGAGGGATGTAGGGTGGAGGAGTTAGGGCGATGGAGATGTATGTACAGTGATGTAATAGTAGGATGGAGTTAATGGAATAAGAGAGTGTGAATCAATGAGTTATGGATGCTTGTTTTAAGTGAACTGTGATGAATTGTTTACTTGTTTAATTGTTTAATTGTTTAATTGTTTAATTGTGTTTAGCTGTTTAATTATATTGAATTATATTGAATTATACCATCATTTCCACTGTGTTGTTGCTGATCGAATGTGGTAATTCATTTCTTACTGCAGTTGTGCAGTATGATGGAGCAATGCAACCACTAGTGTACATGATGCGATGGAGATCAAATAGACAAATGTTTGCTAATCGGTGCAGTCGAGGAGTAATCTTTGATTGTAATAAACAGTATCTATGAATTTATAACATGAACTATGGCAGTAAGAGTGCGGAAGGAGTGCGGAAGTGTGGTGGTTTTTGTCTAGCGTAGTACAGACATCACTAACTCACAGCACTCTTCAGATGCTCATACACTAGAAAAATCAACGCACTGGATGGTGCTGATCTACAAATAGTAATACCACACCCTCGATATAATGCTCGCAATCCTCCAGTTTTGTAGATATCCACTCCAGATGCAAAGAAACCTCGGGTAGATGCACCTGACATCATAGCTTCAGTTTGCATTCGACTTTTAATTGTATCAGCAGGAAACAATGACAAATTATACGACACACCTGCTGCTGCTCCTCCTATCATGGCTTCTCCACTAGTTACAGTATCTCGTCCATTCATTTTCTTAAATAATCGGCCAACATACTCATAGGCTCCAAACCAGGAAGCAGACCCTCCAGACTCTCGAATCAAAGTACCAGTCTGCCCTCGCCAAAACCCTCGGAGTCCTTCATACCTGTAAACAGCAAGAACCGTGGACCACGCTCCTTGTTTGATGGCCGAGGACGAAGTTGAGGGAGAAATCGCTTGAACCTGAATCCTACATTTTACAAGCTCAATAGGGGTAAGTATAAACGAAGCAAATGCTCCACTACCACCTCCACAAACAAGCGACCGTTGACCATCTGATAACCCAGATCTTGCAAGCCATTTTTGAAGCAAGTTGTATGCAAAAAACAATGATGCATTTTCGGCTGCTGCTCCTACTATAGGTGATGAAATACCCCTATATAGGCCAACCACCCCCTCACTTTGAATCCCTTTAACAAAGCAATCAATAGGACCCTTGAAAATCGGCCGAGTCACATCTTGAGATTGTAATCGAACTTTTACAGTATCAAATGGATACTCTATTAATTTTCCTGCTGATCCTGCTATTGACCCACATACAATATCCGTCAACGGACTAATTTTCAGATCGTTTGATCCATGGTTACTATCGTCTAACTCATGGTTAATATCAAGATTAACGTCCACAAAGGTGCTACCACTAGACTCCATCGGCTATACCGATCTATCGTCACTTTTGCTAATGTCAGTACATAAAATGGTGATGAATAATCGTTTAAGAAGATGTTTTTTCCGCCAAGGACTAATATATGAAGTGACTCTATCGGCCAGGGGTGCCAATTACCCATGATGACGATTACTGTGGATACACCAGAGAACTAGACCCAACTATAGTTCAACAATCAACGTAAACAATCGTAAATAACCCAACATTACCATTCTAAGATTCAATACCTTAATATATTACAACTCAAAATCAAAATAAATGCCAAAAATTCCTCAAGTTGGTCCTGTTATCGCGACGCTTATCTCTGTATCTGCCTGTGCCAAGCTGCCTCTTTAACCAGACGTAACTTAAACTTGCAGGCGCTTCTCCATATAGTGATAACCGAACAGCAGATCCACCAAAGGGATATCCAATATCTGAATTGATATCTGAACAGCAATAGAATCAATTGACATCTCAGATTATAAAATAAAATGCCAAATTTATCACCAAAGTCTATAAACAACACAAAAGTTTCTAAAGTACTTTATTTCAGTAGCTTTTATCTACTATTTCATGCCTGACAGTAACGTAGTAGTACCATCCTAGCACCATAGTATCCCCCATGGTATCTCCACAACTGCACCACACTCACCCCGATAATAGCATATTCTGTGGGTAAAGCCAGATCACTGTACTCCACCTTCATTCTCCTACCACCAGCAATGGATCCAGCCATAATCTCAGCGGTCATGGCCCCGCCAGACCCGCCAGCATCAAAGTCTATGTATACGGTGGATACGCTACTAGAATTGGCCAAATCACCATTGGTCAAACCTCCTTCCGATATGCTTCGTTTGGAAATTCCCAAATACTCTTCCAAACCTGTAAACTCCAAATCTGGATCCCATCGAGATATTGAAACTTTTGGACCTCCAAGAGCTTCGTTTGCAAGCTCGGGAACTGGTCCACCAGGACTGGGGTCTTCAGCAGGCTCGCAATATCGATATCAGAAGGGCCAGCTGGGGTCTGGATCAATACAGTCTCCATCCTCTGCAACAACAGGTTCTAACACTGATAGATCAGCCAACTACAATAACCGACGCCAGCAACAAAAGTCTGGAGGATGGGATATGCCTCAAGATGGAAAAGATCCAGAGTGGTTCAACCAGGAGCTGGCTCCACAAACTGCTTCAAACAATGATGTAGGGCTATCAGATTTGGCCCGTCCTACCGGTAACCATTCGGTTGAAGAGTTTGAGATGTGGAAAGCACAAATGAAAGCGCAAAAGATCGCCCGTGAAGGTGGTGGTGGTTCTAGTGGTCCTAATGGTGGCAGTGGTGGTCCCAATGGTGGTAGTGGTGGTTCTAGTGGTGGTCCAAGTGGTATATCTGCTTCGGACTCTCCAGCAACCAGCCAATCTGAGCCAAAAGGTGATATCGACAACATGTTTGGCATGTGGGATACTTTCTCTGTTGCACCTTCAACCCAACAACTCAAGCAACAACAACAAATGGGCCAAACACGAGCTTCAAGTCAAGCTTCTCGATTTTCCAGTTTCTTTGGTGATGGTCCTGGACCCCACCAATCTTCTGTGCAAGGTGTACCATCAACTCCGCCTGTACCAGGTGGACTCGGGCCACCTCATGGCATTCCCGGTATGTCTGGTCCTCCTGTTCCTCCTGGTATTCCCGGTATGCCTGGTATGCAGTCAGCTCATCTTCCACCACAAGTACCAGCCGGTCATCACCCAAGTTCTGGTGCTCCTCCTCCTCCTCCTGCTCCAGATTCAGAGCAAGCAGGATTCCAACGAGTCATGGCCATGTTGGATCCTGGTCAATTCCAGCCTGGTCCACAATCAATGCCTCCAACTCCTGGTCAGCATGGTCAGCATGGTCAGCATGGCCCTCAAACTCGTGGTCGTCATGGACCTCCTGTCCCTGGCCAACATGTTGTGTCTCCTAGTCCTAGTGGTCCTCCACTACCAGGAACTGGAAATGATTTATTCTTTATGAGCCTATTAAATAAAGGAGGACCACCAGGAGCTCCTCCTCAACCCCCTCAACCTCCTCAACACCAAGAGCATCCTCCTTGGATGTTGGATCCAAATGGAAATCCTGTAATGCCCCCATTTGGCCATCCTATGTTTGGCCAGATGCCTCCAGGATTTGATCCGAGATATATGCCAATGCCTCCGCCTATGAATCCTGATGGTACCCCACAATTCCCTATGAATCAATTGGGTAGACCAAGCTAGTGTATTAATAAATGATGATGATCATTGTCTTTGTAAGCTGGATTAGTCCTATGATCTCTGCTGTTATCCCTATTATCCCATAGGATCCCATAGTATGATCCATTCGGCGATCCATTGGGTGATCGATTCGGTGATCCATTCGGTCACTCTATTATCACTTCGAATATCATTGGTTTTCTTTCTGTTTTTTATTGCAATTTTCATTAATTTCTTTTTTCCATTAGACATTCCACATATCTGCATCTCACACTTCATCACTTCCTAATTCATTACCTCATGCATGTTTAGAAGGGCCGTGGCAATTGCTGGAGTTGCCATAGTTTGGTGGTTGTGGTTGTGGTTCTGGAGGTGGACCTACGACTATGTAGTGGTCATAGATGCAGGGTCTACGGGGTCCAGAGTGCACATTTATCAATTCCAAGGTTCTGAACTCGTTGATGACACCTTTCACAAAGTAATAGGAGGATTGTCTGATTACTCAGAACATCCTGAAAGAGCGAGCTCTAGTTTGAAGCCGCTGCTGGATATGGCTGTTGACACCATTCCTTGGTATCAGAGACGATATACTCCTATTACTCTAAAGGCCACAGCAGGTTTAAGAATGATCGGCGCCAATAAGAGTGAATTGATACTTGATAATGTTCGAGACTTTCTGCACGAGTACCCGTTTAAAGTCGATGATGTACAAGTTTTGGACGGCTCTGATGAAGGCATATATGCTTGGATCACTTTGAACTATATGCTAGGGAATATTGGTAGTACGAATGGGTTGAAAAATAGAACTGCTGCAGTGTTCGAATTAGGTGGAGGATCAACACAGGTAGTATTTGAGCCTAGTCGTCTTCCACATCAACCTGAAGACATGCCATTGATTCACGGCGATCACCAATACATTCTAGATTATCATGGTCATGTTTACACATTGTATGAACATTCGCATCTAGGATATGGTCTAATGGAGGCTCGCAGAAAGCTTCATCAAGATGTAGCGCTGTCTCTCAAGGGTAGAAAGGACTCGCTATACGGCAATGCCATAAACTTGACTGATGGTGATGTATTAACAAGTCCTTGTATTTCTCCGGGCCTAAACAAAACCGTGGCAATAAATGTCGCTGATAGTAATGGTCCCAAGTATGTGCAAGTGGTTATGAAAGGACCTGATCCGAGTGATGATGAGTACTGTGATAACTTCAGTCACTTCAGTCAGTGCTTTGAGTACACAGAGGCAATGTTGAATAAAGATGAGGAGTGTCAGATTGTTCCCTGTTCATTCAACGGTGTTCACCAGCCTTCGCTGGCAGAAACATTTGCAGAAGAGCAGCTTTATATCATCTCATACTTCTATGATAGAATCTTCCCTCTCAATATGCCAACTGAGTTCCCTCTGGGCCAAGTTAGAGACTTAGCCGAAATGGTATGTCGTGGCCCATCTTCGTGGGAATCTCACTTTCCTGATGCCTTGGATGAGTTGATGTCGAGACCAGAGTATTGCCTCGATTTGACTTTTATTTATGCCATTCTTCACCACGGTTATGGCATCCCTATAGATAGAACCGTGACTTTGGCCAAACGCATTGATGGGTTTGAACTAGGTTGGTGCCTTGGAAACGCTTTATCGATTTTGTCGAGTGCATCTTCCAAAGCTACCACCATCTTTTGAACACGGAACTACAGAAGAAAAAAAATAATTAAACACATCTAATCAATACAACTTCATATTTATCTACATCATCCACGAATCACTGCTTCAAGAGGGATTCCATCATACTCGCCATAGCCCAACGCCAAATTGACGTTCTGTAGGCACTGAGTGGCAGCACCCTTCAGAAGGTTATCGATAGTAGCGACGATGACCACTCTGTCTTGCTTCTTGTTGACTCCAAAACCTCCAATAACAACACCATGCTTTCCAGACACATCACGGACCAAAGGAGCTTCGCCTGTCACAGTGATGAGCTTCTCACCTGCATATCTATCCTGGTAAATATTTCTAATTTCTCGTGAAGTAAGCTTCTCCTTGAGAGGAATATTAATAGTGTGACTGATTCCTTGGAACCACGACGCAACGTGAGGGGTGAATGCAATTTGCTTTCCAAGCTGGCTGGAAACCTCTCTCTCATGGATATGATCAGTCAATGAATAAGGAATAAGATTATCTCTCAAAACGTTAATATCATTTTTAGGAGATGGCTTGGTTCCAGCTCCAGAGTATCCAGACACACCAAACACAGTAGGAACTGCATTCTCTGGGATATAGTCAAGAATGGGAGTAATGGCCAATTGGGCAGCAGTTGCATAACATCCTGGGTTGGAGATCTTTCGGGCGTTAACAATGTCAGATCGAGATTTGGAAAGTTCGGGCAATCCATATACCCACTGTCCACTCTCATCGAATCGATAGTCGGCAGACAAATCAATGATGACCGAGTTCTTTTCAGTGTTTCGGACCTCATCAATAGCATTCACAAATGGTTGGCAAACTCCGTTTGGCAAAGCCATGACCCATACGTCAACGCTGCCTTCCTTTTCAAGTTTCTTGATCTCCTCGACCTGGAGGTTTTCATAGTAAACTTCGCTCTTGGTATAACCAGCAAGCTTCTTTCCAGCATTCTCTCGAGATGAAACATGTGCAATCTCTAGGAATGGGTGCTGGTTTATAAGCTCAATAAGAGCCTGTCCAGTATATCCACGAGCACCGATAAGGGCAACACGAGCAGGCTTGGTATTTAAACCGTCCTTAAGGGGTGGATTGGGATTAGTTGAGAAATTTCGACGAGAACCACCACTGCTAGAGAATGGACTTCGTCTAGCGGCGAGAGTTGAATAGGATCGGATTCCAGTTGGAGCTGAGGTGGCTGACAAACCTGCCTTTACAGCATCGGCAGACACCTTTGCAGAAAACTTGGCAATCAAATCAGAGATGGCCGAAGTGTCATCAACACCATACCAGAAAAGAATCTGACCATTCTTTGCAAATGAACCATCAGCCTTACTGAAATACCAACTTGAGTTTTCGTCCTCCTCAGATACAACCCACTGAAGCTGACTATAGTCCTTTTTGATAGCAGACCACACATTATCAGTGACATTGTTAAGCCATCCGTTCTTACTAGAAAGAAGCTTGTCAAGTACAGGAATTGGCTGCTCATTCTTGACAATAGCCAGAACCTCGAGGGGTTCATCTCCATAAGCCTTAAATGAGGTACCCTCAAGTTGTCGCAAGTACGAAGCAACAGATACCTTGTTTTGCTGAACATCAGGGTCTCGGGACAACGCAGCTCGAAGTTGCTCCTTGGATGGGAACTGATCCAGACTATCTCGGGAGTGCAGCTTGTAACCTCGTCGAATAAGAGTTCCAGCTCCAGAGTCAGTGAACAACTCTTTCTGGAGATCATCAACAGAAATAATAGCAACAGATGAAGATCGGGGCAAGTACGTCAGCAATTCCTTAATCTCCTTGATCTTAAGCTTGGTACCATACTTGACCCAAGGCTCTTTAAGAAGATCTTCATACTCCTCGTCCAAATTGATAACACTAATCTTTTCACCAGTCTCACCATGTAGCAAGCCTCCCTTTTCATTCAAGTAAACAATCTTAAGAGGCTCCATAACTCGAGCCAACTCACCAGCAGCAACGTCAGCATTAACATTAAGAATCTGTCCATCTGGAGTTTCAGCCAAAGATGAAAGGATAGGCAAAGCACCTGCACTGATTGAAGCTTCAATGGCAGTCTTGTCAACAGAATTGATCTTTCCAACCAGCTGGTACTTTTCCTGGTCCAAATAGTCGGCAGAGAACACACCTCCAGTGATAGGTCGAGCTCGTACTCCAAGCTCTTCAAGAGCCTGGACAAGCTTGAGATTTTGCTCCAAAAAGCATCGTCGAACAACAGCCATTGTCTTGGGATCGGTGATTCGAATTCCATCAATATATTCAGGAATCACTCCCTCAGACTCGAGGATCTCGTTAATCTGAGGCCCAGTTCCGTGCAGCACAACTGGATAAAGTCCAACATGGTACAAAAAGGCCAAAGAAGACGCTAATTCCTTGAGTTGCTGGGTGATAATAGCTCCACCCACCTTGATAACTGCAAACTGTTGACTGTTGACAGATGTAAAGTATTTCAAGTATTGTTCAACTTCTCGCTTCGATCCAATGTTATCTAGCAGTTGAATCACTGTCGATCTAGTCGAATAGGAAACCTTGTGATTTGCTTGAGCACAAGAAGAACCAGCAACAATACGGGCAATGGCTGGACGAGTCACTCCTGTGGTTCGTCCAAAACCTGCCAAAGCCCTTTTGGCTGACCTCACAGTTCGCAGCATTGTATGAGTCTTAATGCACGCGGCTAGTTGGATAAGGTGAAGTCAAGTGGTGAAGTGAGTCAGGTGAAAAAAAAATTAACTAAAAACTCTTGAGCTTTGACCCGACAAAGGAAAATTTTGATAATATAAAGAAAATACAAAATTAAACTTGATTGGTGGGACCCACTTGAACTATATGAGTGTAATCAACATTAACTGCTATTTTTATCGCTATTAACATTGGTCTGGTGGGATCACTGGTGCATCAGAGTCTGCAGCAGCGTCTGCATCAGCGACCGAGGAACGACCATACCAAAGCAGAAATCAGCAGCGATTAAGGGTATCTTTCGAAAATTTCAGAGGTAAATCATACAATCCAATCATGCTGTTGCAATTTATGTTGAAATATATAAAGTGTTTGAACAGTATGATAGTAGTGGCTTGCCGTATTCTCTTCTCTGAGCGGTACTAATGGCTGCAGAGTGAACTAAAAGAGTGGAGAATCTAACACAGCACATTTTAGATGCAAATAACCCAATGCTCTTGAAATGAGATATAAAATGAATGGTTCAGATAAAAGATATTATTATATCCAACTTTGCAATCGTTTCATGCCATTGTAAAACGATATCATTAGCTGGATGCCGCTAGCTATAGTTGCAGCTTGGATACGGTAAATCATCATGAAATAAAAGAACAAACCCGAACAAAAGTGGAAAAATAGTCTGATCATTGGAATTGAATATAGCAATGTATACATACAGCCATAAAACATAGCCAAGAGCTCACATTCAGGATGTCTCATCATAAGTACTCGCTACTCATCGGATCTTGCATGCAGGCTGCAGGGGTGACATGTGCATAAACGCATAGTATGAGTGTTATGGAGAATTCTAATAATAACTAATACATTACTTGTTCAATAGCCATTATTTCCTATTAGTACTGGAAGTTAATGGCTAGCCACTTGAAAGCAAAAAGCCATCATCTGTCAACCGGTAAAACGTAATCTTGAAGTTTCATCGGGGTCAGACCAAACGGTAATCTTGAGACTTCACCGGGGGTACCGTGCTACTTTGTCTCCTTTGGTGAATACAAGCAGCTGATAGGCAGCTCATGAAGTGAATAAAGTCACGTTCGATTAGCACGATATCAATTCTTTCCCATTCCTGGTAAAGCCCAAGCTCGGTAGAGGTATGTCTCAACAAGAGGCTAGCCAGCTCTTTCACTTCCAGCCTTAGTTCGAATATAGTCTCTGGAGAAGTGTGTATCAGATACAACTCCATTTTCAATAATTTACCATCAATTTCGGGACCAGCTTGATGCAGCTTTTTTCTAATGTCGGTTATGTTGTTCAGAAATGTAGACGACACCACAAACACTTCAATCCTGCTCATACGCATTACATTTTCAGAGAAGAGGATGCTTGAAGCTAGTGCATTCTTCTGGATCAGGAGAAACTGAATTTGTTTTTGGAGCTCTTGGTTTTGCTCCTGCATTTGTATTTGTGGGTCAAGAACCATCCTCACAACTGATTGTTCAATTTGCAAGCTTTTGTTCATGTGTTTTCTCAGAAACATTATGTAGAGACTTAAATAATTTAACATCTCCCTAGAACATTATGGATGGTTATATTTATGCATATACCCTACAACTCTTTGATCGTCATTGTAGCCAGTAATGTTAGTTCGAGTTTAGCCAATACTAATAACTTTTAGTTATCTTCATGCGTTCATGACCTGCTACTCAGTCGAATCGATATGCTTATGCAAATAAATGGAGAAATACACACCAGAAATGATCAGATTATAATTGTCATAGTAGATCCTCAACAATATATTTAACGATCATTTTCGTCTGCCAATAATTACTCCGAGAGCAATGGCACAGGCTACAATCGCAAGAAGAGTGAGGGCTACTGAAATCAGTGGCAGCTTTCTCTTTCTAAGTTGTGGAGCAGCGGCATGAGAAACATTGATAGAGTTGGGTTGCGAGATACCAAGCATTTTATAAATTACAGCTAATTCCTCTCCGGAGTAAACACAGCATTTTATATAGATATTCATACCCCGTGACTACCTGGTCGGTGTAAAGTCCGGGGGAGCATGTGCTTGCATACAGCACAGCACAATACGTGGATTTACGTTGCAGATAACCTTAAGATAACATTAATATTGACACATGCCACAGATTTGCTGCTATTTTTAGGACGGACAAAAAATGAGAGAAGATTGATCTCCAATCTAGAGTTAGAACAAATATTCTGGAGTATGCAATTAAGAATGATTACAATGCTGCTGTGGGTTCATCAGATCCGATTGCCTTGCACATAGTGATTATAAGATAGCCCAGTAAGCGACAAGTCGTTTGAGGTTAAATATTATCAGCGGTTGCATTTGGCATTTGAATACATCTTTTTTCTGCAAATTCTGGAACGTTTCAGAAAGTTTGTTTCGATCTATGAGTGGGGGTAAGCGCATGTTATATGCAATTGGTTCAATTAAGGTGGTTAATGTTGGCTTGTCACTCGCACGTGCTGATGCTGGAGATCTACATTGCAGATAATGTCAGGATGTCTCCCCACAACGTCACATTCTGAGAATGAGGGACATAACTGTCATGAAAAGCAATCTTTTAGTTGCATTAATTAAGTTTCTCCATAAAAGTCCCTACAAATCTTTCTCAGAAGAGTTAGTTGACTTTTGTATTTGTCTTCTTCGGCTTCTTTGCTGTGACAAGATATTAACCTGCATTTTTCACCATGTACCAGTTTTCTAGCCCACACCCGCAGCTAAGCAGTTGAATATTATTGTTCATACCGTGGAAATAAATTAAGCATCAACTCATTACGAAATTATGGACTCCATATCATCATCATGACCTGCAACAAATTCCTCAAATGCTGGTATGACAGGTTCCATCATCCACGCTCAAGGATATCTCCTCATGGCAGGAGAATCTTGGAGTTCTGGATTGACCTTCAAGGCAACAGAATTTTGATATTGGAGAAACCCACGCGTCAACCAATGTGCAAATTCCGATCGGTATCCTGTCTACTTCATTATTGTATATCGTAGAATGTAAGCATGCAACACCTTTTGTAAATTACCTGGCTCTACTTGGGAGATGATTATTCCCTTCCTACTCATTTCACGGATCCTGGCAATAGTAGATATCTGGAGGTGCGTGCCATTTTTTTGTGAAATAGCTCAGCCGAATTTATCGAATTGCCTGCAATCACCCTAGGAGTGCAAGACATATAACGTATAAATACGACACCATTTCGGAGCTATAAATTCCAGTGACCAGCATCCACCAGCCATCTTAATACATCTTAATACCTAGAATCAATGTAGATTGATCATATCATTTGAGATGAGAATTGACAACAGAAGGCTGTCTGATATAAAATTTAATAATAACTGAATAAAACCTATGCAATGAATAGAATCTCCAATCACTTATGCCCGTGTATACATGGAAGATCTCAAAGAGGACTCAATTCAAACTGAGGCTTGAACTAGATTGTTAGAGACAAGCAAAATTATCCAAATATTGACAATTTTAGATACTTGAGCTGCTTGGTTTTGCTACTGGTCAGAGCTGGTCAGGAGTTGCAGCCCAGACCACTGAGAAAGGATACTGTCTAAGCACTTCAGAGCTATTTACACCGTTTCTACATCTTTCAACATACTCTGTTCGAGATATTTGTGAACTCACAGTATGATTACGGTGTGATTATGGTAAGGTCATAACTTCTGCCATCCAACTCTCACAGAGTTAATCCTTGGTACTACTGCAACTGCGCGAAATTTATGCGTCCATTGAAATTTATATACATTACAACCGTCGGTTAACCTTGTTAAGTTTCTTTGCAGTCGTAGCATTTGTTCGAGTTCTCTGTCCTCGGACTGGAAGCCCTGCTAGATGGCGTCGTCCCTGATAACTCATGATAGTCCTCTTGACTTGAATATTGTTGAGGATTTCAGTCTTGAGATCGTTTTCTATCTTGATCTCGGATAGTTCTTTTGTTATCGCTAATATTTTGGGTTCATCAAGCTGTCTCATTCGCATCTCTGGGTAAAAACCCAGTTTGGAACAGATGAGCTCGGATTTTTTGGGACCCAAACCGAAAAACTTTGATGCTAAACCAATTCGGATGATTGTGTTCCCCCGGAACGACTTTCCCATGATACTAGTAACCATTTTATGCGATTAAATTCTAATACCTTGAAAGAACAAACAACTAATAATGACTAAGAGAGTTTATCCGTTGTGTATAGGTCCTTGGAAGAGACTCTATGTACAGACTCAATAGAACTAATATGACGTCTATTGACTTGGCTCGACTTTTCCCGACTTTACAAGACTAATAGAATATCACCCTGATATCCCTTGACACCGTCCAATAACAGCTGACCTTTGTCCGACTACTAAAAGCTATTTTTCACTTGTAGCTCGACTTGTTCAACCAATAGTGGGACCACCCTAAGTGTATATATAAAGTGAAAATGTGTGAGGCGTAACTAACCTTAACATGTCCAAGTCCCAGTACTATCCAGGTGAGTAGAGCAAAGTAGAGAGGCAATCGGTGCTAACTAGCGTTAAGCGAAGTATCCAAGTAAGTAAATATATAGTGGATCTGACTATGAGACATTTGTTTAGTTTTTGTTCGTTTTCACTGCATTTCTTGTGCTAACAGACCCCTTCCGTCCACCGAGTTGGATGCGTTGCGGCAACAATACAACAGTGAGGGGCAATATGTTAGTCTTCAGACCCGGTTCAACTACGCCTGGGGACTCATTAAAAGCTCTGAAGTTCGACACCAGCAACTAGGAGTCCAGCTGTTGACCCAGGTTTTTAAGGATGCCCCTCAGAGACGACGAGAATGCCTGTATTACCTGTCGGTCGGCAGCTACAAGCTGGGGGACTATACCAATGCTCGAAAATACTGTGATATTCTGCTGGATCTTGAGCCAGATAACGGCCAAGTATCGCACCTTCGACAGGCTATTGAGGACCAATTGTCTAAAGGTAAGTTTGGTAATTTAGTATTCCGAGTTAATCTCACGCAGAGGGTCTTATTGGAGTGGCCATTGTGGGGGGGCTGCTTGCAGTTGGAGTAGGTCTTATCGGGGCAGTGATGAGACACCGACGGTAGATGATCATTATGATGCATGTCCCGTACTTTAATTAATATATTACAATACTAAAACGTTGATTCAAACTGATGTATTTTCTGCTCATTCATTGTGGATAGAAATTGGCTTCTAGCGTAGTTACATACGTCTAATATTAATCAGATCCTCCCCTGCATATGCGCAGATGTCAGACCAGATCTCGCTAGTGTGAATGCGTAAAGATTCAAAAAGGTAAATCCAGTGAAAAATGTGATGGGCAAAACTTTGATCTTTGAAGCAACACTTTAATCTTTTGTATCAATAGAAGTAAAATTGAGATTATGTATATTTTGAGTATCTATTTTGCGATTTGTTGTGATCTCAAGCTTCTTTCAGGTATTAGTACTATTAGTACTACTGTGGTAGATCAATTCCAGCTACTTACATGACACCTGATCTGGTGCTCCAGGCATATAAAGCGCTTCCCTCGAAAGGAAAACCATTAGTACGGTCGAATGGAGTAGCTGAATGGACTGTAGTAGCAGGGATTGTCATTGAAGCTGCTGGTATTGCTCCAAAATGTGTAGCTTTAGCTACTGGAGTCAAATCGACACCAGATGAAGTAGTGAAAATTGCGAATGGTACAGTGCTTCATGATAGACACGCCGAAGTCTTGGCTATTAGAGCATTCAATAAGTTTATTCTGGACGAATGCGAATTGCTCAAGACTGGTCTAACTTCTCCGTATATTCGAGAATTGACTCAGGGTGATCCTAGTAAGAAAGAGGATCGTCAATATGCAAGCGTCGATGGGATCAAAATCTCAATGTATATATCAGAGGCTCCCTGTGGAGACTGCAGCATGTCTCCAGAAGGTTCAGACTGGGAAGAACCACTAGCAATGGTTGGTTCAAATACTGTTCGAGGTCGAGATCATATGTTTCGAGTAGGACTGGTTCGCACTAAACCTGGACGAAAAGACTCTCCAGTGACATTATCGAAATCATGTTCAGATAAACTTTGTGTTCACCAGTATACTTCATTGCTACTTGGACCTGTTGCAAAAATAGTATCACCAGTGGGATTTTATTTGTCGGAAATCTTTGTACCTGATCGGTGCTATAATAACTCTAACTTTACAAGGGCTTTTGGTGCTGGCCCTTCTGGCAGATTGGCAGCGCTAGGGGTCCCTATTGCATCATATGGTCTTTATGGACCATATAGTTCCCATTTCTTTACATATTCTGGTACACCCCATGAAATTGTGAAACCCAAAGACTCTAAACCAAGTCCGATTTCACTAGTGTATGTGATTCGGCATCCACCAGAAGCTATATTGAATGGAGTCCAGATGGGATCAAAGCCACTATCTGGAAAGGGCCAAAGTATGGTTTGCAGAAACAAGTTAATCGAAGCAGTACAAGAATTGTATGGGCAGCATATTGACGGATATATCGAATTCAAAACCGATATCCATAGGCAAGCTATAAAACAATATGTCTACAATCTTCTTGGTGGATGGATAACGACGTCACAGGATGACTTTACAGTGTGACTTTACAGTGTGTACAGTGTGACTTTGCAGTATGACTTGCAGTTCCTCACTACTGTTATTATCTACCAGCATAGAATAATACCATATTGGTGGATCAATTCTACAATATCAAATGTCTGTCTACTATCATAATGCATTATTCGGACTCGGATCCGCTTCCTTCGTCTTCTTGTCCTTCCGGCTCGTCTCCTTCTGGAGGGGGAGGAGGTGGAGGAGCGTCTTTAGGAGCGTACAATCGGGCAAACTCAGCACCTTGTAACACCTCCAACAACTCTTCATTTGATTCATGCGCCAACTCAGAAGCTTTCTGTCCATTCTTGTTCTTAATCAAAGGATTGGCACCAGCTTCAATGAGTTCCTGTACTATGAATGCTCCATGTTCAGGCTCTTCGCCCGAGTATATCACTGCACAGTGCAATGGAGTGTTTCCCTCCAACAAATTGGCTCCGTCAACTTCCAACCCTTCCAGATCCAGCACGATATCCATGATTTCATAACACCCATTGGATGCCGTTATATGGAGCAGCGAGTTGCCAATTGGATCCTTGGCAGCATTGACAACCGAACTCTGTTGATCTTCGGGAATCTCTGCCAGGACTTCCTGGAGAAGCTCCACGTTGTTTCGCCTGGCTGCTTCGATTAATTGTTCACCATGAGATGCCCCTTCGGTTGTCATGTTGGCAGGTTCATGGGGCGCGGCACTTTGATCTGATAACTCGTAAGCCCTCTTCAATTACGCCCAGTCCGAACATGTTAGTTGGGGAAGTCTACAAATATGAATGAAATAGAATGAAACAGAATAAAATAGAATAAAATCACATAAGCCTAGATATCCAAAAAAACGGATAGCTCTTTGGTTTTAAAAACCTGGCAATTCTTGAGCAACCCCGGAATAGCAGAGAACCATTCGTAGCCATTCTCAGCCATTCTCAGCCATTCTCAGCCATTCTCAGCCATTCTCAGCCATTCTCGGCCATTCCTAACTCATTATTAGAAGCACGTAAAACACTTAGACAAACATAAAAGCAGCAGCAAATAGAGCAGCAATGAAACCAGAACCCTCTAACCCGGATGCACCTGCTTTGGAACTGGAAGACTTGACAGTGCTGGAAGCAGACGAAGAGGAAGAGCTGGAACTGGTAGAGTTCTGAGAAGTAGTCTCTCCGCTAGGAGTGTTGATCTGGTTCTGAGAATTGATCGAAATGGTAGTGTTAGAAATAATATTTCCATTGGAATCGGTTATGGTATAGTTGGTCTGAGTGTTGGATACATCAATGATCTTTCCAATGTTCTTGTTTCCACCACCATTCTGGATAAGATCCAGACCTGGACTAGCAGGAGCAGTGAAGTTGGTCTGCAATCCTGAGAAAAGATTGGTGATAAGTGAAGCAGAGCAGTTAGGGGGGCTAGCAGGAGACGGGAGATCACTTGCCGAAGTAGTAGGAAGAGTGATATTGTTGTAAGCAGCCTGCAAGTTGTCATAGTCTTGCAACAACGCAGCATTACCACTGGAGTCGATCTGGACCAGTCCATAATCGTTCTGATCTTCAGTGTATTGGTACACAAGTCCACCAGAAAATACGTCCTCGAGCTGGGCATAAACTCCCTGATCAACCTCGTCAAAACTTCGGGGCAATTTAGTGTTACAACCGTATTCAGAAAAGAATAGAGGAATAGTGGTTCCATTGTAATCAATCAAAAGGGTTCCATATCCACTGGTAGCCCAGTCATTGATACCTGAACACCACGAATATGAATTGATGGCGTAGAAATCAGACTTCTCATCGGCATCGTCTCCACACTGCAGATATTCCCACATGGCAACAGTACTGTCCACAGCAGCAGCCGAATATCCTACAGGGATAGTTCGGTTTGCCCACTTGGAGATATACTGCTTCATATCACGCTGAACAGCTCGAATATACTGAGGAACAATCTTAGCCGAAGGATCATCATTGACAACCTCGTTTCCTGAGAAGAATCCCAACAAGTTGGGGTAGCCTTTGAACGCATCAATGACACCAAACACATTGTTCAAATATCCCTCATTGTAAGTGGAACCTGGGTCGGTTCGCGACAAAGACTCGGTAGGAGTGTTGACATCGAGAATCACATAGATGCCTACCGCGTTGAAGATAGACATACAAGCATCATGGTTAACCCAGGGGTTGATGGTGTAAACTCGGATGGTATTGACACCCAGTTGCTGGAGAATAAACGCGTCTCTCAGACAAACATTCTCATCACTGAGAACATCTGACGATCCAGTAGGATCAAATGACGAAGATCCTCCTGGTTGATAATCCACCCCGACAACCACGAACTCCTCACCGGCGTCCGTTGCTTGAAGGCCTGGCCTGACGAACCGAGATCCCTTGATTTCAATAGGGATGAGAGCGAGCGAGGTGGATGCCAAAGCTGCAGCTACTACTGCTGCAAATCCAAATTTCATAACGATCGTCTAAAGTTTGTTAAGAGGTAAAGTTGGTGAAGAATGTTCCCCTTGCATTTAGGCTACTGATCGCTTCCAAATCCGGCTAGTGAGTATGTACACATGTTACAGATCAAATCATGAAACCGTCAAGAAAGGACATAAAAACAGCCCATTTTTTGTCTCATAAATAAACCAATAAGCTGATTCAATAGTTTATTCAATTTTCTATCATTAAAGTTAGAGTTTTTACAAAATCGCTTATTTTTTGGATAACTAGTTGAAACTTTGAGTCGCGTACTCTATTCAATCAATATTCCGATTGTAGAATATGTGCCGAATTTATGTAACTTTTTATTATGCACAAGCTCCACATTTTCCTCGATTATAGACTAATAAGTAGCCCCTGAAAAATCGAACCATATCAGCACCATCAGTTCCAGTTCCATAAAACCTAACCCAATACCTAACCTTTAGTCCTATAAAGTTACTTGGCCGTGAGGAAAGTCTATTTAAAGGTGTCTAAGGTTAAGGGTTACTTTGGTCTGATTCTGGGGTACGCATGAATATGTAGTGTTAAAATGCTAATATAACCTGTGAGAATTGTACTCTTCTTTATATTCCTTTCAGATGATATAACTTCGTTATCATAATTCGTCATAGTTCGTCATTGCCATATTTGATCAATGATCTAATATCTCATATTCTCACAATTCCACTCATTGTTCAACTAACTGAACTCCCATGAGATTTCTGAATTCTCCAAACGATTCATTTGAAAACTTCGTTAAGGTGTCAACGATCATATCCTTAGTTCCTAAATGATCGACTTTTGCCTCTCGTAGATTTTAATTGGCAGTTTTCAATTACTTCCAATTGACTTGGAATCTTAGACAGAGCTTTCTAACTTCAATCAGTTAGTGTTATCCTTTGCTTTCCGGTGTGCATTTAATGAAATCCCCAATGCTATCGACAGAGTTGCTAGCGCAGCAATTACGCCTACAATCAGTATTGACAGAATCATTCGGCGCCTAAATTCTCCATGCACTTGTCTGACTGTCCCATCGACACCATTATTATGTAAATGCTCACACACAGTCTATATTTATTTCATCATTATTATCTTATGAGTCTATAATACCCATAATTCTAATCTCTTCAAGTTGCTATTAACTTGAGTTGTAAACGACATACCTCATCTAGCTCATAACCCGTTTACGGTTAAGGATTGTCTTGGTCTGATGCTGGGGTTTGCCACGGTCGACATTCTATTTAGATGGATAACTATAGATTTCTAGTATATAGAATAATAGAAAACAGTAGAATATGCTATGGTGTTAAATGCTAATGTAACTTGTGGGAATTGAGCTCTGTTATATTCCTTTCAGATGATAAGTTCTTATCACATAAGTCGTCATTGCCGTATTTGGACAATGCCCTAATATCTCACATTTGTGGGGTACCTTAGCGCACCTAATGCTTTGACTCTGACGCTCTACAAGTTTGTTCTTCTTAACATCACTTTCTGAAGTGCATCGATTGATCCAATGGCAATCAATCCAATAGATAAGGCCTCTGTTCATCGGATCACGTCTGGACAAGTTATTGTCGACCTGGCTACTGCCGCGAAGGAGCTTGTAGAGAACGCGTTGGATGCTTATTCAACGTCTATAGAAGTTCGATTTAAAAACTACGGATTGGATTCGGTAGAAGTCATTGATAATGGAAGTGGCATTGATTGTGTGGATTTTGACTCCGTTGCTCGAAAGTACTACACGTCCAAACTTGAGACTTTTGAGGATGTAGAGACAATTACGACTCTGGGGTTTCGAGGAGAAGCTATGAGTTCGCTATGTGCTTTAGCAGATGTACATATTGTCACCTGTACTGGAGGAGCATCTCCAGCAACTAAATTAGAATTGGATCATCATGGTGAAGTGGTTAATAAGACTGTTGTGTCAGGTCGGAAGGGTACTTCGGTGGTGCTTAGTAGTATCTTCAAAAACCTCCCAGTGCGAAGAAAAGACCTTGAGAAAAACGCCAAACGTGAGTTCACAAAGGCCCTTACATGGCTACAGTCATATGCAGTGATTTCTGACGGGGTGACGATTACCGTTTCCCATACTTTGCTGAGCGGGAAGAAATCTGTGATACTGAGATCCAATGGATCAGACATCCGAGGAAATATATCGAGTGTTTTCGGAGCCAGCTCAATAGATAGCTTCAGCCCTTTTCAATTGACTTTAGAGTGGAAGCCGACAAAGTCATTGTTCCGGGAGAAGCTGGAGTCGGAAGCAAGAGCTGTAGGATTCATATCAAAGCCAATATTCGGCAAGGGTCGTCCTACCTCTGACCGTCAACTCTACTATATTAATTCTCGTCCCTGTAATTTACCAAAACTGGCTCGAGCTGTTAACGAAACCTATAAGCAGTTCAATACTGTTCAATATCCTGCGGTTGTTATGAACATTATCTTGGATACCCATAATTATGATGTTAATGTTACTCCCGACAAGAGAACTGTACTTCTCCACCAAGAAGACGCATTAATAGAATGTGTGAGAGAACAGCTTAATGAATTCTTCGATAACTCGCCTCAAAGCGTTCCTCGCATAGGGCACAGGACGCCTGTTCAAAAGCAGACGCGACTAAATCTCAATAACCTATCAGACTTTCGAAGCCAGTCGTCAACTTCAAGTGCAAACACAACACCGTCATCTCGAGCATTACGAAGTCGTTTTGAGAGTTCTCCTATAAGTACTAATAGTGATCTAGTATCATCTTCTCCGATTAGAAGCGAGCCGAATGTTGAGAAACGTCACCGTGAACGTGAAAGTCGGGTTGAGAAACAGCCTGAGAAAGCGCCTGTTCAAGAGCGTGAACCTCTTGACATTGAATCCGAAAAAGAGCAAGAAAAAGAATCTGAGGTTGACTCTGAGGCAGACTCCAGCGGACCTGAATCTGAACCTGAGTCTGAGCTTGAAGTCGAGCTTGAAGAAGCCGAACCTGAAGCCGAGCCTGAGGCCGAGCTTGAAGAGCCAATAACAAAGGCTCGCAAACCAACTTCCACGGTGGAGAACTCTGAAATTCCTGAACCAGCTGCCGAACTAATTGATGATTCGGATGTTTCCGACTTTGTGGAACCTGAAGGAGCCAGTGAACCGAGTGATCATTCTGAAGAAGTTGAGGAGCCCGAAATTCCCGCAGATATAGTTGTCAATGATGAAAGTGCTCGACACGAAGATGTGCATGATCATCACGAGCATATACCTCGCGAAAATAATGACACTGACAATGTCGTGACTTCTGTGACAACCGACGTTCAAGTGGAAATCAAAACCGAAAAAGATTCTACAAATCAATGGCCAACGACTAAGATTGATGAATTGTTTTCAAAGCATGTCAAAGAATTTCAACAGCCCACAAAGCTGTCCAAATTCCGTACCTTAAACATCGTATCCACTACCAAGACATCGATGGCAGATATTAAAAAGGGATGGGAAAAGCTTTCCGAACTCAAGGAAGAACTCAAGCCCCAGAAAAACCATCATTTATCGGTACGAGAAGTTCCCTTGGAAGGTGAATCTATAGAAGAGCGGTTGAACATGACAATTAAAAAATCCGACTTTACCGATATGAAAATCATAGGCCAGTTTAATCTGGGATTTATACTTGTATCCAAAACAAATGAAGATGGATCGAGTGACTTGTTTATCATAGACCAGCATGCCAGCGATGAGAAATCCAATTTTGAAAGATTACAGGCCACTACAGTTATGCAACAGCAACCCCTTGTTGCTCCTCGTCAGCTCAATCTAACAGCAGTCGAGGAACTCACGGTGGTCAAAAGCATTCCTGTACTACAAAAAAATGGATTCAATGTTCGTGTCGATGAATCCGAGATCCCAGGTCAGCAGTGCAAATTGGTATCACTGCCTTACAGCAAAACAACTATATTCGACGAGAATGATTTCAATGAGCTGTTATACCTCATTAATGAAAATCCTGGTAACCCGTCTGTGCGATGCTCCAAAGTGAGGTCTATGTTTGCCATGAGAGCCTGCAGGAGTAGCATCATGATTGGCCAATCGCTGACTAGAGCTACAATGGAAAAGGTTGTACGACGTCTTGCCGAACTTGATAAGCCATGGAGTTGTCCACATGGACGTCCTACGCTTCGTCATATGACATCTGTTGATCAATGGAATGCGTTCACCGAGGATTTAATCTGTTCTTAGAATAATTTGATGTGCTTCTAGAGCGATTCAGATGGTTTACGGTTTGGACTATTCAGATAGTTAACGGTTTTGACATACGATTCCACAGACTGTTTTATTAACTTATTTATTTATTAATATTTTTTCCTATTTGTTGCCAATTGGTATTTATGCTACGGCCTTGGCAATCCTAGTCATTGTACTAAGTAATGCTAAATGCTCATCCGACCCATCGTTGAGATTTTTATCCACCTCTGATAAGATCCATGAGATGGCATTCTTCTGATCAGTGGTTATTAGCTCGTCTGATAACAATCGATCATGCAGTTGATGGATGAGCTGTGATGCGCTCCATCCACTCAGAACAACGTCTTGAACGGCCTTTTGTAAGTTTTTAAAGATATCTCCCAATGTTAAGGAACCAATATTGTTATTTCTTGCCGCTCTTAACAAACTATCAACTATGGTTTCAGGAACTGTACCAGAGATTTCGTTGACAGTTTCTACTGTAATGGTTTTTGTATTGGCACCATCGCTATCCATAGCAGCATCGCCATCTTCATCAACATTCGCGTTCAGTTTGGAAGAAGACTGCAGTAGAGTAATGGCCTTTCGCAAGTCTCCATTAGAAGCATCTAATAATCTTTTCAATGCTGACGGCTCATAATTAACGTTTTCTTGTTTGGCAATAAACTCCAGTCTATTGTAGGCATTGCCCGAATCAAGAGGCTTGAACCTGAATTTGGAGCATCGTGAAGCAAGAGGATCAATGATTCGGGTCACATAGTTACAGATCAAACAGAATCGAGTGATCTTGGAGTAAGTCTCCATGGTTCGTCGTAAAGCAGACTGGGCGTCGCTAGTCATTGAGTCAGCCTCATCCAAAATAATGATCTTATATGGTGGACATGGATAGTTCTTTCGAGCATTTTCACTTGGCGTCGAAACTACCGTTCGCGCGAAGTTTTTGATTTTGTCTCGGACAATTGAGATTCCTCGTTCATCTGACGCGTTGAGTTCGAGTACACGAGACTTGCTCAACTCAGGTCCAAATAGCTCTTTAGCCAGTGCAAGCACTGTGGATGTTTTTCCCGTTCCTGGAGGTCCATAAAAAAGCATATGGGGAAGGTTTGTAGACAGAAGTGTCTTTTTCAATACTGTAACAGCATGATCTTGAGCTGCTACATCGTCAAGCGATTTAGGACGACTATGTTAGAATTCGAGCTATGGAATTGACGCCAATGAGTAACCTGAGCTCAAGATAGCCACTCTTGGTTCTTGAAGAGTGGGTCTTGTCCAGATCGACCATCTCTCAGTCAATCGAACCACTTGGCCGACTCACAATCTCAATTGGCCCAGCTGTTGGCATTTGACAGCAGCGGGTCAATAACAACATAATTAACTTACTATTTCTCGACCCATGGAGCATTCTTCACTACTTTAGGTGCACTGGTGGACGCACCAGGTTCACGCTTCTGGAAGAACGACATACGCGTATGAGGCAGATATCGCGAGCCCCATGAAGGTATAAGCTTGCGAAGGTAGCTCATTAGCGTGTGCGGCCTTAAGAGTTAGCGATGCTGCAAATTAAATCGACAATTCAGATTCGTAACTGGTAAATCGGAACTTTTGAGTAGATATTCAGCTATTTTGATTACAATTGTTAAATTGTCAAATTGAATAATTGAATCGAGCTCACAGCCTAGCCAGAGTGGCAGAGAGGGGCCGGTAGCTGAATGGGTGTGGCTGGCTATGCATATGCACATGCAGATTGAAAGCTGCAGACGATTTTGTGAATGAAGATTTACAACACTGAACTTAATGAGTGAAAAAGAGGAGCCTGATTAAGGGGGGGTGCAGAGAGATGTAATAGTTTAGTGCGAGTTTAATTGTGGCCTGTTTTGTTCTGTTTTTTTTTTTGTTTTGTTTTGATTTGTTTTGTTTTGTTTGGCTGATCTCTGTTTTTTCTTCTCTGTCCTAAGTAACATTGACAGCGTAATGATGTAAAGTGAGCAGTGTAAGCAGTGAATATCCAATGGCTTAACTTTGAATCAAATTTCGATACAATTGTAGTACTGAAGCAACATCAATATTTTAGCTTTCAAATGCCGGCTTTCTTGGTGAGCACTTATTGGATTAACCAACTCAAACAAGCTGCGTTTCTTGTACAGTTAGTTGTCTACGATCTACGATCTGCAAACCTGCCAAAGATACAAACAGCACAATTAGATACATTTTATTCACTGTCCCTTACTTTATTATCATAACGATCATCAGTATTACCCCTGAATTGCAACGTTTGTACGTCTCCCAGTGGTGGTTCTAACGTGGCTGGTAGATGGCTGGTAGGACACACGGCTGTACACGTTGCATATGCACTGATCTTCAGGCACCTGCCACCTAACGCACTAGCCAGCCTCCCAATTCTTAGATGCTCTAACAATTCTGTCCCCTCTCTGCAGTGCCGATGCATGATAATTAATTTGACGTGGCTAGTCACAGAATTAGGGGGTATGCACTCTGGTGGTTGGTTAATTTGTGTGTACCATATATATGGTAGCGGATGCTGTCTCAGGCGGTTTCCCCTTTCACCATCTTGGCTCTCGCTGGTAATCTAATTATTTTGTGCCAACGCCTGATTTCCCGATCTCACCATCTAGATCGAGAACCTCGCTGAATTATTTTTACCATCGGTTCAAGATCCTTTAAATACCCACCATGGTCCGAAGGAAGCAGGCCCCTCCTGCTCCACTTGTATCAGTTGAACATCACAGTGAGAACTCTGGTTACTTGACAAGTCCATCATCCATACGAAGTGGTGTTGTCACTCCCACGTTTACAGAAAGGTTTCGAGATATCACCAGATCTGCCATTACCAAACGAAAACCTGCTGTGATGGTTGAGAGCTCGCATTTCCAACAGCCGTTAGTGTCTCTTGACGAGGCTGGTAATACTGCTCGTAACAATATCAAATCTCGAAGGAGCTTATTGCTTCTCCGTAGTCATTCTAATTTGAAGAAAACTGGCTCTGTGAGAAGAGCCAGATCTCCAAGAGTGTCTGGCTTGAATGTGATTACTCCCAAGCCAACTGTGGAGGACTTTCATCAGCATCAACATCAGCATAATCGGGATCTGAATCCCAGCAGCAGTGATATTGAGACCCAAAGCGAAAACAGCGGCCTGTCACACCTCTCGCATCAACCGCTCCCACCACAATCGCTCCTGGATTCTTCCAATGGTATCAGTAATAGGAATTCTAGGAATCTAGGCCAGCAGTATAATAACAATAACAGCAACAGCACCATCCATGTTGCTACTATCACATCTCCAGTAATGCTGGTGAGAAGACGGTCAAGTGACCGAAGCATTCGAGGTTCTCCTATTCGAAGGTTTCTTCAAAAATTATTTCGAAAGAGGTCTCGAATTCTATTCAATTTCAATAAGAGAGAGCTTACCAGACAGAGATCATTTGAGGTAATGGACTCTTTACCAAAACGACGGACGACCCGATACCGTCTCAAGGCTACTGACATGTTAAAATTCAGACCTGTACCTTCAAGGGCAGCCAGTATTCGAAACTCCAATGCCAAGATAGTCTCACCAATTCCTGTGAATTTGGCACGAAACAGCAGCAGTTTGCTGGATGGTGAATTTGAAGGGCTTGAGTTTGATGGCACCGTCAGACAGCCTCCAACTGTCACCACAAATGGCCGACCAACATCGTCTATTGTTGTCAAACACAAGGACAATGATCTATACATGGATACTATTGATTCTCGTCAACAATTGCCTCGTCAATTAACCCCAGTTCAGGAAGTCATCACACCCAAAAGTGAGCGTACTAAGAATAATGTTGTTGATGAGGATGATGGTGTTGAGCTCGTCAAGGCTGGTTCTGTGGCAATCCGAGTACCTCGAAAATCATCGAAGAGATATAGCTCTGAGGTATCGAGGAGGACCTTATCTCGCAGATCGACTAAAACTCCCGTCATAAGCAGACTGGAAATGTATGAAGCAAATACTGCCCTGTCTAGATCTTCGACGAGAAAATCCAAGAGATCTAATGCCGATCCTAGTGTCGAAATTGATGATGCTCTTGCATTTGTGAACACATGGTCAACATATCTTAGACAAGCAATCGCTGTAAGAGTTGTCCTTCGCCAGGAAATCCACAGCTGGGAACTTCAAGAGGAAGAGCAATGGAGAGAATCTGTAATCCGAGAGCGAGCAACAAGCGTGCTTTCATCTCGTTCTGGTTCCGGCACTGGTTCTTCTTATACCGAATCCAATTCATCGTGGACAGACAGTTCAAGTTCAGATGGCGATATGTTTTCAGAATTTGGAAGTGAAGGTCCATCGGACAGCTTTAACGGTGATAGCGACGCTCGTTCTCAATATAGTACCGGCGATAGTTTACCGAGTCACCTGGAGCCAGCAAAAAACAACAACTCTAGAACCATTCATAGATCTGTTTCTGATTCTCTGGCAGGTTATCTTTCACAGCATGGTACTGAGTCTTCCTGGCTTGCCAGTGGACGAAGTCCATCCAGTGGAAAGAATTGGCAACTACCGTCATTGCCACCAAAGAGCGCAGAGAGCCCAAAGCAGGGACGAAATGTTTCTAGTCCTGGTGCCTTAGCACAATCTCAGTTTCATAAACTGTCTCCACAGAAAAACAACCAATCAGCACAGCAACAACGATCTGTGGATGTTGATGAGCAACCAAAGGAAAGGCTCCAAAGTGATGTCATAATAAGTGACATGTACCGAGAACTGAAAGAGCTCGAGGAAAGAACTGGTAAATTACAAGCATTGGTTCAGCAAAGCCCTTCTACTTTGTCAGGATCTCGGTTCAATACTCCCAAACCATCATCATCGGCTTACGCGTTTGATAGTTTGCCTGCCGCAGAAATTGATTCGTCCTCTCAATCCACAGGAGGATTGAAAAGAGGGGGTGTCAATAGACGACGACTACCACGATCTCAATTGTTAGACAATCGAAAACTTAGTGCTACAATTGAATCTAGTTGGGACAGACAGGATTCTGACAACAGCGCCACCCCTCGAAGCATTAACAGCTCTGGATTTGACGTACAGCCAATTCCAATTTCAGTATAGCCTTTGGTTTATTTTATTCTCTTGCATTTTTTCACTCAATAATAATATTTTTGCATCAATCTAATTTAAAAAAAATTCCTCTAGTTTCAATTATTATCGCTCTTTCAAAGAACATGCTTATCAACATTCCACTTTCGAGAGTTGACTTCGATTTTGGTGACATCGGCCTTTGCGAGTCTGGAGTCATCAACATTATCATACAAGCCACGGAAATAGTCTCCAACAACATTGGCAAACCATCTCTTGCCATTTGGCTTAAACCATCCTAAATGGCCCCCTAGGTTCGTCGTGACAAGGTATGTATATGGGTTCCTAGATGCTTCTTCATATGGAATACCTCCTCCGTGAACAATGGGGTCATCAGTGGCATTTAGAATCAATACAGGAGTTCGGATAGACGTAAGTCGATGAACACTACTAGCAAGACGATAGTAGTCATAAGCAGTGTGAAATCCAAAAAATGGTGCAGTATAAAGATTGTCAAAATCACTCAAAAGGGTTGGTTTGGGCTTTTCCAAAGCTGCTGTCCAAATTGGAGAATTTCCCAGTATGTCTCTATGATTATTTACAAGTCGTAATAGATTCTTGGCCATAGTTGTCGAGTAGAGCTTTCGGCCGATCACTGAACTCTGCAAGTGCATCCCACTGACATTCAAATCCCAGGGATTGGCAACTACACAAGCGCCATCAATGTCTACCTCGTCACCCTCTTGTCCTAGATAGTTGGCAAGAATGGATCCACCTAAACTATAACCAACCAGATAGAGCTTTCTATTGGGCTGAGTCTTTCGGATCTTCTTAACCAACAGCCTGATATCCTCGGTCATAATTGCGCAGAAAAGCTGGGGTGTTGTGATCCTAGTTCGATTGCATCCTCGACTGGTGATAACAAGGCAGTCAAACTTTTCACTATCTAGTCGGTTGGCATTGCCCTTTATAATATTGGTGATGGCAGCCCGAACGTAAGACTCATGGGATCCACCACTAAGACCATGCAATGTAATCACCAGTGGTCGAGTGGTCTCAGGATTATCAATTTCAACAATTTCTTCAGGTCTCAGATATCTGGTTCGAATAGGGAACTTGGGGACATCAGGAACTGGTTTATATTCCAACGAAGCCTTCCAAGCATCCTTAGAAGTTGGGGGGTCTATAACATAGTCCACGGAGATGGTTGCACCATCTTTCCAAGTAACTAATCGTCGTCCGTAATAGACTTGATCGATTTTTTCAAAGTTTCCAAGTGCTGACCATACGGTCTGGAGGTGTCCGTTTCCTAAGAATGGGTTCAAACAAAACCAAGATTTATCCTCAGCGTCGGGGACAGTTTTCTCAATTAACTTGTCAATAGAAATGAACTCATCTTTGCGAGACTTTGCAGGCAATAAGACAGGCTTGACAGGCTTATATGCTCGTACAACTGCAATTATGGAGTACCATGACTTTGGCCAGTTTTTTATTAACACCAGCACCAAAAGAACCAAAAACGATGCAGTCTTTGGATTCTGAAGGGCATTAGCTAGAAGTGGGGATACAGCATCCAACTGACTTAATAGTGAACTTGAAGCCATAATGAGTTGCCAAAAATTTCAAAAAATTTCTATCACCTTTTTAATTAACTTGGCAAGAAAAGGATGCACAACGGCCTCGGCCTTATAGGTGATCCCGTTCAGCCGTGCCGTCAGATAAGATAAGATGAAGGAGGAGATGACCTGTCAAAAGCCATTTAGTCCCGCTATATGGGAAGTCGGTAATTGATCATTAGATTGGTTCCAACAATATGTGAATTCAAATAATAATTCATTTTCGTCAAAGCGCCTCGGATAGAAGGCAATGATTGAATTTCTTGGTATCGATGTGCTTATGAGTGAAATTCAATGATTACGCGGTTACATTCCCGACGATGGCAAGACGTTGGGTAGTGCAGATCTTGTGGGGAAGACGAGCATAATTCTGGTGCCACCTTAGGCAGCTCACCGCGTGATTACTCATAGATGCCTCAATTGTATAACATAGTGTATCGTAAGGCCATTTTCCTAGTTGCTCAGCCACAGCTCCTTACGTCCGTCAGTGGCATCGCAATATCCGTCGTTAGCCTGCCGAGGCGATGCCGCATTTGACTGTGAACATATTAAAGAACAAAAAGTTCCAACTGTATTATATTTAACTTGTATTGCTGAGTCATATGGATTATCGACACAACACATCAATATGATGAAGTCATTTTCTAGTATCAGATGTTCTACCCGAAGGCTTAACATTTCAAGTGTTCGATTCAGTCATTACAATGGTAAGGCCGGTGGTGAAGGTGGAGAAACTAGACCTAAGGTAACTTTACCCCAGCTCCGGAAACTGCGGAGAAATAAGACCCCTATTTCGGTTATCACTGCACATGATTATATGTCAGGAGTTTTGGCAGATAGGGCGGGTGTAGATATGGTGCTTGTAGGTGATTCTCTGTCGATGGTTGCTATGGGCCATGAGAATACAAATGAGATCGAGCTCGATGACATGATTTATCATACTCGTGCAGTATCACGAGGAGTGCAGTCAGCATTTTTAGTTGCTGATTTGCCATTTGGATCTTATGAGAGATCTTCAGATCAGACGTTTGAATCTGCAGTGAAAATGATAAAAAAGGGTCGAGCAGAGGCAGTCAAGATCGAGGGTGGTCAAGAGCTGGTTCCTGCAATCTCTAAGCTTACTTCTTTTGGAATCCCAGTAGTTGGACATATTGGACTGACTCCACAACGGCAAACATCGTTGGGAGGATTCAAAGTACAAGGAAGGACTGCTACTAGTGCATTATCAGTTCTTGAGGATGCTCTTGCTTTACAAGAAGCTGGATGTTCTTTGATTGTTCTTGAGGCAGTACCTGACAGAGTTGGAACACTTGTCACGGAGCAACTGAAAATCCCTACAATTGGAATTGGCGCTGGTCCCGGAACATCTGGACAGGTGCTGGTCCAGCTAGATATGCTAGGAGGGTTTGATGCGTTTGTGCCAAAATTCCTAAAGAAATACTCTGATTATTTATCGATTAATGTGGAGGCCATCAAAAATTATAAGGAAGAGGTGAAAGCCAGAAGCTTCCCTGGGCCCGAACATATTTACACCATCAGCGATGAAGAGTTTGCCAAGTTCGAGGCCATTGTAAATAACAAGTAACCAATTTGAAATAATATAATAACATCAAATTCGTTTCAATGGTTGATTGATGTAGTCAATCAGTTGAAATTAAATAAATAAAAAAGAAAGAAGAAAAAAAGGTGCATCATTATTTTGTAGATAATATTGATGTCAATATGAAAGAGATCTATTTTGAAGCATCTAATCAAGAAGCAAAGACTTTCCGTCTCTTACGGACCTTTTTCTTCCTTTGGTACTCTGGTCATGATCAAGTCGAAATACCAAAGTTCGTCCAAATTCTGGAGCAATGACATCATTAGGTATCTTGTCATCGGCAGCGAGCTTGTGGAGAAGATCTCGCGGTTCCAAAAAGTATTCATCACTTAACACAAACGTACCCCAATGAACACCTACCATTTTATGAGCACCAAGATCTTTCATGACTTGCATGGCATCCTGAGGATTGGTATGCTGGGGTCGAAGATGCCATTGTGGTGTATATGAACCACATGGGATCATAGCCACTTGACATCCGTCGCCAAATACTTGTCTGATTCCTTTGAATAAGTCTGGCGAGTAGCCAGTATCTCCAGCATGAAAAAAAGTTGGTTTCCCATGTCGAAGAACCATAAACGAACACCAAAGAGTGGAGTTTGAATCAATCATTTGACGACCCGACCAATGCATAGCCGGAGTACATGCAATTTCCCACCCCTCTTTAGGAGCAATTGGTATTGAATCTTTAGTCCACCAATCCATTTCGCGCACGTTTGTGATACCAATCTTGTTCAAATGCTTAGTGACTCCCGATGGCACAATCCATAATGCATTATTGCCAATTTTTCGAGCAGTTTCAAGCTCTAAATGGTCAGGATGATCATGGGAAACCAAAACCACATCTATAGGTGGAAGCTTGTCCACATCGCACGGAGCTGGGGTTATTCGTTTAGGGCCGATATATTCGGATATTAAGTGGTCACCAATACACGGATCAGTGAGGATATTTAGTCCAGGAAGCTGGACAAATGCACAGCTCTGGCCCAGCCAAGTCAGAGTCATTCTATTGCCGACAGATGGGACATCAGATGGTCTGAAGTCGAGCTTTGATAGAACTGACCGATACGTAGGCATAGCATAATCAGAAGCATTCCGGAAAATTAGTTCAAAATCCGGTTGTCTGGTTGGCAGCAATTGGCAGATAGTCTTTGAGTCCGGTGGGATGCCTCCACGAGGTTGGGAATGGAATAACTCTATAATTCGACAATATACAAACTCAAAAAGAGTCTGATGTCGGTACTCAGAAAACGGGTTTACAAACTGGCCTGCAATTGCCAGAGTGCCAAACTGAGTGGTTGGCCAATTCACATCTTTTGCTCCTTCTAAATCGCTATTTAAAAGGCTGGTACGAGCTCTCTCAGCGATTTCATACCCAGTTCGAACTTGAACATAACCAGCAAATGCCGAATATCCTCCAACTGCAGCCAGTCCTACCTTGACTTTGCGACTAAGCCTGAATTTAGACATCAATACCTCTCAACCTGTATCAGGAGATCAAAATAGAGTCTTTTGAATCTTTGATAAAGTTAGGATCCGGCCCAATTACCTTGGTTACTATCGATAGAAAGTCGAGCTAAAAGAAATGTCCTAAGCACGTTGCACGTGATGAGATGAGCAGGGTTTGGACAATATTGTAGATGATTAGATAGAAAGATGAGTCGCTAGTTGGTCATGAATTCAGTCCTGGATTGTTTGAAATAGTGATAAAATAGTTCAGGGAAATGTCAGGTTCAATAATCTGAGAAAATATCATTATTATTGTTTGACAATAGTGGCTTGAAATGGTGTTCGAACAAGCATAGTTCTTCCAGTCCAGTGGCTCCAGGCTCAACCGACATCTTCATGAATGAAATACATTTAAAAGCACTGACTCAAATCAAGCAAAACGATCTTTCAATCACATTCAAGATCTCAAATTAATACACACTGGAATAACCATGAATTATAATTCATTCATGTCATTGTTAGTTGACATGCTAAATATTATTTTTAATATTTGTTAGGCACACCCCGCTTAAAGTTTGTTGCATTATTGCCTTTTTCGGACAAGCCACATACACCTGCTATTCTAACTTCATATTAAATACAGGGAACATTAGGAACTATGGCTAGAAGTACCAAGAAATCATCAATTGGAGGGCAGCAACGTCTGACAAACTCGTTTAGAGTGTCTAAACAGGACTCACTTATTGACACTAAAAAAGATCTTATTTCAGATCGTAAAGATGTCATATCTGAGCCAAAGCCTACGGCAAAGCCCGAGGTGGATGAGACTCAAATCAAAGCTGATTCAACAGTCCAGGCTGAGGCAGAGAAGACAGAACAGAAGTTACCAGTATTAGATGCTGATAATGTAAGGTACCAACAGTATTTAACACAGACAGTCTCGGGGATCTCAAGCCCTGTTCATCAAGATGACGATAGTGCAGCAGAAAAGATCCTGAAGCAATTTGATATGACGTCGGATTTTGGGCCTACAGCTGGTCTGAGTCGATTGGATCGATGGAACAGAGCAAATAAGCTCGGTCTAGATCCACCTGCCATTGTTAAGGAGATCCTTGAGACCCAAGACGGATCTACCAATGTCAAATACAGCCAGTCATATTTGCATGGATATGTTTAGTATTAATAGTATATTTATTGGATATGGATTTGTCAGATTGACGTTATGTTGTAAAAGTTGTGATATCACCTATTCTGGATGTTGTAGATATCACATATTGTAGATGTTGTAGATATCGCATATTGTAGATGTTGTAGATATCACATATTGTGGACGCTGTAGATATCACATATTGTGATATATGTGGAATACAGTAGATGCATGGTCGACAGATCGAAAATATATCTAGATTAGTTGCTACAGTGAAAAGGCCTTGTTGAATGATATTACACTAGTTTTCAGGGACGTCTTCTAACTCGACAATTCGTTGTGATTGTGGGATTGGAGGAGATGGTCCAGGATTGGGAACACCGCCAGGAACACCGCCAGGAACTGCACCAGGAGGAGGAGCACCAATCTTGATGTTGATTCCTCTCTGTTGCATCTGAACAATAAACTGCTGTTGAACAACCTCTATTTCTTCCTTCAAAAGGGTCTGGTTAAGCCGGTTCATGTCTTCATTGCTTCGGGGAGCCTGACTGGACTTCATGATGATAGCCCGTCGCTCTTCTACTTTTTTCCTGATATCTCCCATTCTAGTAGCAACAAAAAGACGCAACTGAGCTTCAATATTCAAGGGTGGCATTCCAGGTGGAAGTCCTGCCATTCCTGGGATGAGTCCTGGGCCGCCAGCACCAGGATTAGCACCTGCAACTCCATTTCCTGGAGCTAGAGGGGCAGCCGGTGCTCCTGGTGTACCGACAACACCAGCTGTTGGCACAGCATTTTTAGCAGCCTCCTCTCTCAAGTGCTGCTTCTTCTTCTTTCGCAATTTTCGAAGCTTTTTATCTTTTTCAGCCTGCAGTAGACTGGGAGGCAGAGCCTTCTCACCATGCCATGACCAAGCAGGCATGAAACTTTCGAAAAACCCAACATCCTCAAACAAATTGGGGAAAATCCAAATACCTGGTCGAAGCACCAGTGCTGTGATCAAAAATAGGATCAATCGCACAATGGCAATCCCGAAAAATGCTGCTACTAGACCGAGCATACCCATTGACAAATACCATACACCCAGTCGCATCTTGACAGGCCACAACGGGAATAATACTACAGCAAAGATCACCGATAGTGCCAAACCTGCGTACACATATGTCATCATCTGTACAGGCTCGTAAAACCACACGTAATACATATCATCGCCAAATTCCTGCTGAGGCACAATTTGCAATGCTGGCACTCCTGGTGAAGGTTTTAGTCCATTTTTCACTGCTACTTGGGTCTCCACTTTGTGGCCTCGGAAAGCCAGCTTGTTCAATGGTAAAGTGCGAAACGCTTGTAGTGCATCGGTTCTATTAGCAATAGCAGGAAGATGCTTACTCTTGGCTCGGGCTTTACCATATTCTTCGCTTTCTAATGCTCGGATCGCTCGTTTGACTCTGAAAAAATCGTATTTTTTGCCATTGAGGACTCCCTGTCGTTGCTTTAGCAACTTATGGTGACGAAGGTAGTTGAAAACCGCCAGCGATTCTGGTGTAACCTCCTTTAGATTCGGTGGTCCTACCTGAACTTGTGACATGTTAGTGAAGACGTGTCAAGCGGCGTACTAAGCCTGACATTTTGACATGCGTCTGTGAGACTAGTAAGAAGTGTAAAGTACCAGCGGATGAGAAAGAAATAAAAGAAAGAACTAAAAGAATAAATAAAAGAATAAATAAAAGCAATTAAAAAAAAGAAATAAAACCAAAAGAAAAAAAGTTAATAAAGAAAAATCACTGGCTCTATAATAATTAGATCAAGCATGATATATCGGCTTATAAAATTCGTGTGCCTGAATTGGTGGGGAATTACTGAGACTGATGTGGCTAAATTCTATGATTAATGATATCTCGATCTACCTTGATCTTTGCTTTTTCTTTTTTTGTCATATTCATTATCTCTAGTATGTCACTATATAAATAATTAATAGTGGTTAAGTTTCCATAACCGTGCACGGCCTCCCTCATTGCCAATGCTGAGCATTTCACTGCCAGGAGTGAATGCTACCGACGTTACTCGTCCCAGTGGTGTACCAGAAGTGGGCCAATTCTTAAACACAGTAAATGACGGGATATGTACAAGCCTAAATGCATCTTTCTTGGCTCTACTGGCCATGGCTAATATTTGACCGTCTGGGGAAAATCTCAGACTACTGATAGGAGTGACCAGCTGCTCCAAAACTGCCTTCGGCTTGTAAATAGGCACTTCTGCCTCAGATATCTGGATCGATACAGTAGGATGTAATCTGTCATAAACACTGACAATTCCACTTTGACTACCAATAGCACACCAACGATCATTCTTTCCTCCTAATGTCACAGTAGTGGCACCTGCTCCACCCTCATCTCTCCATCGACCACTGAACTGTCTCGCGGTAGAATCCCATTCCCAAACTTCTCCGCTCTTGCTAACAATAGTTACATTGCTTTTCGAATCCCATGCAATATCTGCAATAACTCCATCAATCTTGGCTCCAGCTATCCATTGTCCATTGGCTGCCGACAATACATTCATCCATCCGCCTCCTCCTACAAGGGCAACATACTGTCCACAGGGGGAAAGTTCGAATTTTTCCATGCTTCGTTGAGTCTGTTCGTGACCATACAACCGGGTGATAGTTTCAATCTTACCGGTTTCAATATCCCATATGTACATGTTCCTTCTTCTTCCTCCTGCAAATACACGTCTTCCGTCAGCATGGAACTGGGCCATCTGGAATGGAGACGATTTTACGTGCAATGTGGTAGCAACAGGGTTGGTCTTACCATCGATATGATACATTCGAAGAGTCCTGTCGTAACCGCCAGACAATAGAAGTGGGTGAGTCGGATGAAAATTAAGAGTTTGCACTGCTGAATGAGACGCAGCTGAAGCATTGGCATCCTTCAGACGTACGATGTCCAAACTGGTAGGAGGCAGAAGTTTGGGTGCCGATTTAGAAACATACGTAGACTGGGTCTTTAGCAGTTTGCTTAGTGGATCTGCCTGGATATCCTCATCTGCTGCCATCTCATCATCCGATGACTCCACTCCACCTTCAGCAGATTCAGGCTTCGCCCATTGTGGAACTGGATAAATCTTTTGAAATCGGGCCCGAAGTCGTCGACTATATTCTCGACCATTGACTGCCCCTTCATCAACTGCTTTTCGAAGCTTTCGAAGTCTATCGCTCGAAACCAAAGAAACTTGTAATTTTTCGTCATCACTATCAATCCATGCTGCAGAGCCTCCATGAATGTCAAGCAAATCATCTTCTGAATCTTCATCATCATCAGACTCGGATTCTGACCCAGATCCAGACCCAGACCCAGGCTTTACTCCATCAACATCCATTTTATTGTCGTTTCCTTCATCAATAAAGAAAAGATCTCCATCCTGAGCTAGCGCAGGATCTTCAGCTTCACTGGATTCATCGATTTTATCTTCCAGCTCCGATTCAGACTCGCTAAGCTCAAAATTATCCAAATCAAGAGCTTTCAACCCAGACTCAAACCCTTCCAAGTCTCCAAAAATAACCTTTTCCAACTCTAATTCTTCTTCATCTTTTTCTCTCTCGATCTCTGGTTCTGTGTCCTTCACCGTTTCTTGGCCTTTAGACTTTCTGGCCATTTTTGTGTGGTTACCTGAAAAAGTATATAAAGAATCAATCTTTAACTGTAGAGATCCCAATTTTTTTATTTTTCATACGGCTGTACACAAATGCCTGCTTGGTACGGCTGAAGGAAAGATATATGCAGATGTCACAGTACGGCTGAAAACTATTTTATTATGGCTACATAAATTATTTCATTTTCCAGTCTTGTACAGTCAGGGATTTGAAGAATCCGTAGGAAAAACCTACAATAATTCTCATGACACAAGTAAGTGACATCATTGGGTTGTATAATAATGCCTCGTATGATCCAACTAACCTGTAGAGTGCCGAGGAAGTTACGAGGTTCCTGCGGAATCAGACCGTCAGTGTTCAGGATCGCCTTAGAACTGCTGAAAGTCTATGGGCCGGCGATCTAGCGGTCTACCTTCCTCAGAAGCAAGCATTCTTATTTGAATGGTTAATCCGAGGTTTAGAAGGTTCTGAGAATTCAAAATTGAATGAAAACTGGCGACTATTGGCTGGTTCTTGGACCCTGTTAGGAGAATTATGGGCAGAAATTGCATCCCAAAATGGTTCTCGTCATCTGTCTGTCAAGCATTATAATTTCATTTTGGTTGTGGCCAAATGCATTGAGGATTTGTCATCTTGTGAAGGTGGTAGTACTGAGCTTCTAGTTGCGATATCGAAATGTCTAGACACCATCATGAAGTCCTCTAGTCCGCTAATCCTGGGTAGAGGTGTTGTGCGAGAGAATGCAAATGTTCTACTGTTGGTGGATGCATATCTGGATCTTTACTCTACTGTATATAGCAGCAATGAACGTATGCCTGTGCCAAAGTCTTCTGCTATCAAGGATCTCGGAACAGCGTTAATGAATACTTCGAATATTGCATTGCAACGAGGCCTGAAATGCAAGGGACAGCCAGGCATCAAACAGTTTGCTCGAATACTGCAGGCATGGGATTCACATTATGATAATACCACATTTTTCCCAGCCGTTGTCAGGTCGCTAGCCAAGGGAATGGAAAGTGATTTCAATCTGGCCAAGGTGTTCGAAGAACTGAAATCCAATAGTGTTATGTGCATCAATCTAGTCAGCTTCTATGAGATTCTGGTTGTTAACCAATCTCAATCATTTGCATCGAAATGGATTGAAGATTTTTTAAATCACTTCTCGGGCATTAACGGTAGCAGACTTCAGCTAATTCAATTCATTGTTGATGGTAATATGAAGTTACCTACTGATGTGTTCGAGCAGCTGCTAGAAGAAATGTTATCTGGTAAACGCCCTAGTTGGCCTATGCTAGAACTTCTCTTGCAGTTGAACCCTGCTTCAGTGATTTCACAGTCGGAGAAAGTAAATAAAATGATAACCTCCTCTGAGACTACTGTTTTTGTGGTGCCTTGGATAAAGGCTCACGCTCAAAGTAGGATGCTAGTTCCTCTGTTTGAACAGTGGGTATCAGATTTCCTGTATACAAAATCGGCATGGGCTTCGGAACCCGCGCTACAGGAGTTTGTGCGACATCTTCCTTCTCTGTCTGCATTCCAGTTAAATGACCTAATAGAAAACCTGATGGCCAGTGATTCTAGTAAAAGGGCTGAACGGTACAACTTGACGCCCATCCTAGCACTGCTTCAGAGCCTTTTTTCATCACCGGTACAGACAGTTTTAAGAGTCCACGATGGCCTAGAAAACCTACTGTCAAGTGAGATTGGTAATGGTGACCCTCAGGTGTGGGCAATGAGATATCTCATTCTTTCGCTACATCCTTCGTTGCATAAAGTCATAACGATTACTGATTTAGAGTCGTTCTCTGATTCTGTTTGGATCGATTATTTTTCAGTTGCGTTGCGTCTTCACGAGTTGTCTGCTTTCGATGAAAGATTTCCCCTGGAGCAAAATTTTACTCTTTTTGCATGTTCCAAACCTGAGACTTCGTTGCCTCTTATAGCTAATAGATGGATTATTGTCATCAATCGCTCATTCTCGCGAAGTTACATCGATGTTTTGGCCAAGTTGTTCGTTGACAACCACGTTTACCTGAATGATTTGGTTTCCAATGATTTGTTTTTCGAGCAGGTGACTCTTTGCAATGCTGTTTTTGGTGCTATTGTATCCTGCAAGAAAGACATTACAGATATAATGCTAGACGCCGTTGCTCACTTCCCTGCTGAGGCCATACCTAAGGCAGCTAGCAGCACACTTATTGATAAGCTTTTGGGAGGAAAGAAGAAGCCAAGGCTCTCTGGAAGAGTGCTAGAGGCAATAATTAATTTATTACAGCGACCGGCCTATAGCTCTTTGCTGTTCTGTGATACATCTGTGTTGATTAGGATATTTAAGTACAGCCCATGGGACGACAGCATTGGCGCGATCGCCGATAAAGTTTTGAAATTCCAAAAAATGAGGAATGATGACTCCTCTGAAGCATACCTGCGTACTTTTAAAGAGGTGATTGAAGACAAATTATCTAAAAGGCGCCAGCCATGGATTTGGAGACTTGCGGAACGTCTGAGCACCGAAGATGCTTCAATTCGGGTGAAACTAATGGACGAGTTGACAGGGTTCATTACAGGCATTGCGGATGGCATGGATAATATGAATGATATCATTGATTGGCAAGCTGATGTTTTAGTTGCTTTGAAGTGTCTTGTGCCTGTTGCTAATAATGACAAGGATCGTACCCAGTTGAAAACAGGTATTGGGAAAATCATAAGCAAGGCGTGGCAAGTTAACTTGGATCTAGTCAAAGCTGGATTTGAGGCAATATGTTCGATTTCTGAAGTCCAGGATATTTTGCCATTGACAGCCGTGTTTATCGACTTTAGCAACCTAGATTATGAGGATATTTCCGAAAGCTATAGTAGCGTTGTATCCGAACTCAGTAAGGACCAGTTTGAAGAGTTGTTTTATAGCATGCAGGAATTATGTGCCGATGATAGTGATAATGATGGAGCTCTGTTGCTGTTTTGTACTTTGTGCTCGTCCAGCGCTGTTGTGAATCACAAAATCAATCTCACATCTGGTTTGACGATGCTATTTAACAAGTGCAATAACTTGCAGGAGAGAGCTCTCACTGCTGTACTTGAACTCTTCAATAAATTGCTGAAGGAGCGAGCAAGTGCTGTGAGTCAATTCGGGCTGGAAATTGTTTTGATCATTGTTTCAAAAGTCTGTGGCTCTAAAGGACCAAATTTCAAGTGCAAAGATCCTTCAAAGATATTCAAGCTTTTGTCACAGGTTGTTTCGTCTGTTCTTCTCTTTCATAGGCATCGGATTACTGGAAGGCATCATATTGTCGTTGGTGCGTGCATTTCATTGCTCGGGTGTCTAAGTGCAGAGGCTCGTTCAACTAAGAACCGTGTATGTGCTGCATGGGTTCATAGTTCTGGAGAATTGCTGGACGACGGATGCGCTGTGGCCTATTCACGACTTTTGAGTAACCTGTGTGAACCTCCCATTCGAGCCATTCGAGAGAAAGGAGGTAAGAGCAACCTCACTTCGTCTTCCACTTTAACGAAAAAGGAATTGTCGATGCACTTGGGTCCTCTTCTTATTTCTTATATCAAATTGACCTTGCAAGTTGGATTCGTTCCTGAAGTTGCGTCTACTCTACGCACAGGGTTCTATTCTGTTATAACTGTGCTTGGCCCTGAAGGACTCAAGACTACGAGCGCCCTTCTGGATGCTTCATCTCGAGCCTTGTTCAAAAGCATATATGATGATTACCAGGCTAATGGCAAGTGGAAGGAAGATTAATTTGATGGAATATATTATCATACAAGGAGAAACTTAAACTACAAAACCAAAACCAAAGCACAAAGCACAAAACACAAAACACAAAAATACACTCTGGTGTGTACAAACTGTATATAATGTTGTGCATGTATAAACACAATAAAAGATCAATCCGTAATGATTATCCTTCTATATCTCCGTCAACTTCATCTTCACCATCATCAAAGTTGGAAGTTGTGGTATCTTGTATAGCACCACCAGTCAAGTAATTGAAAACATCGGGTTCTCCTCTAAAGCTGTCAATATAGCTGAAAAATCCATGGAAAACATTTTCTTTTGCTTCTTCGCTATAGATCTTGTCGTAGATGTGTTTCATCTTGAACTCTTCGATCTGACTTTCCCACTTATCAAAACTTAACGGATCATAACCAATGTCGCCAAGTCTGTTATTGTATCCTTCGTAAACTGGTCGTTCCAGCAAAAGTCCTAGACTGGGAGCCTTGGGGATTATCATCCTGTCCTCTTCAAATGCTTTGTTCAAAAGGTCAACACTGCTTCCAGTCCTAACAACCAGAGTAGCCATTGCTACCATCTTTCTGATCTGGTGCAACATGAAAGATTGGCCATGGATCTTTATAGATAACCATTCCGTCCCATTGATGATCTTTGGATCCGATATACTGAGGCTCTTCATGTAACGTGGGCAACTGGGATCTTTGAATGCCTTTCCCACAGTGAAATTATGAAAATTGTGATGTCCCAGGTACTGAGCAAATGCACTTCTATATTTTTCAAGCCTTTCGGTAGACACCCGGAAACCACGTCGGCATTGGTTTTCGATAGATTTTATCTTTCTTACCATCACTTCCTCGTCCGAGAGCTCTTTTGGCTGATTCTGACCATTTTCATTAGCGACTTCATCAGTGCCAACTTCTGCCTCGGTCTCAGGTTTGTCTTCAGATTTGTCCTCAGATTTGTCCTCAGATTTGTCATCGTTGCTACTCTGTGTGGGTACCTTTTCAGTTTCAGTTGACTCACTAAGCTTTTGGGCAGCAGCTTCTCTTTTCCCAGCTCGAGAATGTTGCTCTTCAAGCATTTGTCGTTCAACCTCATAGGTGTTTTTGACATCTTCTTCAGTGATTCCTTCAGAAGCCAGCTTTTCTGACACATCTGCCCAGAACTTGGTACCTTCTTCGTCTAATCGAGGAGACGTTTGATTGTTAGCAGCAATCCGCTGTGCCAAAGCACTGGTAGGTTTCGGCGGCAGAAGAACATAGCTTGGAATCATATACTCATAGATACGAGACGAGCACATTTTTCGGCATTCAAAGGCCTTATTGGTTCGGAAATAACCCCACATTCTAATCGATTCGGGAAGGTGCGAATTGATCTTTTCCACAATGTCTTCATCTTCAATGATCAGTTTCAAAGACACCACATTTCCTCCTGCATGCACTCCCTTATCAGTTCTAGCTGCTCTAGCAAAAGATGACTTTTTGAGATCGTCGGAATTGTCCTTTGAAATCGCACCTGCCTTGACAAATGCCTCGAATAGCTCTCCTTCAATAGTAGCTTGAGGTGGGTTCATTTGCATTCCATGGTATCCTGTGCCGCAGTATCCAACCATACAAGCCACCTTTCGTTTTGGACGTCGAGGCTCACGAACCTCACCTTCATTCAATTCTCTAGGTTGTCGAGACCTGCCTTCATGCCTGAGTTAGCCCCTTTGTTTTTCACAGTGATGGTGATCAAAACTTACCTCTTGTTTGGGCCAGAGCCATCCTGTTTGTCATTGTCCCATTTACGCTTGCCCTTTCCACCTTTAGCACCCTTTTTAAAATACCCCATGATCTATTAGTTGGGCGAAATTTTTGCAATTCGACAAATGCCTTGGGTTTGTATAGTTCACACCAAGCGAATGTTAAGAAGCAGAGTTGTAGCCTACAGACGTCCGCTAACAGGGATTTTTCAAACTGTGGGTTTGGTGAATTTTTTTGGAGGCTAGGGTGGATCTGGTGAAAATTACATCAGTACTGCCCTACAAGTTCTTTGCGTCCTGACACTAATATATTCAAAGAAAAATGAGACAGTTAACAGAAGAAGAAACCAAGGTGGTTTTCGAGAAACTGGCAGGATATATTGGCCGAAATATCGCCTCTCTTATTAACCGAACTGACGATACATACTGTTTCCGAGTCCAGAAAGATCGAGTGTACTATGTTAGTGAAAAACTCGCCCGACTAGCTACTTCGGTTGCCCGACCAAATCTCATGGCTCTTGGTATTTGTCTAGGCAAATTCACTAAAACTGGAAAGTTCCGATTGCATGTGACATCTTTGGAGATTCTTGCTAAGCATGCTCAACACAAGGTGTGGATCAAGCCAAATGGAGAAATGCCCTTTCTGTACGGAAACCATGTTCTAAAGGCTCATATTGGCAAGATCAGTGAGGATATCCCTGAACATGCTGGTCTCATTGTATATTCCATGAATGATACTCCTCTAGGATTTGGAATCAGTGCGAAATCAACATTGGAGGTCCGACGAGTAGAGCCAACCGCCATAGTAGCATTCCGACAGAGTGATATTGGAGAATATCTTCGAGAAGAAGACACACTGTTTGCTTCTTAAAAGATCTGTTTATATATATTTTTATAACTTGTTAGTTTTTTGACATTTGTAATTTGTATTTTAGTTTGTGTCTATTTAACTATTTCTTGCCCTTCTTGGCCTTCTTTTTAGACTTGTTTGTTGTCTTTGCCTGTACAACGCTACTAGTCGTAGTCTCCATCACACTCTCAGTGCTATTATCAACAGCACCTCCTTGAGTTTTGGCTTGCTTTTTAGCCTTCTTTTTCGGTTTCCAAGTACTCCTGTCTCGTATTGGCAGCCATCGTTCCGGATCAGGCTGTTTGGATGCGTCGTAGTCCTTAGGGAGCTTTGGTTGCCGAGTTCGCTTTCGCTTTTTATTCACATAAGTTCGTTGTGGTCCGTCCACAGAGATTGATAGTCCACTAGCGTCCAATTTTGCAACATCGATATCTCCAACCAGATCGGAAATTGAAGGAAGTTGGCTACTGATTTCACTGTAATTGCTGACAACATGATCAGATCCAGTTTTGAGAATACCAGCTGCAAAAACACTGGACTGAGGATTGGCTTTATAACCGGCCTCGAAGTATGCCAGTGCAGCAGTCCGGAGCTTATCATCATTAGACTCGGCCAACATTGAAGCAGCCACCGAGTATGAGCCATTAAGAGGTGACGTTTTCCAGTAGTCAAACGCTTCGCCGACAAGTTGCTCAGCATCACCTCGACGGTCTTCCACCAACAATAGACTGACTAAAGCACCAATAAATCCAGGCAAGTATTTTTGCTTCAAATCCTTGCATGCTTCAAATGCACTTTTCAGACTGGTGCTTGCACCACGGAAATTCTCTTCATCAACATAAAGTTGCGCCAATGCAAACGCAGTAGGCAGAGAATCCGGAGCTTGAGCAAGCGCTCGCTGCAGCTTTCTCCTTGCTGCCTTGGTGGGCTTTTGCTTATCAAAGTTATCGACAGCAGGCTCTTGTGAAGACTCAACAGCGTTGGAAATTGCTGAAACTGCCTTTATACCAATACTAGTCGGGTGATTCTTAACAAACTTGGTAGCCATTGGACCAATATCTCTACCAGCACGGTGGTACAGGATCATTTGATTCAACTGCAGCCTGAGCTTTTGTGCATTAACAGTCCTCTGGTAAGTGTCCTGCCTGTTTCCGGTTCTCTCCTCGAGTTGAGTGGCCAGGCCAATTGGGTTCGTCGATGAATCTTTAGACGACAGTGACAGCAAGTTGTTAGTAGTGGCCAATTTGACCAACCCATTAGGCAGATGTTCAACGCCAACAGCCTCTAAAATCGATAGTGCTTCTTTTTCGTTACCAAGCTTTTGCTGGGCGTAAGCGGCCTGTACAAGGATAGGTGCAACCTCTTCAGCAACCTCTTGAGGAGTGTTCAAGAATGGTGAATTCTCACAAGCAAGCTTGGCATCCTTCAAAAGCTCGAGTGCTTCATTATACTTTGCCTCGCCAATAAGCTTGGTGGCAATGTTGAATAGCCGATCATAAGAGTCCAAGTCCGATGCGAGCTTGGCAGTAGCATCACTGGACAGCGAAAACAACCCGTTAGGATCGTTAAGAGCGCTCAATCCTCCAATAGCACTAATATTCACAGCAATATCCGATGTCTCATTAGTCGATTGCAATTCGCCAGAACCAGACTGTCCACTCACAAGACTTTCATACACTTGGGCGGCCAGATCGAGCCGTTCTTGCTTGTATCTGGCTTGGGCAAGCACATGAACCAACCCTCTGGGAGACGACGATGACGACACTTTTTGTCCATCGTATACGTTGAACAGTGTGTCAAACTGTTCTGCCTTGTAAAGACTGTATGCGTGCTCAACAGGAAGAAGTGTCGCCAGATCAGGAGCCGAATCAAACACCTTCAAAGCTTCAGGGCTTCGGTCCAGTTTGATCAACGCTACAACCTTGGATCGAAGCGCGGCTTCATCAGTAGGATTCTGATGCAAAATGTGATCAGCACATTCCAAAACCTGCTTATGCTCGTCCTTAGACGAATGGATTTGCAGCTGGCTCAACAGCTCTTCAATGGGCTGTTTCTTGCCCATGTTAGAGTTTTACTTCATGGGGCGCCAATTCCAGTGTTTAAACTGTTGGAGCCGCCAGCGGTGCTCTGCCCTAATCCTCACCAGAGGAGATGTCTATCAAATATCTGACAATTACTAGAAGTCAACTATATTAATCAATTGAACAATTGAAGCACAATTTTGTGTTTGTCATACCATAACTTTGTTTGACATAACATTGTATGTCATTTCGGTTTCAAATATAAAAAAAATGAAGGGCATTTCATATGATCACTCACTGTCTCCAACCACAACCACAAGACATTCCAGGCTTTCCTCAAGTCATCGGAAACTATAAACTCGATAATATATTACACTGGATTACTGACATCTAGTTTGGATACTTTCTCGTCTACAGAGTTTATCCATGTCGTAATCTCCTTTTTGTTGGTTTCGGCCGTCTCGTAATGATCATTCATTTTGGTCTCCACCGATGCCAATGCCGATCTCCATTGCTTGATCTCTCCTTCAATAACTCCCAATGTAGCATTAATATCCTTCACTTGCTGACCAGTATCAGCGGCATCTCGATGGACTGCTTGCAGCGTTCGTAGTCGGTTTATTAATTGAGGTAATACCTTCCCATAGTTGTCCACCAAACTAAGTTTTTCATACAAGTCGTTGATCTTTGTTTCTGAAGGAAGAGGGGCTGATTTGGCATTCCTGATGCTATTTATCTGGGTATTTATTTCCTTTAGATTGGCCTCGACCTTTTTAAGTGCCTTGTCATCATTAGTGAACAAGCTCAGCTTCCTCTGTAGATCAGCTATAGTCATCGCTAGGGGTTGCTCAGTATTGCCTAGTCGATTTTCGAGTTCCGAAATCCTATTTTCAAGAAGAATGGCTTTACTGATATAACTTGAAGATAATGCTGTTGGTGGAATTGGAGCAGTGAGTGATCCAGAAGTGTCTCTAGCCACGCCAGCCGATGACGCTCCAGACACCGCAGCAGACACCTCAGCAGACACCTCACTAGTGGGTACACTTGGAGCATACAAACTTAAACCCCGAGATTTGTCGCGTCGAAACGACAATTTATCAAGCAATGATCGAAGCTCTACAACTTCTTCCTCATTTATATCTCCTTCAGTATCTTTGAGTTCCTCCAGTTCTCTTCGAATTCGAGCCAGTTTCGCGCCTGGAGTCTCAGTAACGGTTTTCGTTTTATACGAAGTTGGCTTATCGGACTTAATTGAAGATGAAAAGTCTACTTCCGATGCAAACACCTCTTTCGTAGCAAATACTTGCGACGACGATGAAGCATTCAATCCAGACTCATCGATTTGATCATTCTCAACTGTAGGATGCAATAATGGCTCTGGTACAGTCGGATCCGAAGACTCATAGACATCTGATGAAGTCAGATCCTGTATTAGAACACAATTGGCATGACATAATACTTACAATGTCAGGTAGATCGGTGTATTTCGACATTCTTCTTATCTACTAAAGTCAATCATATGTGATGATGAAGACGCGGCTCTGGAATTAATGGAATTAAAGGCTCATCCCGCTACCCCACTGTGCTGGTGATAGACGTTGATACTGTAAGAAACCAAGAGCTCTAAAAGTAGTTGGAGTCTTTGTTGACGTCCTAGTTTTAATGAGTGTTTGTTTGGTAGAATATAGTGGCTTTAACTCTAAATTTGTTTCTGCTCTATATAGTTCTCAATAGCTGTGGGCCTGTCGGACTATATGTCGTTTAGAGGGCTTTGGTTTATTTTCTGGGTGACAATTATCCATCCCGTCACTCGTAGTGACCATATCTAGAGTATATTCTATATATTCCTACGAATTTGCTTGTTTCGCTTTCTATCCCTTTGTATTTTCATTCTCTTATTGTCATATGTTCAGTCCTTCGATGTTACTGCACTGTCGATCCCCCTGGCACGGCTTCTCCACGGCAGCTCCAGCCATTTAGAGTTCAATGCTCTCTATGGATCAACAAAATAATACTTATTACCCATCTCAAGCTAAGAAGCTTAGAGTTATGCAATGTATATATATAGAATAGCATAGACACGTTATTCATAAATGATTTGCGAGTGATCACTCGTTCGCAGCAATGTACCTGCGCTCTCCGTTTGGGTCAGAGAGAGTCCATCCTACATATGGCAGACAGATTACAGAATAAGTAATCTACGAGTACAATTCAATCTGAAATTCCATCTGGGGTTTAGTTTTAGATTTCAACATCGATACAAGGCAATTTGTAAATATATTGTCGTATTATCCGTGTGGAGTATACTGACAAATCCTTATCTCATCATGATGGGTTTATTCAGTTTCCCCGCCGACAACCGAAGGGCTTAAATTAATTTCATCAAGACGGCATCATCTCATCTCATCTCATCACATATCATCTGATAAGATATTCTTGATCTCAGTATCAATAGGATGTCCAAGACTCTTGCTAGACTTGAAACATGTCTTGGTAATATCGCTTCACGTAATAAGCGGATCAATGCTTTTGTATCTCTAAAGGATCCTGATTCATTGCGGACTGAAGCTCAGACCATCTCGGAGCGATCACCGTCGATGATATCTGAACCTGCTCAGAATGGCTTGGCTGGAAAGTTATTTGGAATCAAAGATAATTTTTGCACTTTGGAGCTTCCTACAACGTGCGCTTCTACCATATTGAAGGGATACACGAGCCCATATGAGGCAACAACGGTTCAATTGATTCGAGAGGCAGGAGGAGTTATGGTTGGCAAAACCAACATGGATGAGTTTGCTATGGGATCAACAAACCAGCACAGTGCATATGGAAAAGCTCTAAATCCTCTTTTCGCGGATGATGAAGTTTCTCCTGGTGGGTCGTCTGGTGGAAGTGCTGCAGCAGTAGCTGCTGATATGTGTGATGTTGCACTTGGTTCTGATACAGGAGGATCTGTCCGACTTCCAAGTGCTTATTGTGGAGTTATAGGATTCAAACCCAGTTATGGGCTTATTTCACGGTATGGTGTAGTGTCATATGCCCAGAGTCTTGACACTGTTGGGATTATCTCCAAGGATATAACACTTGTTGAAAACACTTTTGGCGTGTTGAATCGTTATGATTCAAAGGATCCTACTTCACTTGACCCTCAGATCAGAGCCAAGATATCTGCACTACCGGCTAAACCCATGTCAAATTTGACTATAGGCATCATTGAGGAGGCTATAATAGATCTGTCTCCTGAAGTAAGAGATTCATGGGCATCTTGTTTGGATCATCTAAGAACCCTTGGTCACAATGTTACTACCGTATCTCTTCCGGCTCTGAAGAATGCATTACCTACATATTTTATCGTTTCCCTAGCCGAAGCGTCTTCAAATCTAGCCCGATACGACGGTATTCGATACGGATATCGATCTGATGAGGATAAAGACCAGTCCGGAACCCTTTATGCTCCTACCAGAACTGAAGGATTTGGGGAAGAAGTACAACGACGAATATTGCTTGGAAACTATAATCTTACGGCACGAGCATACGGTAACCACTTTGAAAAAGCTCAGAGAGTCCGACGAAAGTTGCAGCAAGAGTTCAATAGAGCGTTTTCTACCCCTAATATTATGGCCAATGAGGACGAATCTTCAGCACCGCTAGGAAAAATAGACGTCCTCATTCACCCTACTGCAAGAACTGTCGCACCATCGTTCCGCGACATCTTCGACAATGAGCATTCAGCTACCGATGCTTATGTTAATGATGTGTTGACAGTTCCTGCCAATCATGCTGGTCTACCTGCTATCACTGTACCATGGGGTGCACCCTCCATTGGAATGCAAATCTGGGGTCAGTATGGTGATGACAACACAGTGCTTAACGTTGCCAAACTTCTCTGTTAGGCTTCTTATTTTTTCTTCAACAGCATAATAGAAAATGTACAGTATTTCATGATATTTATATATAGTCATAATTCATTTACATCAGAATCCGTTTTGATGAGTAGTCTTGATCAATTTCAAAACATCGTCAAAGCTTGAAGAAATCTGTGTGATGATAAGGTTTCGGTCCCACACATGACGCATCTTCCACACCTTATCCACCAGACAGCTATTAATTTGTTCAAGTTCCTCAAGAGCAAGGTCTTCTTTTGAGCATTGCTCGCATATGTTTGAAATCAACCTATTGAGGGATTCTTCATCAAGTTCAAACGGATCATGAACCTCGACATCTTCCTCTACCTGTGCTGGTGCTAGTGCTGCACTATCAGCTTGCTCCATATCGTGCAGCTTTCCATTCTGAACTGGTGCAACTTCCCGGACAACTGCCGCTACAGACTCCAGTGTTTTGACAGAAAAGATGTCTTCAGAGTTAACAATTTTAGGTTCGTCGTGTTTGGTCGCCTGGAACTTAGCAATCTCAGACTCGGTAGCTTCAATCATAGATACATCTTCATTATCTGAAATTTCCATTGGGATTGGTGAAAGCTCCTCCTCAATGTCAATAGAACCATTGACCTCGATCTTACTGTGCACACCATTCACTTCCAAATCAACAGACCCATTAACCTTGTGCAATACTTCCTGCTGCTGCTGCTGTTCCGAAATCATTTTCTTAGCTCTAGATATCTCGCGCTTATGCATATCTTTACATGCCTGGATAAATGGTATATCCATGGAAATCTCCTCAATTGTCACTTGAGCATTTGCACACATTTCAGACGCTTTGATCAGTCTCTCCCGATCCCCAACTGTCTGAGAATCGGTATATATCATCTCAATATCCTTCAAATACTGCTTTGGCTCGCAATAATATCCGTTCCAGAGCCTTTCCTCGATGATGTCAAGATCCATATTATAAAACTTCTTACCAGTAGCAACTTCCAGGATCATATCATCTTCAGATTTCACGTAGGCATGCTGAATATTGGCATCAATAGGCAAAGGATCAAATAAATGAACAAGATGGACATCTTCCACTGCAGGCTTCTTGAATCTCTTGTATCGGTTCTTAAATAAATCCATCAATCCACTGAGCTTGAACTTGAGAAGGTTCTTAACCTGCATATCCTTCTTTTCAAACTGCTTTTGTTCGAGCTCTGTTGGAGGCTTTTCAGGAGGAGGAGGTGCCACAGGCAATTCTTCTAATTTCCTCTTGCGTCTTCTATCAGGATCCGGATAATCAGTTGGCTTGCTTCGGATTTGATGTTCCAGCGAAGCAAAGAATTGTTTCAACTGCACGGGTGAAGATGGGATACAGAGTTCTTCATAGCTCTCTCCAGAATACCCAAACAACTCTTTAATCTCGGGAGAAAGATCTTGATAAGATTCGTCTGCTAGTCCTAACACGAGAATTGACTCTGTGGGATTGATATTTCTAAGAATGCCTCGGAATGTAGACTTTGCTGCCTCACTGATAGTGGAAAACCACGTTTCAATGCTAGGCAGGAAAATCACACTTGGCACATGTCGTCTCGCTTCAACCATCAACTGAATCATTGTAGCTTCTGGAGTACGGGCAGAATCACCAAACAGTGTTCCCAAATCAAACGATTGAATATGAAATCCCTCCAAATGATGTAGAATGGCTGCTCCTATGTATTGTTGACCCATACCCGCTTTTCCGCAAACCAATAATCTTGGTCTATATACTCGAGCACTTTGAAAGTCCTTTAGAGCTTCCTGCCGAGCAAATCCTCCATCGGCATCAGCAATGTCTTCATATAAGGCATCTTCCAAAGGTGTCAGTTTCTTCGTTCTTGGCAATAAGTTGTCTAGTTTGTTCGCAATTTTATCGAAGCACGGGCCCAAGATAGGCTGTACCTTGCCGGGAAGAGGAGCTGCACCCTGAGAAGTTGATCTTGCAGAAGACGGTACAATCTTATCAACGGATTTCATGAAATCCACAGGAGATACATGGATAGAACGGGGATCCAGGATTAATTTATCCTTGGACATGTAAATCTGTGGATACCTCCTCTGAATGGCATTGAGTGCTGCCTCAGTGCATAAAGCACGGATATCAGCACCTCCATAGCCCTTGGTAAGCTTTGCAATGTGCTCGACGAACTCAGGTTTGATAGGAGGATCCCATTTTTTGGTATGAATACCAATGATAGTTTTTCTAGCGTCAAGATCTGGCAGTGGGAAGTAGAATTCTCGATCAAATCGCCCAGGACGTCGCAGTGCAGGGTCGATAGCGTCAGGTCTATTAGTTGCACCAATGACAATGACTTGACCACGATTGTCCATACCATCCATAAGGGCCAACAGAGTGGACACGATTGAAGCATGGATTTGCTCTTGTTTCGATGACCGGACTGGTGCGAGTCCGTCAATTTCATCGAAAAATATTATACTTGGCTGCTGGTTACGAGCTTCTTCAAATAAAAGTCTTAGCTGTCGCTCGGCCTCTCCAACCCATTTGGATAAGATGTCGGCTCCCTTTCGCATGAAGAATGTTATCTTTCTGCCCTCAGTAGAACAACTAGCTGCTAAGGCTCGCGCCATTAGAGTTTTACCAGTACCAGGAGGGCCATGGAATAGCACACCTCGTGGCGGGGTTATCCCAAACCTTTGATAGACCTCAGGATATTGTAATGGTAACGAAACCATTTCTTTGAGTTGGTTAATATACTTGTCGAGTCCTCCCACTGAAGAGAAATCTATGTTCATATCAACACCTAGCGGATCTGAGTCTGCATTATCTGATTTCTTGGGTTTGACTATGCCAAACTGTTGAACACCTGTAGCGCCAGATGCTCCTCCTCCAAGACCTCCCTTGTTTGATCGACCAGCAACATTAAGGTCGTCATCACTAGAATCAGAATCGATTACTTTTCTTGGATCATGTCCACCAGCTCCAGCTAATCCTCCGCCACCCATGCCGCCCAAAAGGCCCGGCACGAGACTAACACCAGTCATTCCAGGAGCAGGACCAAATAATGATACAACATCGTTGCCTCCAAATGGGCCAGTTGTAGGGAAGAGTCGCCTAATAGGGCCAGCACCGGCTTTGGGCCGTCTCGACGCTGCAACAGGTACTGTATCGAAAGTCTCTTCAGCCATTGGAGGAGGAAGAATTTGATAGTTGACTTCCTTTCTCTCTCGTAAATGCAATTTTCTGGGAGGAGGCGATTCAGATTCTCGAAGTTCGCGCAACTCTTCTTTCAAGTCTGCAATATCCTCATCGTCATCATTTCCTTGTGCCTCGTCATCATCGCCTTCATTATAATCAGAAGACTCATCACCAGCATTTCGCCGTGATCTTCGAGTAGGTCGTCGAGCAGAAGCAGCAGCGACAGCAGCAGCAGCACGCTTTTTCTGCTTCTGAAGCTTATGTCTCCTCCTCTTGCGTCGAAACTCCCCATCTTCATCTTCATCGTCAACTACAAAGTTTCGCACAGAGTTACGGGTGCCTTCGCTTGAAACTGATGCACTATCATCTGAATTTGAGACCGCCGAGCTCTCCTCCTTATACTCATCTTCTTCGTCTTTGGTTCGAGCTGGATCAGCTTGTTGAACAACCGATTTGCGGGATTGGCGTCGAGAAACAAGCGCCTCTGATTCCGAATCTGAGTCTGCTACTTGTGCTCGGGCACGTCCATTACGCACTGGCATCTGGTCGTCCTCATCCTCGTCTTGTTCGTCTTCAAGCGGCGCGTGATCGCGCATCTCGACCATCTGGGCAACGCGCCGACCAATTTTCAACTTGACAGGGAACGCCGCAATTGCGCTATGATCCAGACTCCCAATGGACTTGTCAGGACTAGATCTTGACGACTGATCAACAAGGTCGTCGTCCGATGTGTACGAATTGTTAGTCCCCCTAAGATCGACGTCGCTGTCGGACGATTCTGCGTAACTGATAGGCTTCCGGCGGGGACGGCTGATTAGGTTATCGTCCGATTCACTGTATGTCATTGCAGCTCATTCCGTGGCCTGCAATGATGTGTGGTTTAACGATGGACCGTTACTAGACAATTTAGAGTATGTGACTAGGAGATAGTTATGTGCTGGAAAGCCTCAGGCCTCGAGCCTCATGAACCTAGCAACCCTGCCTATGCCTGTAAAAGGGCTTAGCCATTCGGCTACCCGCCTGTCCAGCCAGCCCCATGGCCTGCCTATTAAGGGGAATTCTACACAATATACAGTGTGAGACTTGGCAAAAGCTGCGCTGTCATAACTTGTACCTCAAAGTGGTGATCTTTTGGTATCTTTGAGTGCGAATTTGAATTGATTCAAGTATCATTCACATATTGATAATATCTTGACAATCTTTGGAAAGTAGTGACGGTATTAACATTGGCCGTGGTCATTTTTGTACTGGAACCTTCTTTCCCCCATAAAAGCTTGTCATCTATAGACCCATTGAACTTGTGGCTCGTACCAATCAACGGCAGTTTGTCTAGCTATACGAAAGTGACAAAAACATTGAAATTATTCAATGTTGGACATAGTAATCTTCTCTTCTGGAGGAATTGTGTTGTGGAAGCAAGGTAGTGATGTGCCCGAGACTGTTTTCAATGGCCTGATCGCTTCAGCTTTGATTGAAAATTCCGGTGGTTCGCAATTGATCCGAGATGGGTATACCGTGAAATACAGCCAGTCTAACGATTTGGGAATCACATTTGCCGGTGCATATAAAACTGTCCTTCAATTGAGTTATGTGGATGCTCTATTAGCAGACAGTAACAAGATCTTTACTTCGTTGTATGGAGAAGCAGTACGAGATAACACGAAGTCTGGCATTGCTGTCTATAGTGGTATTGATCTAAGCAGATTCGATAGCTTGTTCCAAGTGCGACTGAAAGAGGTGGCCAAAGAACCGAACGCAGGGCTTTTGCCGGCTGCAACCACGACAGACTCGTCTACGAAAACAATAGAAAGAGAAGCATCAGAGGGGCCTGAAGAGACTGAAACTGAAACTCCAGAAGTGTCTGGAGATGGTACTGTATCAGCCAGTCGTCGAAGACGTAAGAAGAAGGACAGCAAAACCACAACAGACAAGAAGAGCACTAAAAAGAAAATGCGGAGATGGGATGGATATGGTAGTGAAGATGAAGATGGTGTTTTGGACTACTCAGCACCACAATCTCAAGCATCATCTAATGAACAACAGCATCATGCAATTGAGCAAGATTATGATTTATCAAACTATGGATCATCTACAAAGACTGGAGAGTTTGTTATTAAGGACTTGTCGACAGAACTGCACTCAATTTTGAACCAGGACGGATCATCGTCTTCATCTTCCACAACAGCTACCAAACAAGAATCATTTGGATTCCTACGAAGTTTCATTGGTGGTAAAACATTGAGTCAAGATGATTTGGACAAGGCACTAGCTGCCATGGAGCAGAACCTGCTAAAGAAGAATGTTGCCAAGGAAGCTGCCGATCACTTGTGTTCTACTGTACAAAAGAGTCTTGTAGGTTCTAAAACTCAGAACTGGACATCGGTTGAAGCCACAGTGAGGGCGTCTATGACTGAGTCTCTTCGAAGGATCCTCACCCCAAATACCTCTCTTGACCTATTGCATGAAGTGCAAGCTAATAAAACCAAAAATGGCGGCGGTACGGGAAGACCGTATGTGATATCGGTTGTCGGAGTAAATGGAGTCGGCAAATCTACTAATTTGTCTAAAATCGGGTTTTGGTTACTACAGAACAAGTACAAGGTACTGATTGCGGCATGCGATACGTTCCGATCTGGTGCAGTAGAACAACTGAAAGTTCATGTCAGCCGCCTTCAAGGGTTGACATCTCGACTTGGCACTGGAGAGGTCCAGATTTTCGATGAAGGTTACGGAAAAGATGCCGCGGTGATTGCCCAACGAGCAATCGAATACGGTCAACGTAATGCATTCGATGTGGTTCTCATCGACACTGCAGGACGTCGCCATAATGATGACCGACTTATGTCTTCGCTGGAGAAGTTTGGCAAACTGGCTAACCCCGACAAAATCATTATGGTAGGCGAGGCATTGGTGGGGACTGATTCGGTACAACAGGCACGAAATTTCAATGCTGCATTTGGAGCAACCAGAAACCTCGACTTTTTCCTGATCAGCAAATGCGACACCGTAGGCGATATGATCGGCAGTATGGTCAATATGACTTATTCCACAGGAATACCTGTACTATTTGTAGGAACTGGCCAAAATTATACTGACCTAAGGACACTGTCAGTGGAATGGGCTGTCAATTTGTTGATGTCATAGCTGTGATTGATTATACGCTTGTAATAGTGAAATTCTACTGATTGAAATATTTGAAAGAAAAAAAGAAGTTTCACAAAAAAATTGATTTTTATAAATCATTTCTTAGTACAAAAGAGTGAGAAAAAATATACAGGAGAATGCAATGAATGACAATGCTCACTTAAACGAATGTGTTGAAAACCTTTGTTTTGAGCAATAGCACTAGAACTCGCAAGGACCAGCCTTGGAATTTCTAACTTTATTTGGCACAGGACCTAATTAATTGGCAAAAACATTCTCAAGGAATTCACCAATAATGTTTCCTCGAGGATAGTACTCACAAGCGAAGAATTGAGATCCTCCACATTGAACAGTAGCACATCCCACCTGAGTAGAGTCCTTCCAAACGACCTGAGTAAAGTGACCAGTGTTCTCACCGAATTGACCAAGAGCAAAATTGTACTGGCTGACCTCATCATACCAAGCAGCGATAGCAGCATCAGAAGTTGGGTAGCCCATTGCGATGTTCTCACCGTAAGGACCTCCACTGTGGGCAAAAACACAGTTTTGGTTGTTAAGGTAGTTCTGGGCAAAAGAAGCCAGAGTGTTGTTCCATTCCAAAGAAGGAGCAGAGTGGAGGGCACGGTCAGAGTTGTGCGCGTCCACAATCGCTTGTTCATAAGAAGAAAGAGAAGGTGCTGATGAAGTAGCAACCACTGTAAGACTAGTGGCAGGAGTTGTTGGAACAGCTGCTGCTACCTCTACCTGAGAGGTAGTAGTGGGAGCTGGAGGAGGAGTTGAAGTCGTAGTAGGAACAACAGGCTCCACAGGAGGGACTGAAATGACCGTCACCACTGGTGCAGCTGGAGCAGCAGCAACACTAGTAGTTGTAACAGCTGGGGCCGCCGGGGCCACAGCAGCAGTTGCAACAGGTGAACCATCACCGAATACAGTCACATATTGGTACTCAATGTCAGTTTCGTACACAATTGCGGGAACTGGTGAAGCCATCACAGATGCAACACCAGCAGCCATAAGGACAGAGCCAGTTGAGAATTTCATTTTTGATGATTTGTTTTTTTAAAAATTTCTTTCGAAGGATAGTTGTAATAGTTTGGTTGTTTTCCAATAAAAATTTCAAGGAGAGACAAAAGCAAAAGATCAGATATCCAGTATCAACAACTTTAAGCCTTTTAAATTTTTTATTGGGAGAGAAAATGAATATCTCAATTGGCCCTTTTAATTTCCTACAGTTAGCATCAGGGTCCGAGGCCTTCTTTATATATTTCAGTTGGCCCCACCTGCATCTCGAAATTAAAAAGGCGGGGTACTAGCGAGTGTCGATTTTTGCCTAATTAGGCGACCAGTGCTGCCAGCCATTGTTGCAATGCATATTTGGCTGACAATGGTCAGATCCTCGGTACCTGCCACCACAGAGATGCACAGAGAAATGCCGCGAGAGATAGCAAACTTCCCAAATGGGGGGCCAACCTGGTTGGCGTGGTTAGCTAGAACGGGACACCTGCTTAACCGCAAAATTCCATTACAGCCAGTCAGTAGCAACCAGGCACGCATATCGGGCCTGGTACAAGCTGAGGGGCAGTTATAGTGAATAAAATGGTCAAGTTGGGGAAGCGTGCTGCATATATGCCGAGGAGCTAACCACAAGGGAACAATGTCAGGGCTACATACCGTATATCTTGTGCAAGGAGCGTATACAAGGAGGAAAGAAGGAAGGTTGGTGGGTATCAATTTATAAGTAAACAATTAAGAAGAAGCGAAAAACATCAGGCGGGCACGGTCAACTATAAATACAGATCGTCGGTGGATCCGGGTGCGCTGGTTAATGTCGCGAGGGGGGAATTTAGGGCCTGAAGCTCGAGGAATGCTGATCTACCTTGTAAACAGTGGCAGCGCCTTTTTCCGTCACCACGCATATTGGTGCATCGAGGAGAGCCATCACAGCTGCCTGTTTAGGCTATACATGCATTAGTGAAACTTTCACCTAGACTGGTTTTGCCTTGATTAGGTAAATTAGTTCACGGTCCAGAAGTTCCGGGACATGCCAGGTCCAAGACAATGGTACAATCCAAACAAGCGGGTAATCAAATTAGCTGTTAAGCAAAGGTTTATAATTTTATGTCGCTGTTTACATTGAAAATTTCTCTACAATGGAGGCACCACACGTGGAGACAATTGTGTAGAGCCGCAACTTGAAACTTTGGTGTTAGCCGATCAGTGGACTCGAGTGCTTCCACACGTTACAGGACTACATTAGTGTTGATAGCAATTGTTTGGTGTACATGCGGTAACAATTTATCCCGCAGTCACCGCTGTCTTTCAGGAGCTGTCTTTCAGGAGCTGCAGTGTGATAACCAGGTGCTGGTAACGGTGGTGCATCATTGGTTGCATGTTTCCATGTACAGTGTAATGGCTGGATCTGTCACATACCCGCCCCCTGCAGTAACAGTGCATAAAAGTTCCATCAAGAATGTAAGATCTAACGATCGATTAGGGGCATTTACGCTGTCAATTGGACATGAACGACGAGGGGGTGCGAGATTAACATTTGAATCAGGGGTAAATTTGGCAACGCTCGGATATATAGTTTCAGATATGCGATATTCAAAATTGAATGTGGCACCATGACTAGGGGTTGGTTTACCTACAGCATTGTGCATGAAGCTAGTGAAACGAAACGGGGGGCTGGCCCCTGACTTGACCCAGGCCAAATTACTTTGTTGGCATACACTAGTTTGTATCAGAAAGGCACAAAATGCACAGCAAGTGCATTAGTTTACAGTGCCGTAGAAGAACTAAGACATTTCATTTGTTGTATACGAGAGGTGATGCGAAACGGGATGTAAACAACCAGTTTCACATTCACATAGATATGCTAGAAGTCTTTAGGGAGCCTATGGCTATATGCCAAAGACCGAAACAAGAAAACTATTGCCCTCCCCTTTTTTCCAACCGAATATCGTATATTCGAAGCATTCCGCCAAATATCTAGGGGTAAAGTAAACCATAATTATTATTATTTTATGTACTCAACTACGCATAATTGTAAACAGTTGTGGAGGCATAGATGAGAGCAAAAAAAAGAAAAAAACTATAAACACAATAACAAAATGCAAAACCAAACAAATAGACAAAAACTCACAAAATACCAATCATGCTAGAGAGAGTCCTTTTCGAACCACCTTCTCAAGTCCTTTGACCCAAGACTCACTCTCTTTCTTATTTACAAGTAGCAAGACTCGACCTCGAGCATTGAGTCGGCCAGTTCGACCCACTCGGTGTAACAAGTCTGCAGACGACTTGGGCAAGTCGTACAATACCACATTCCGAACTCTGTTCATATCTACTCCCCGTGCCATTAAATCTGTAGCTACTAGCACTTTAAGTTTCAATCCTGTTTCCTCAACGGATTTTGCCGGATTCATAAAATCACCTACCATTTTAGTTCTTTCTGCAGGGCGTACAGTGCCGTCAACACCAATAGCATGGAATCCGCCTTCCTCCAATTCCTTGACAACCGAAGGCACCATAGTTTTATTGTTGACAAATACAACAACACGCTTCATCCGTCCATCCTCGGTGTTATCGTGGTAGATAGCAAATAACGCCTGTTTTAATGCCAGAAGCTTGTTATCCATGTAAGGAGCTCGGAAAACTTCCACCACTCGGAAGTCAATGTGACTGGGAACCTTATGAATCCTAGGGCTAACTAGCCTTATTATGTTTGGATACTTTGTTCTGAGAAACCGATCCAATTGACGAGGAATTGTAGCAGTACAAAACACCAAATCCCTCAAATTAGGTGCCAATTCATCCATACATTTGACAGTGAACTCGCGGAATGATTCATTCAACAGAGAATCTGCTTCATCGACAACCATATAGCTGCAACTTTCAAGATATGTCCCAACAAAGGTTTTGTGGGATGCAAAAGATAATAACTTTTCTGGCGTAGTTATGAGAATATCAATTGGTTTGTTATCAAGACGGTCAGCAATATATCGTACTGATTTGTCTCGATGACCACCAACAATATTAAGATTAAAGTGCTGAGCAAATGGGACTAGAACCTTTGACACCTGATCCACCAGCTCTGCACTTGGAAGCAAAACTACAGATTTGATACCATAGGATTGCATCTCGTGTGAAGGAAATTCGGTGGAATCTTCACTGAGAGATCCACTAGACTGAGACGCTGCTGAGTTTACCAGATTAGACAACAGAGGTATCAAGTATGCAAACGTCTTTCCAGACCCAGTTTCAGATGCCAGTAACCAAGAATGTAATTCTAAAGGGTTTTTCCTTCGGTTGCTAATGGCTTTAATGGCCAATGTTTGGATTGTAGTGGGTCTTGGCATATCTTGAGAGCTTCCAGACTTTAGGTTCAAATAACCAACTAGAGAACGTCGAACATCGTCATTGATTTTGAGTTCTTCAAAACTTAACTCTTTTGATAGCAGGTTTCTGTGAACAGATCTTTGACCTTTGTCAACTTCTGATAGTACCGCAAACTTCTTGCCACTGCCTAAAGTTGTAGTCACAGAGTTAGATCCTACTGGCAAGTATGATTTTCTTGAAGATGGGGATCTACCTCCTGCTCTTCTGTTTGATCCTGATCCGTCAAGTCGATGCTTGGCTACGTTAGCCGACAGTTGATGACGTCGAACTCCTTTGGTAGCATAGCCACGAGTATGAGCTAAAAATCCTTGGATCAACCCTGGGTTAATACGGTTGAATAGAAATTTCATGTAGAAATTTCACGGAGAAATTTGTGTGCCCGTACCTCAGTATATGATTTGGAGATCAGGGCAGATAGTAGGACTACAGTAGTAGTAGTAGTAGTAGTAATTAGAGCGAATAGGGGAGATATAAAAATACTCGGATAAAATATATAAGAATACAAAAACAATCAAAGAGATAATGGAATCCATGTATATCATAAGTCATGAGTCATGAGTTTGTTGGTTATAGGGACTGTTCCATGTTGCAGTCCTTGCAGTCTCCACAGCGAGTTCCAGACAGTGAAGATGCCAATAGATCAAATCTGTTCAGACCAAGGGTCAATAAGAGTCAATAAGGGTCAAAATCATAATTCAAATCAATATTCAAATCATGATTCAAATCGACATTCAAATAAACATTAAAAAAAAAATCAAGAGCCTAGCGTATATGGCAAAGATCACTGCAATGTAGTATAGAAGCTCTTGTATGCATTCTCCAAATCAAACATCAATTGCCGAGCCTGTTCATCAGACAACTCCTCATTGATCTTCATGCCATTTAGAGTGATTAGCCATTGTACTATCTTTCCTCGGCCCTCAAAATCACTATTTGTAACCTTGTTAAGGCTTTGCATCAACTCACTGAGCAATGGATGCAGTTGGTCCTTGGCTCTAAAGTTGAGCTTGAGGCCATCCATGGTAGTAATGAAATTTCCAGTAGCTTCAGCAACAGCCTTAGCTGAAACACCGTTAGAACTCGTTGAAGGCCCTGCAATAGCCGCTGGTACTGCAACATGAACCGCCTGCTCTACAGTGGCAGGAACTCCTATCTTGAGTCTCGAAGTAGCACTTGGATGCTCCATTCGATACAGTTTCTTAAATTCATCCAAACTTCCAAACTCCTCTGCAACATCTTCGTTCTTCAGAATAGTGTTATACTGGGCCAGGAGCCTTAGACAGGCCGGCGTATATTCTGCTTGTGATATGGAATCCTTCAAATACGCCTTTTCTAGCTTATCAAGTGTGACGATTATGGAAAACACTTCTCCCAATGACTCTAGTTGTTCTCGCTGTTTGGCAGAGCTGTAAAGCTTGACTTCTTCATTCAAATTAGCTCCATTGACTCCACTAACTCGGGAATACGACCCTGTTGCCGGCGCATATGGCGGTGGATTCATGTCAGGACGAAGTGTCTGAAGTTCCTAGACCTGATCCAGGGGTAGATAGGTCATGTAATATGATATGATCAAATAGATCGATATACAATTCAATTGGATTGTTTAAATTCATTTCTGTTTTTCTTTTTCATATGAAATTCAAGTCTTCATATATTTGGCATGCTGTTACTTAGACTTTGCTGGCTATCTTAGTTCGCTATATACAATATCATTCATTGCCTAGGCATATACCATCTTTCCAGAAGGAAGGTATTTGACCTTTCGGGCCTGTTTTCGGTCGTCTTTGGATGCACCATATCTATAACCAACATCACCAACCTTGGCATCGGTGAACCGGAACAAGGCTCGGTCTCCTTCATTGACAGCAGCGAAAAATGACAGCCTGTTGTCAGTAGATTTGGAAACTTTGGCAGAAGAAACCTCCTCAGAATGTTGAGTGAGCTTCTCCAAGGTGGCAGCAGCAGGTTCAATATTGAGCACCTGAGCAGCATCAACAGGACCAAACGGTTCACTCTCAGCAATACTTAAGAATCGCTGGTGTCGAGTTTCCTGAGGAATGGGAATTTCCGTCATATTATCAACTGCTCGTACTGGTAGTCCAGTTTCCTTATCGGTTCGAACAGTTGTGAAAAATGACTTCATTATGCTTGCCATCTTCTGGACTTCTTTTGAAACGCCGTTCTAAGTTAGCTCTATATTTTTTTCCAGAAAAAAAGAAAGAAAAAAAAAAATCGTGTGAGGATTAGGACTCAGTTAAGAAATTTCTAACCATGGGTTTGTCTTCAAGACTAATCGAATTTTTTGTTTTTCTCGTCATTGCACCATCCATCACAGTATGTTTCTTTCTTCTGTTTTGCCTCTTTTTTTCTATTTTGAACTTACCTCTTGGATCAGTCTGGATTCCACCTCTGCCAATTTGACTAGTGCCTCAATTCGAGGAAGCGCAATTTGGTATTTGAAACTTATGCTCTGAAGAGAACTACCTTCGTTATGTTCACTAACAATAGTCTGCTTCAAATGATCTGGAATTGCCAGTGCGGTTGTGCAGTGGGCATTATCGGCAAAAGGCCGTAGTGGATCAAACCGTCGAGATCGTTCCCGTCTGGTTTGGGCTTGGGCAAACACATTCTTCCATTTGACCGCTGGTCCTGTTCGATCTTCACCTAGGACAGGATATGCTGTGACATAGTTGGATGTACGTCTATATCGAACGTAATCTGGACTGAATGCCAATGGGTTTCGCTTGTATAGACCCTTGAAATTTTTCGGGCCCAGAAACCGATTGAGCTCCGATCGAGTATTTGTGCTTCGAGGATTTCTACTAGATGCCCATCGTACTGAAATATTCAACCCAGTAGTTGAACCAGTCACATTGGTGGCCAATCCAACTCTTAATGGCACCGTTGACACCAATAATGGGGCCTTTAGATGTGAAGATGGACCTACCATAGTATAAGTGGTGAAGTGAAAATTCGCGGCTCAGTTGGTTTTGACTGGGCAGCCGTGACCGACTCGCAGCACCGGCACAACTGCACGTAAAAACATCCAATCACTGGAACAAAATAACACACAAACAAGAAAAAGAGAGAACAAAAAACAACAGCAAAAAGTAATAGCAAAAACTGTAAAACAAAAAGTAAAAAAAAAAGAAATCAGAAAAGGAAAGCTAAAGTGAAAAAGGAAAACATTAAGTCCATTAGAAACAGTGATTCCGAACCAATTGTGACATCGTTCTGACCTTGTTAGGAGCAAATCGAGAGGTGGATTCAATATCGATATATATCGTATGGTCAATAGGTTGATCATTTCTACGTTTTCAGTCGATATCAGGTGCAATTCGTAGTCCATCGTTAATATTACAAGAAAGTCCTAAATGCCAAAGAATAGTACCATCCTGACACCGAAAACATCTAATACAAATGATCCAGCAAAGTTTCAGGATTGAGTCCAAATTCACGAAGCTTGGCTGACTGGACTTTGTCGCTACTAGTCAATTTGCCCACAAGCTGCTCAAGCTTCTTCTCAGCTTGTGCAAAAGGAATCTGTACCAATGAAGCTCGAGATCCTGGTAGCGCAGCTTCTTCTATAGCCTCCTGTTTTTCGGGATCCACCTCACCTAGTAACGCAACATTCTCTCCACGGACTATATATAATCCACGGTTCTCTTCTCCATAGGTTCCTTCGATGAAAATTCGTTCCACAGTGTCCTGAAGCACCAAGTTTCCATATTGATCAAAGGACCTTAGCACTCCAAACAGTTTACGTCCATCTCGTAAAGATACCACTACCTCGCCTAAGTTAGCATGGCATTCTCATAGAATACCACTTACGGTCCACAGATCCCAGCAGCTGAGCTGCCGTTGTGAATATCTGCGATGGCAGCAGCTTTGGGTCTTCTAAAGGGTCCATGTGAAGTTGACAAGATGAGGCTGAACTGGTGAAGCTGTATACCCCACCGATAGAATTAGGAAGGAATTATGATGGAATCATCGCGACAGAATTATTTCTTCTCTCACTTTTCACTGGTCAAATTTGCAATAACTTATTATATACTACATCATGTCGACACGGCAAACGACCGATCATAGAAAGTTTCCCACACCTCAATAGCCTCTTTCTGGGATTCAACAGCATTCTCCAAGAACAGCTCCACAGAGTTCCTGAAATCGTGGACCTTTTCTCGCTCCAGACGATCAAACTCGGTCACTATTCGCTTGCTGATATCATCAAATGCAACCTTCAAGTTGAGGACCTTTTTATCCTGGTGATCTACATCCTGTTGAAGAATGGAAATCTTATCTTGTTGTGTCTTTCCCTGTCGCATGAGTTTCTCAAGATGGCCCTGCTTCTTGGACAGTTCATGTTCAGCAGCCTGAACGGCAAGATATGCCCGTTGTCTCTGGGCAAACACCGATCTCACTGAGATTATTAGACGCAGATACTCATCCAGCGTGGTGGACAATGACAAAATGTCCTGCAGACATTGACGGTTGTAGAGATCCTTGATTCGGTTCTGAGAGTCTGAGAACGCTACCAACAAGTCACTGAGTGCTTTGGAAACTTCAACGTCGCCAAGACTTTCAAGTACAAGTGCAAATTCTCCAGTAGTATCGCTGAGCTCTCTCCTTTGAGTAATGACAATATCCAAAGATTTAGCAAGAGATTTCAACTGTGCCTCCAATCCATCAAGATAAACCTTCTTATCTACAAACCATTGAGTGGTTTCAATAAACTTTGGCGTGAAAGAGAATGCGCCTCCCAAAGTGCTCATAATGCCTCCTGAACCAGCGGCATCAACCTCTTCATTGGACAAAACCCGCGACTTTATATCGTTTGAGAACTGCTCGGATTCCAAAAACAACTTAAAATCAGCATCATTACATAGTATTGGGTGTGCTGCGACTTTTTTCAGCATGATCTCCAGTGCACCTCGTCGATGTTCAACGAAATCTTCATTAAACCGACCCACTGCTTGCTTTTCGGGTGGAGGAGGGACAATTATTCCTGGATTATTGCTCTCCAAAGCATGCATCAACCATCTAAAGTCCCTGTACCGCCTGGTTACTGCCAACTCTGAATTTGAAAACGTTGGAGAGCTTGTCTTGGTATGCACAGTATACACAATATGTGCAGACGTATAATCTCCTACTTTGATAGGATCACCTACAGAGATTTCAAACACATCAGAATGGGTGGGAGAAACAATGCTTTTGACTTCAGGTCCACCGCTACCGCCAGAATGGGCTGATGCCAAATCCAATGGCACGTCCTGGAATGGTGGCTTAATGGTGCTGGCGCCAGGACCCAAATCTGTATCGGCCAAATTATGGCCCTCATTGACCACTGAGGATGTGTCTTCCAAAGAGTTTGCATTATCAACAGACGCTCTGTGTGCTGTGATATTGGTGGCAGCATCGGTGCTACCATTTCCAGCAGTACCAGTGTTAGAGCTAGCGACAGAGCCAGTAGTGGCAGTGGCAGCACCTTCGTCGCCATTGGCACCTCCAAGAGGACCAAGACCAAGTGGGTCAGAAGAAGTGTCCTGTTCAAACACAAGCTGAGGAATTGCCTTTCTGGATCTTGGATGGCGCATCGGGGTGCGGGCCTTTGGTTTCGATGGTGAAGAAGATGGCTTGTCTGGAGTTTGCAGCAACGAGCTGCTCTCAAGAGCAGAGCTGATATGATCTATAGCATCATGTTGTTTGAGTTCCGATTCCGGTTCCGGTTCCACTAACTCTGACAGTTTCGATTCATTGCTTGGCTCAGCTGGCTCGTCGTGTTTTGTTTCAGATGTGATGGACACTTGGTCGCCCCAGGGCGACTCGCCAAATGGATCGTCAGCCATGGCAACTAACTGTACTAAACTAGCAGCCAATTACACTGCAAACTATATTGGCAAATAGTTGTGTAGTTGTGGGTGTCTAATATACACTCTATTGATGTGCAAACGAAACGACACTGGACACTGTGTAATGCTACAAGTGACTGGACAGGACCAGTGGTTGAGTGGAGGTCAAGTAAGGAGTGTGCAGCGGCGCAGATAAGCTGTAGTGAGAAGGTGGTGAGGTAGTGAGGATGTCGATGGCGATGGCTATGACAAGACTGTTGTTCAGGTATAAAATAGATTGATATTCTTGGTGTTCTATTAGTTGTGTTTGTTGTAGTTTGTAAATATCAATGTATAATCGCATTGTGCGGATTGTGGTTGTACTGTACTGTTTCTAGGCATATGCTACCCCACAAGGCTGCAGCAACTGGCAGTATAAATAGATGTCAGAGTTTTGAAGAGTAAAATAAGGTATTCGTGAATTTATAATGATTATTACAGAAGTAATAAATGAAGAGCAATCATAAACTGCCAATTGTCAACTGTCATCTTTCAACTGTCAGACTGTCAGACTGTCAATTCTCGATAATCCATAACTAGAGGACCTTAACGTTGTACCGGCACAGGTGTAAGCAGTATTAGAATATACAGTATTGTGAAATTGACAACTGAATATTAGATTTGAAATAGTTTATAGGACGCAGCTATTCCCCCACCCTCTCAATTTATCATCTGAACAGTGACATCATAGATAGCTGCACTGACTGCCTAAATGGACGTACTGCACGCATTCGTAGCAAATCGTCCAGATCCAACAATTACAGTTCATAGAATTAAATATTAAATATCTATAGATAAGTTTTTATAAGTACTTGATTAGTACATGATTAGTACATGGTTGCTACATGATTATATGATTAGAACTTGATCAGAACTTGATTAGAACCTGATTAGTACATGATTAGTATATGATTAGGACATGATTAGTACGTAATTGCTACATGATTAGAACTTGATTGGAACCTGATTAGAGCTTGATTGGAACCTGATTAGAGCTTGATTGGAACCTGATTAGAACCTGATACTTTATCAATGAATATTTGGTGTTGCGTGGGACAGTCATGCTTAGCGCCCTACGCAACGTTAACATGCAGGATCAGCTAGAACGTTTTAATATTCCGATCTCCGCAATGGGGTAGGCGAAGATCCATATGCCGTGATCCGCTGTATCCAACACCACAAGCAAATATTACGGGTAGAAATAAATTATTGTAGCATGCTACTTCAAGGCACTTCAATGCTACTTCAATGCCTCAATATTGCTCCAATACTTCAATATTACTTGGGTGCTTGTTTTTCTTCAGTACCTCTTCAACTTGTACGCTCATTCTGTTCACAATCTTTTCAGCCCTGACTGATCTTGGCACTGCCCGGTAACTCACCGCACAAACATAATGTAGTTGGCTGCGTTAGGCCCCAGTGGCCGCCGTGTCTCACCCTTTCTGCTCCGACAAATCCCCCGTTTCCCTCTGCCAGTCTCTTCCGATCCGTTCGCGGGCCTACGCTGCGATGCACTGCACGCTGTGGTGGCAAACCACACTAAAAATTCCCTATAACTACACACTAATGCAAGGCCCCGCCTCATAGAATGTGCCGGTATTGGCTAGACTGGCGTCCCCCACGGTCATCGAACAGTGTGGGTGCCATCTATGCAAGGCAGCGTCAGGGCACCAGCCTCAGGCAGCAGAAACCTCCACTTGACAGAGACCGATTAGCACCCCACTATTACCAAGAAAAGTAGCCCGTTTGTGTGCCATACAGTCGAATTGCAGATTTTAACCATTGTGCCTACTATTTGTACTGTTTACTATAGCTATAGACTATGGTCACGGGTTTGCCATGTCTTGGCTGTTGTAAGGGGATCAAGCAACCCAGTTTTTAAGCTTCAAATGTGGTGGTGCTAAAAATATTCCATGCACACTAATGCACTGATGTACCTTGCATTGGGTAGTTGGGCCGTCAATCGGCACACGGTGACGCGTACAAGAAGGCGTACAACGGCATACCCTCTCGATTGCTCACTTAAAAAGGCACATGCTATTGGCACCTTCACATTGATCTGGAACTGTACTATCGCGGGTTTTTGCCAAAAGCTTTTAGGTTGAGTTATTGAAATCCCCCGCTCTCATTCAGTCTTCCGCTGATCTACTATCTGGTCCTTTTGATCATCCAATTGACTGGTTGTCCATTGAATAGCCCACTGCAACAAGGCGTTAGGTATCCATCGATATCCATTCCACGGCCACAAAAAAATTCGTCTAGAACCCCATTTTCGAGCTGGCTTGAATTGGCTTCATTCTCGAACCTCTTTGGTTCTTGTTCTCTCATATTTGAGATAGCGCTGAGCGTTGTCGTTGTTGTCGCCGCTGCGAATCCACGAAACCAGCGATTTTTTGTCGTTTTTTTTTTGGCTCTAGACGGTTGGTGATTCACAGACCATTTTTGTCACTGTCAACATATTGCACTTATTGCATATATTGCACATCTCACATCATATTGCAGTATTGACTGTAACTTGGTGAGCTGATCTGTGGCTAACAGACGTCAAACAAATCACAACTCATGACCCACTGTCATGGAGGCGGTCGGTCGCATTGCTCAACACCTAGCTATGATCCGACCGATCCCCAAACCATTGTCGAATGGTACTGTTGCCAATGTGGTCGGTATCACGGCATTCCACCCGAGCGATATGAATGTACTCGGTGTGACCACATGATGTGTCCATATTGCCCCAAAAAACGCATCAAGGATCAAAAGTAATGCATTTCACTGCACAAGCACATATATTTATTTATTTTTTGATTTTTCTTTTCTAGACTTTGTACTAGTGTTTACTGTCAGAATCGCTGTCTGCTTTAGTATTGTCCAACATGGCCCATACCTGTTCCATCTTGGTTGCATTCCATTCGATATCCTTAACGTTGATCTGTAGTCCATCAAATGCTAGTACTGTTCTGGTGAGATCCAAATCTCCCAACTCTGGCAGTTTGGGATATCTCTGTGAGAAATGCGTGAGCACGGTGTATTTAGCTCTCATGGCTCTGCTCACAGTCATGGCCTCTCCCATTGTAGAGTGACGTTTGAGTCGCGCTTCTTGCCATAGCTCGTCCTCATGAGTAGCCTCGTGGATCAATAAATCACTGTCAAGACCCACTGCTCTTGCAAAAAACGTATTTGGCCGGGTATCGCCTGAATATGACATTTTGAACCCATCTTGCATCGTCACCGACACACAGTATGCCAAATCACAATGAATGGCCTGGCAAGTTTGCACATCCTTGACACCAGCCTCTAAAAGCCACTGCATTTGTGTATGTTGGTCATGTTCGTCCAAGTCCTCCAACTGAGCGTTGGAGTGCCGTCGTCCTACTATAAAATGCTCATTATCGATAAACACAATCCGCTTCGTATCAATAGCCTCCTTTAGAGTGGGCTCAAACCTCGTCCATTCTTCAACAAACTTAAAGAACGGCCCAGGTGACAACAAAACAAGTCTGCTGTTTGGTTCCGATACCTCCAACCACTGGTTTAACACTGAAATAGTCCCAAGGTGATGGTCAGCATGCAAATGGCTGATATACAACACCTTCAATTTCTTTACCACAAGATCTGCTCCACGCGGTCCGTATAATCTTATTAACGATCCCATAGTGCCTTCTCCACAATCAAACATAACATTGGTGTTTATTGCTGCCATCTTTATTAGTGTAGATACCACATTTCGGTATTTTGAGGGCTGTGAACTACCGGTACCCAGAGTGATCACCTGGACGTCCTCGTTGTTGTTGCTGACACCAGCAAGCTCAGAGTTGGAAAAGTCCAAATCCAGCTTTTGCTGCGCTACCTCAGGTTCGAATACAATTCCATTTATATCCTGTTTTCCTGTTATGACTTTGTTCCAGTCTACCTTCTTGTCACCCTTGACAATCGACATGTCGTGTGACACAGTTGGTTCCAACGTCATTACATCCATACTGAGTAATGGACGGATACCATGGTCTGTTGGGAACGGTCTGACAGAATCCTCAGAGTATGCGGTAGAAAAGTTATCAGGGAAAACTGTCTTCAACTTCAAACTCAATAATGCACTAGATTCGAAGGTTATGCCGTCTGGGCAGTATAATGGGTGGGATAAAAACTGATGCTCGACTCCCATGCTGGTTAGTTTCTTGATCCATTCAAAGTATGGGCCCTCAAATGGTTCCACGTCCTTTCCTAGGAAATGGTATGCAACTTTGGTATCAATATCGTACTCATCGTGTTGGTGATGAGTCCGTTTCCGAGTTAGCAGCTTGTCCCACTGATATGCAATAGTCTCCTCAACATGTTCATTACTTGGGCATTCAATTACCAGCACCCGTGGAGGTATTTTAGGAGGCTCCATAACTTCTTTTGGATGCACAATTCGTCCGTCAGGAGTGGTGACTGAATTCCCCGTCGTCAACTCTCTATACATAATTCCCTTTGGGACTCCCAGTGCATTTGCCTTTTCAACAAGAAATTTGCCTCGACTAGGAAGAATTTGTACAATATAAGATGCCGAACCTTTGATATTAATGCCTTCAACAGCCACAAATTCGTCTTGGAATGACCAATTTGGTTCCCTTGGCTTGATTTCGAGTCCCTTGTGGAAAATGAAATATCGCCAGCTATTTACAATGTCCGTCACATCTACACTAGCAGAGTGCACATCAAGATCTTGAACTCCTTGGTCTCCAACTGTCAACAAGAACCCTGGTAATCCCCCAACTCCATCCCAATCCACTTTTCCCGTCACAAAGATCTCCCCCAATCTTCCGGATCTGATCTTGTTCTGAACTAATGATCTTTGAAGTCCCTCACTGAACCGGCCAAAGATATATCTAGTACCAGATCGGGTCTGTAGCATGATACTATGCCCAGTATCTGACGTTGGATGGGTCAGTACCTGTATATATGTCTTCATACTGCCTATTGTTGACTTAATCCTTCTTCTTATAGAGGTACTATTAGTCCTGGCAGTGGAAACTGGCGGTCGAGTAGAGAAAGAATAGAATCTTTGGAATGGCAATGTCCTATGTAATAAAAACCAATTGAATCTACTGCCGATGTGATATTTTTGGCCTGTAAATGCCGACCTAACGGCTATTAAGGTCTGAATGGTGAAGTTGAAATTTGGTATCCAAAAGAGGAAATGCCAAAAAAAAAATTCAACCTAATCCAGTTCACCACTTCTCACTCACAATCTCCAAAAGAATAATCGTTGATATCGGTTATTATTTGACTATTAAATACGTTTAAAATATTCGTTATCTTTAGTTGATTAATCTAGTCCTCTAAGATAATTTGAATCACTATCAGTCAGTGCTTTTTTTTCGAGTCGTTGTCAGTCATACATACATATAATAGTTAAAGATGCCATCTAGAAACTCTATCAACAAGCCTAAGCTCACAGCTAGGAGACCTCAGCGATCTCCCAAGAAGCCTCTTTCTTTGACAACCAGTGATGGTCAAGTTTTCACTGCCAAAACTGCTGGCAAGCTTACTAGAAAAGTGATCACCAAGAAGCGAGCCAAGAAGGACGTTCGAAATGCCAAGTACAGAGAACAGTACCTGAATTCATTGGATGGAGAGATCCTGGCCGATGACTTGTCCAATACCCAGAGAAAGAAGATTGCTCGAAATGAAGCTTTGAATCTGATCTTGGCTCAGGACCAGCCTGCTGAAGAGATGGAGTATGTGAGTACTTCTGGAGGTACTACTCTGGGTGGACCACCTCCTTCAATCTGATTAAGAAGAAGCTTATCTTCCGTCTGTTGAATTTTATCGCAACATCCTATTTAAATGCAAAGTGATATTTATTGTATCAATATGAGAATTTTTTTGGAAAATTTTGCTTTTTATCTTTCGTAATGAAATATATTGCCTGCTTAAATACCATAGTAGAGTGCATCAGGATCTGATTAACGCCCGTACAAACTCTCGTCTCTTTTTTCGAGCTGATGTTGGATCCTTTCCTCGTGGTACTGCCACTAATAAGTTTTCAAAAACATCCAAAAGCTTTTCCTCATCGACTCCCCCCTCAATTGCCTTGGCCAAAAACCCACACAAGTAAAGCAACACGTTGACATTGACGCTGGGCAAACTCTCCAGCATCAAGTTGACTCCATATAATCCCCGAAGAACCAAATAATAATAATCGACAGGTATAATACCGCCTGATAAATACTTGAGCAGTGTCAGGAGCCTGTTGGCAACCGAATACACACCAATGTCGGCGTTGAGGTCGTTGGCGGTATCCAAAACATGCACATCAAAATCTCCACCACAATCCAGCCATTCCTGGATTTCATTCTGAATAGCGTCTTCTCCTGGTGTCCAAAACATATCTCCACTAACATGCTTCCATAAATAATCTATGCAATTGACAATTTCCTTTGGCATATTGGAAGTTGTCGTTTCTTGTAGTCCGTTCCGGGCCCCATTGGGCATATGACAAAGTAAATCCAACGAAGCCCCCAAACAGCTCGGCAACGCAATGAACTCGACACTGACGAATATATCCTGAGCATCTTTAATCCGAATGATAATAACTTGACTTGTGGCTCCTTGGTGTACGTCCAATGTGGTCGACAACATGATTGTTTGCTTCGCACCTGCTGGAATGATTCCTTTGTCTGGTTTAATATGAATCTGTGCATTTGTGTTTATGGCCTGCCATTCCACGACATTCCCGGGCAAAGACTGATTGTGTATGGCTGTCATGACCATCTGGTTCTTTAATACGGGTGCCTTGGATACAAGATCCAGGTTCTCAACCGATACAACCGGCCGCGAAGCGTTCTCCACCTTGTCAATGAGCTTTAGTGCCTTGTCGACAATCTCACTCCTCCTGGTGTGGTTAATTGATTCAACTCCATATATCATAGTCATAGCTACCGGCTTATGATCCGATATAGTGCATTGTGGGAAACTTCGATACTCCGTGGTCTGGATACTATCGGTATCACCACTGTATAGAATCCGATCGGTGTAAGAAGGTATCCTGTCACTATCGTAAACCTCGACTTGGCCAAGCACATATCGATAGGTAGGAGGAAAATCAATCGGACTTTCGATAAAGCCATGCAGAACTCTGCGTCCAGCAATCTCATGAGATAGTGTATCATTTAGCATTAACGCTTCAAAGTCTCGCTTATTGACAAACTCCTGGATTACATCAAAGTCCATATGGATGCGAAAATTGAGATCTCCGGCCAAAGCCACGATAGACTTTGGCGAGCTGCTGATTGCATCTGCAGAAGAGTGGTTGAGCATGTCTTCATCGTTGAGCGTGATTTCCTGAGCATCACTGTCAAATATAATACTATCACCACTAGCTAGTTCCAACTTGAACTTTGTGGAAATCTCTCCCAGCTCCCATCTTCGGCGCTCTACGCTTTGGTCGGTGGCTCCTGCCGATAGATGACAATTGACAAACACCAATTCAGTGCCCGAATCAGCCACCGCTTCATCGTGCCCATATTGAAATCGAATTGATATCGCTCCTTTATTACCCCAAACTCCAAATAATCCTGTACCAGTAGATGCCAACTCCACATTCGACACCTGAGATGCCAGTTCCTTGCGGATCACAATAACTGTCATCAGACCCAGAAGCTGGTTATGAGCCAGCTCTACAAATTCACCAAATTCATCAGTTTCGTTATCGCCCTTGTCTGTACTTGTGCCAGTACTATTGTTACTGTTGACTGTTTGCAACAAAAGCTTGGTTGTGGATTGCAATGTACCAGCATTAGCATAGAGATTCTTGCCCAGAGCGTCCGACTCTTGCAAACACAAGACGTATACATCACAGGTGGCCTTTTGATACCCCAAAATTGCTTCTTTTACATTTGGGTCATTGACTATACGTTCTCCATGGGCGTTCCACGTTATAACTCGCACCAGGAGTGATGTCGGCTCCATAAAGTATTTTCGATCGGCAGCCAACTGCTGATCCCGCAGCTGTCCTATTGATATGGCTTTATCATTATCGAAAAACGACGACCCAAGCTCATCAGCACCACCTGACAGGTCTAAATCTGAGAGCTGAGCTCGCCATTGAGATACAAAAGTCGCCAATTCCTCAACACCTGGCCCCGTCACCTCGCCAATGTCATTATCAGCGAGTACAACCCGTACTGACGAGCCATCAGTGCCAGATACCGTCTCAATCCGATGTTTTTGCTCCAATCTCTGGGGAACAGCTGTCTCGGGACGGCGTTTAGGCTCCACCACAAAATAAGGGGCGCTTTCAGTAGCGTCTGACCCTCTGCGTCCAAAATACGCCGTCACCACATGGCTGTCTGTTTCAATGCGCATAGGGCATAAATTAACTTCTCGACACCCCCGCCGTGAAGTTAAGATGGAGAAAGGAGGCCGAACACGAGGAAATAAAAATACCTCCGAAAATGCCAAGGCTAATTCTACCAAATCGTCCAAAACAACAAGATCGACCAGATCAACTAAATCATCAAAAAATGCAAAGAAATCTCCTCCAATGAGTGGGTCAATTGGCGGTATAACTCCTGTTAGTACTAGTAAAAACGTGGAAGAACCAGGACTTTTGACTGACCAAAATTTGGCAAAGAAGACGACAACCGAGCCCAAGGAGTCTGATTCCACTGGTAAATCTACTGATAAGTCGGTTGATAGTGTAAAAGAGACAACGAAACAAGTGACAAAGGAGTCTAAATCGACGTCTCTAGGCCCGATATTCATGGCATCGGTGTTCCTCAAGCTGTTGTTGTTTGTGTCATATCGATCTACGGATTTCGAAGTTCACCGCAATTGGATGGCCATTACAAAGCAATTGCCATTGAATGAGTGGTATGTGGATGCCACGTCACAATGGACATTGGACTATCCTCCATTCTTTGCATGGTTTGAATGGGTATTATCCCATTTGGCGCCAGCAGTAGTAGAGCAGGACGGAGCTCTTGAAGTCGTAGAGCTGGGTCAGTATGGATGGCCTACCATAGCATACCAGCGAGCAACGGTGATTGCTTCAGAAGTTGTACTGTTTGGTGCGCTCCAATGGTATATTGATACCACCCGAGGAGATCGACGAGACAAGATGAGATCTTTTTCAATTGCTGCATCAATTGTCCTTTCACCGGGTCTATTGATTATTGATCATATTCATTTCCAATATAATGGATTTATGTATGGCATTTTGTTCTATTCAGTGGTTGCAGCTCGGAATGGACGATTGCTGCTGAGTGGGTTCCTTTTTGCGGTCCTGTTGTGCTTCAAGCATATCTACTTGTATTTGGCTCCAGCATACTTTATGTATTTGCTACGGGCTTATATTCTAAATCTCAACAATGCTCGAAGCAAAAATGTTATCCATTGGGTCAATTGGACCAACGGAATCAAGCTAGGAGTATGTGTATTTGGCCCTTTTGCGGTGGCATTTGCCCCGTTTGTATACTATGGACAGATGCCGAATGTAATGGCCCGTCTTTTCCCATTTTCTCGAGGTTTGACTCATGCTTATTGGGCACCTAATGTGTGGGCTTTATATACGTTTGTGGACAGGATATTGGCATTTGGATGGTTCAAGGTCAATGTAGGTGGAAGCACTCGAGGATTGGTAGGAGATGTTGCATTTGCCGTACTGCCAAATGTCACTCCCAGTACTACATTTTTCCTTACATTATTGTACCAAATTGTGGCATTGATCCCATTAGCTATTTGGCCCAGTTTCGACCGATTTGTCGCCAGTTTGACGCTTTGTGGGTATGCTTCATTTTTGTTTGGATGGCATGTTCATGAAAAGGCCATCCTTTTAGTGATATTTCCATTCTCACTGCTTGCGCTACAAGATCGACGTTTGTTGTCTACGTTTGTGCCTCTGGTGGTATCGGGGTATGTGTCGTTATTCCCATTGATATTCACGTCTGGTGAAGAACTCATCAAGCAAGTATATTTCTTTGCTTGGCTCATTATGTTTATGCTCTCATTCGATGTGCTCGTCAAGGTATCGAATATGGGCCGTCGAGTATTTCTTCTTGATCGCTTTTCGCTTGTGTACTTGACTGGATTCGCAGTTGTCCAAGTAGCCTCTATGGTGGTGGACCGCGTGATCCCTCGGTATGAGTTTGCAAAGCTCATGCTCATTTCAGTTTACTGTGCCATTGGAGTGGTGGGATCATGGGCAGGTCTATGCTGGCTGTACTTTTTTGATGATGATCTATGGGTGTCGTCGTCCTGAATCATCATCGGCAGAACGGACAGAACCACTTCTGTCTAGAGGATGGGGGACGAACAAGACCCACACAACCCAAATGGAACCATTCAATCTCACATTTGGGGTTGTCGCATGCCACCATCTCACCATACGACTCTTCTTTACATAGACAATAGGTAGGCTCAGACACCTTTTGTGTTTTGACCCGTCGAGTCTTTTTCTTGTGGCCTAATGCCGGTGCCGGGCCAGATATAGTAGTGTTGGTAGCACTACCACTGATACTGGTGGCTTGGGCAGCTCGTAGCCGAGCTATCTCGTTATTTACGCGTCGACATAGTGAATCAACACAATCGTACATGTAATTAGCCTCTGCCACTGCATTCAGACGAAGCTGGTACAAGTCCGAAGTGGCAGCCGAAAATGCTGCCGCTAATTCTGGTGAAGGCTTGGCATAATATGACTTGAGAACTTTGTCCAACTCGGTCGAAACTGACTGGGCTCGAGTGTCTAATCCGCGGATCACCGACGTGGATTTGACCACTTGGTCCTGGAGCTGGTTCATATAGGTGAGGCTGATGTTAAGATAGGGATTCGAAGAATTGCGAGCCACAAGAGCCAGAATGATGTGGGATTGTTGAAATTAATTTGAATTTGATTTGTCTTTGTTAGTTGTATGATTTTGAAGATTTTAGAATTGTCTATTTGACTGAAGTGTATAGTACTGTAATACCAGAATTCATTTGGCAAGAATGGATTAGTTACTGATTAAGTGGATTTGGTAAGATGTACGATACGGTGGTAATATGAGCTGCACAGGAACTATGATTTATTTGAGACAAATCATTTCTATTTCCTATTAACCCCTGTTTACAGCTATGACAATGAAAATAACCACTATATACACGACGTCTATACACAGTTCACACAGTCTCCATAACCCATAAACTGTTCATTATCGTGCTCTACATGTTACTCGTTGACAACGTCGACTTTAGCTAACTCATATTGGTTTGTGTCGATCCCCCCTGGAACGGCTGGGCTAGCGTCGATATACCGATAGACCGATAGACCAAGGGGTCGGCGCGAGCTTGAAGATCAGAACAAGATGAGAATGTAACTAATAGAATGAACACAACGAAAAGAATGGAACAACAAATGAAACAGCAGCAGGCTCTTGGCTAGGATGACTTTGATTACTTTAAAGACTTAGTTCACGCGTCAAGACCCCTTAACCGGATCGATTTGTGTACATGTACAGAGCCATTCAGCATCAAAATATAGTCAAGACAAACAACCCAATCCACAGAATCAAGTTGTCATCTATCAGACCACTAAATTGCTGATGTAACTATTAATTTGCTGATAATCGGCGATATTCTTGGTCCTGTCCCATCTATACTCTTTGGTGTGTCGAAATGACCTCACTCCTCATCCGTAATTCCTAATTCGGAACATGGGTACGGGCGTCACGTGCATTAGACAGTTCATCTACAGCCGCGCACCCTAACATCCCACCAATCAGAGCCCCTCAATTGGTGAAAAAAACCACAAATACAGGCTTGAACAGCTATAGTTCAGTACCATCTACAGAGCGATGTTTCGATTTGCAGTAAGTAATTAATGGGATTGAGGAATTGCCGAGACTTTTGGACCCATTTCAGATAATAATCTATTGGATATGGATAAATGATAGCACGGTACACGATAGGCAGCACTTGATATAAGCGACCGACGAATGATGATGCTCGAGATGATATCGTCCAATGGTTGTAATTCTCCATTGTTCGGATGGGCCACTGGAATGACGGAGATGATTGTAGCGAGCAATGTCAAGATGGCATTGGATTGTGGATAGGTACCGTGGTGGTGATAGGTCGGGTTATCGGGTCAACATTGGCCATTAGAGATTGTTCGATTGATAGGACGGGGTCATCCGACTAATTAGAGTTGTCTCTGGTGATTAGAATGATTCATCCAAGGCGATTGTTGGTATTTCTAATGGTGTTGAGTTGGATAGTTTATTGATTTATGCCACTATGGGAGATCTAATGGGGGTTTTTTTGGATGCCGGTCCCGCTGAGTATTGCCATGTCTTCATTGGACAGGTGGAAGGTGTTGGATATTGTTGTCGTTGGACACCGTTTTCATGATTGATTAAATGAAACTAGCAGGATGAGCGCGTTGATAGGGATGATTGACTCGGTGGAGCTGACTTCAGCATTCACTAAGCCTGCCTGTCAGTTTGCGTGGATTGCTACGGATTCATCAATTGGTCATTTGAATGGCATACTATCTGCAAAAATGCTCGAAAGAAACACAAAGAGACATTGGAGTCACAGGTTGTGCGTGTAACCTGCGATTTACCAGCATCAGTCAGCTAGCATTTTCTTTTTTTTTCATTTGCAAGTCATTGCCAGTCATTGCCAGTCATTGGCGAGCATTGCCAGTCGTTTGCAAGTCATTATCAGTCATTTGCGAGCATTCCCAATCATTTTACTTGTCATTGTCTGCTATTTCAGATTGCCAGCCATTTGTGGACCTTGTTATATTTCATCCATTCAGACTCATGTCTATTCTCGTTCTATTGCTAACTCAGAACTCGTTCAAGGCGTCGCTCAACAAGCACGCAGTCACTGCGACTGTCGCTACTGCCGGTCTGTCTTCGTACTATGCATACCTGTACATGACTCCTGCTCAGGCTATGACCGATGCCGAGCACGGATTACATCCCCCTTCTTATGAATGGTCTCACAACGGTCTTCTTTCGACCTTTGACCACCAGTCTATCCGACGAGGTTACCAGGTTTACCGAGAAGTATGCTCCACCTGCCACTCTCTTAAATTGGTGGCATGGCGATCTCTTGTCGGAGTATCTCACTCTGCTTCCGAGGTTAAGACTATGGCTGAAGAGTTTGAGTATGACGATGAGCCTGATGATGAGGGACTTCCCCGAAAGCGACCAGGAAAGCTTGCCGACTACATGCCTTCTCCCTACGACAATGAACAGGCAGCCCGAGCCGCCAACCAGGGTGCTCTCCCCCCTGATTTGTCTCTCATGGTCAAGGCCCGACACGGTGGTAGCAATTACTTGTTTTCTCTGCTTACTGGATATCCCGATGAGGCCCCAGCTGGTGTAGCTCTTGCCCCTGGCCTCAACTATAACCCATACTTCCCCGGTGGAGGAATCGCCATGGGTCGAGTTTTGTTTGATGGACTTGTTGAGTACGAGGATGGAACTCCTGCCACCACCTCTCAGATGGCCAAGGACGTTGTCACTTTCTTAAACTGGTCTGCCGAGCCTGAGCATGATGACCGAAAGCGAGCAGGATTAAAAGCTGTCATCACGTTCTCCACTCTGTTTGTGATTTCCATCTGGATCAAGCGATGGAAGTGGGCTCCAATCAAGAGCAGGAAGATTGTTTACCGACCTCCCAAATAAGCATAGTAGCTAATACTACAAGTTTTCTGTAAACTATGAATATCAAGTAATTCGTCAAATCAGTACTTTTGACAGTTAAATTTCTTTTTTTTATAAATTTCTTTTTCTATCTCCTGTGTGATAATCAAAGTCAAAAATCCCAGAAATGTAGATAAAACAAAACACAACACAACTTATTAAAGGCTGGCTTTGATGACTCGACGTGCCAGCTGGTTCAAGTGAACCTCGTCTGGTCCATCAGCAATACGAAGAGTTCGGTTGCTGGCATACATTCGAGCCAATGGAGTGTCTTGAGATACACCTTCTGCTCCAAACGCCTGAATAGCTCGATCACATACTCGCAAACAAATGTTTGGACATTCGATTTTGGCCTTGCTGATATCTACCAAAGCTGCTTTGGGACCAGAAACATCAATCTTATGAGCAGCTGCAAGAACCAACAATCGTCCATAGTCAATCTCAATTCGAGATCGAGCAATCCAATCCAAAATAGTTCCGTGTCCCACTAAAGGCTTTCCAAATGTTTTTCTATTAGGATCACTGACCCGTCTGATCATCCATCTAAGTGCCTCTTCTGCTGCACCCAATGTTCGCATACAATGATGAATTCGTCCTGGTCCAAGTCGTCCCTGAATTATCTCAAAACCTCGACCTTCTTCCCATACAACATTGGACGCAGGTACTCGACAATTCTCAAATTTGATTTCCATATGTCCATGAGGAGCATCATCATATCCAAACACCTTCATGGGTCGAACGAGATTAACACCAGGAGAGTCTCGAGGCACAATGATTACAGATTGCTGCCTATAAGCGTTTCCAGTAGTACTAGTCTTTCCCATCACCAAAAGCACTTCACATCGAGGATCTCCAGCTCCTGATGCCCACCATTTGGTACCATTGAGAATATAGTCATTGCCGTCTCTCTTAATATCTAGACGGATATTAGTAGCATCGGAACTGGCAACCCCACGTTCGGTCATGCAAAAAGCAGAACGAATCTTACCATCCAACAATGGCTCCAACCACCGCTTCTTTTGCTCCTCATTACAATATCTTGCAAACACTTCCATGTTTCCAGTATCCGGAGCTCCGCAGTTCATGGCCTCAGGACCAATTAGACTTCTACCCATCTGCTCAGCCATCAGAGCATACTCAAGGTTGGTGAACCCAGCTCCCTCATTATAATTCCGGGGCAAGAACAGGTTCCAAAGCCCTTTAGCCCTCGCTTTCTTCTTGAGCTGCTCCATAATATCGGGAACCTTGGTCCATCTGGCCTGGCCAATACCTAGTGCTTGTTCATAATCATGTTCCACCGGTAAAACCTCCTCGGTAATGAACTTGGTCACCTCGGCAATAGTATCTCGAGCTCGTGGTGATACTTTGTCAACAACTAATTCAGGAATTGAAGCCATTTTGCAATTTTCTACTCCACCCAATCAAAACTAACTTTGAATAGAGATTGAAGTTGTTGGTAAGAATTTAGGTTATTCCGTTGGATCGACTGCGTGTGGAGTAGTGCATATTTATATAGCTTTTAGGGTGCCAAAATGCGGGGTATAGAAACACCGAAACACTAGCCTCCGAACCGGCCACAACAAAATACAATTGCAAAACTGTCAAAGATATAAAAATAAGATTTTATAAAAGATTTTCTATTATAAAATAGCTCTACGAGAGAATATTAGTTTAGATAATCATCAAATGTAATAATATACAATTTCCCATACAATGATTCTAAGGCTCGGTCTCCACAAGTTCCGTACAGTGGCTAACGAACTACTGAAACTACGGAAAGTTGAGACCAGGGATTCCCTTAGGTACTTCCCTTGTAGGCAATTCTCGAGGAGGCAGGTCCCGAGGAGGAGGAGGCTCTCTTTGTTCGCGAGGATCTCTTCGTTGCTGCCATTGGTTTTGTGTCTGAGGTTTTTCTTCTGCATGGTAATATCGATCATCAAATGCAGTTTCATCTCCAGGTCTGGCTCTGCACCAGAATCGAGTCATTTTATCGTTTGAACCTGACGCTAAAATGTGTCCTAAGGGATGGTACTGTAGCGACCAGATTGGCCAATCATGAGCATTACAGATCTGTAATACTGGCGATAGTCCTGTGGTGTTTTCACCCAACGGAGTATCCAGCATAAAGTGTGATAGCGTACCATCATATGTACCAGTAGTCAATACATTGGAATGAATAGGATGCCATGCTAACGAGAACACATCAGTATTGTGACCTCGTAAAACAAACAAGTCCTTCATCATTCGAAGATCAAACAATCGGGCACTATGATCTCTGCTGCTGGATGCTAATAGCATCTGATTTCCAGTAGGCTGGAAAAGAGTTTTTGTTACAGTATTTTTATAGCCGTGGAGAGTGGTCAGACATTTACCTCCAGTCCTTGGATCCCACAGCTTGACCAAATTATCCTTGGATCCACTGGCAATCAACCCCAATGTGGGATGCCAGTCACAACACTTGACATCCCATCCGTGACCTGTCAAAACTGCTTCTTCTGATCCGTCATTAAAGTTCCATACTTTGAGAGTACCATCATCTGATGCTGATACATATCTACTATCATTAGGAGCAAATGATATATCTCTGATGGACTCGCGATGAGCCTGGTAGATTTTGACATTATTGAAATTCGGTTGCCAAAACTTGATATAACCCTCCTGGTCTCCAGAAAGCAGCCATTCATCATTATGAGAATAGGTCATAGCCCGAATTGCGTGGTCGTGAGCTTGCATGATGGTTTCAAAGTTAAACGACATACCATTCCACAGTGTAAACTCTCCACTCATACTACCAGCTAGCAATCGACGGCCTTCTGGCGTCCATCGGACAACCAGAACAGGATGCTTGATTTTGTTGATGCTTGTATGAACGAATTTCGTTGGTAGTGAAGTGATCACATAGTCTTTATATGACAGTGGAGATAGAATAGATGCGATGTAACTGGCGTCTGGTCTGATCCTTGACGCTGATATTGGTGTTTTTACAGCTCTTTCAACTGCCCATCGGGACAATGTATTTCCATGGTCGATAGTTCGCCTATGGCCTTGTTTTTTTGGCCCGTCTTCGTCCATCGTCTAGCGATTGTCAAAGTGAGGTTCTGAAGGGTATGGAGATTCTCATGAAGTCGAGACAGTAGAGAAAATGGAGAAATAGAGAGCAGGGCAAATGGAGAAAAAGAAAAAAGAATAAAAGAATAAAAGAGAAAAGAAAAAGAAGAATAAAAAAAGCAATCTCAATAACTCAGCAACATAGTGTGGTTGAAAAGCAATTAATAAAAATAATTAATAAAGATAACATCGACCTATGTTGAATTGGCCAAAATGACTATGCTACACGATCTGATATGTGGATCCGAGTATTTACAACAATTAATTGACCAAGTCAAACTTTCCTCCGATTTTGATAATAGCCCTTTTCTCGGTTACAATTGCGTCAATCAACTCTCGAGGGGTGACATCAAAGGATGGATTCCATACTCCAATGCCTGGAGCTGCAGTACTCACAGTAGCAACAGTGTCAGAGTGTATCTTTCCATCTATAACCACAGCTCCTTTAACTTGAGTGAGTTCATGATGAGCTCGTTCCTCAATGACGATATCCTCACCTCCAGCAGTATGCAAATCGATCGAGGTGGTAGGAGCAGCGACCATGAATTTGACGCCATGGTGCTTGGCAACGACTGCCAATTGATAAGTTCCGATCTTATTAGCAGTATCTCCATTAGCAGCCACTCTATCAGCACCAACTACAATTAGTTTGATTTCGGGATGCGCTCGCAATAGCGAAGAAGCCATGGAATCAGTTATTAGTGTGGCAGGGATCTTGTCATGAACCAGCTCATAAGCCGTCAATCGAGACCCTTGGTTATAAGGTCTTGTTTCAAGACAATAGGCATGTTGTAACTTGCCAGCTCCGTGCAAAGATCGGATGACTCCAAGGGCAGTACCATAACCAGCAGTTGCCAGAGAACCAGTGTTACAGATAGTCAGAACTGAAAACTTGTCATCAGAACCAACTTGACCGATGATCCAGTCAGCTCCATGCTTTCCAATGTTGGTATTATCAGAAACATCATCCTTGAGCATCTGTTCAGCAGCCTGGATCACTTTTTCAGTGACATTGTGTCCATCCGATGAAGCAGTGGCTGCCACAGACTTAAGCTGACGTACAACCTGAGACAAATTCACAGCAGTGGGCCTTGACTTGACCAAGTAATCCAAACGATCTTCAATATAACTGACAGCTTCTTTGCTGGTAGCAAAGGATTTGGTAGATAGTTCAACCACCAGTGATAGAGCTGCTACAATGGCAATAGCAGGCGCTCCTCGTACCACCATATCCTTGATAGCTTTGAATCCATCCACGGTGGATTTGATAGCCACATATACTGATTCATGAGGAAGCTTCAGCTGGTCCAGAATCTCTAGTGATTTGTTACCAGCATTGTATTTGATGGCCTGTAGAGTACCAGACATTTTTATTTTGGGTAAACTCCGGCAGTTATCAGTGTGATCCGAGTGGATAATCTATAAAACAATCCAATTATATCAACCCACTGACACAGTACAGACTTTCAGCCAGTAATTCAACAATTAATAAATGTTAAGAAGTCAAGTCGACCAATTTGCGCATGGACAAATATATCTGCACGTGGGGATGATGCATCTGCAACCTAAAATTACGAGCCGAGATGTGTCAGCTGTGACCGCGTTGAACATGCGATGCCATTGATGAAATAATTGATTACAAGTGTCGATACTATCAGATGCGATTGTGCTTGAGAATCATTCGTTCAGAGGTCTTAAAATGGACAACGTAAGAATGACAATGTAAGAATGAAACAGGGAAAATGGGAACAGACTGATAATATTCTTTGATAATATTCTTGACAGAAACACATCAACTGTAAGAGCATTGAGAATTTCGGTCATAGCAAAGGACAAATTCCTATCTAACTCGTCCACAGTCCTATTAGAGCTAGAGTGACCAACTGAAATTAAGTAAAATTAATCATTAGATGGGAAACGAAGTTAATTGAATTGACACAAAGTGCCAATAACAGCATCATCCGCTAGATCAATCATGCACGACAAAATTATCGAATTCAATACCATTGGAATAGTTTTTGGGCAACTTTATACACATATATATCTTTTTTGTAGAGTGATTACCTAAAACCCTTTTAAAATTGGCCAAAAGTAATCGGGTAGATAGATAGATAGACGCTCTTTTATTGTCACAGAGAAGTTTTTACACCATACAGACATTATTTATCCTTTATATTTCGATTCTTATTTTGCATTCCATTCTTATTCATAACCTTTCCTGCACATCCCCGCATTCGCGGTTTCGAGAATGGGGTAGATAGACGCTCTTTTATTGTCACAGAGAAGTTTTTACACCATACAGACATTATTTATCCATTATATTTCGATTCTTATTTTGCATTCCATTCTTATTCATAACCTTTCCTGCACATCCCCGCATTCGCGGTTTCGAGAATGGGGTAGATAGACGCTCTTTTATTGTCACAGAGAA